>OY728165.1:1020265573-1020785573 GCA_963277665.1 Viscum album
ACATGTTATTCACTATGAAGTGTTATTAATATTTGATTCAAGGAAATTTTATACAATAAAACCTATATCAATTACACACCACCTAGTAATCATGGGAATTTCTATATAGGGAATCGTTATCATTGGGCTATATTCCCCATCCATAACTTGGATGTTTAATTGGCTCAATACTTCAATTAAATTATACTCTATATAGGATAAGGCTGTAAATCTCTTGAAATTTCAGAAAATTTCAGTCAAAACATTCATGAATATTAATATTAATACCATATTTAGTTCTCCACAGAAAATATTAATCAACAATGAGACAAAAAATTTATCTTCATGGTTTTTGAGGATGAAGTTCAACATCAACGGATTTCAATTATCTAAATAATGTTGCAGTTTCTTCGATTCTCTAAATTCTAGATGTTCACATGGCCTTCAGTGGTTCTTCTCAATTAAATAGATTGCATCAAATGGTGTTGGGATTTTGATCAGTTCCCCAGTAATGGTTTTTGTAGGACATATAGTAGCTGTTGTAATGATGAAGAAGGTCATTTTTTTGATAGGAAATTCCCACCAGTTTTGTTGATGACTATGAGAGAATGGTTTCATCAGTGTTCATGTCTTGAGGAATTCCAGCATGTGGAATGCGGCTCTAGGTATTACAAAAGAATATTTTTATTGAAATTCTAATTTGGTGGCATACCTGATAGTTGGAATGTGATTTTTGTTTAATTTTAAATTATTTTTACTTTGTTTTGAAATAAGTATCTGGAAAGTGGTTGGTTCTCATGTAACCATAATGTAGATTATTGAAAATTAAAAAATAATGATTTTTAGAGTGAGAAATTTTTAACACTACTCTATCTAAAATCAATTAATTTATGGTGGATGAGGAAAGAAATACTATCAGGATAAATTGTTTCCAGATTTATGTGATTATCAAACTAAAAACAGTATATTGTCACATGTGATTCATGCATGTTTTAAGAGGGACAATTACAATCATTTCTAATTGGGTTTCAATTTCATTTACATTTCATTTTCATCTATTATCTATTTTATAACATGAGTGGTTGATTTTTTTTATAGTGACACATCAAATTCAATATGTTTATTTTTGTGATTACTTTTAGTATTGGATTAACATTTAGTTATCTAGATGGGAGCATTGGGTGTTTATATAATGTTTTTTTAATTATTTTTATAATGCTCATATAAAACAGGGCACAAAATGATGCTTTGAAATAAAATAACATAATTTTAAATGAATTATCATTAAAAACAATTAGTTTTTATGACATGTAAAATAATATGATCATTTTTATTTTACTAAACATGAAAATAATAGTTTTGTTTTGGAAATTTCTTTTTTTAATGAAATTATTTGGCTGTTAGTAACCAACACCATTAATAACTTCAATCCCCTTTAAAAATATAAATCTTGAATAAATTGTTGTCATTTGAAATCATTTTTTCATATCATGAAACATAATTCATAATCATGGTCTTCCAATTAATAGTATAATATATTGCATGTGTGGGAGAAAATGATACATATTTTATATATTAAAAAAATCCAAGATTCCCACTCTAAGTATAAATCTAATCAGTTATCAAGTGAAATCTGTTCCGACTAATCATATAAAAATAATGAATTCATAGATGAAACGTCTTCATATACAACATAATGAAATATTTTAAAACACAACTCACATTAAACTAGTAGAAAAAAGTGTCTAAAGTCCCACTCCAAGTGTCTAGCTCCCTTGTAATGTTCTCCCACTATTTATGCTACCAATGAGTGGAAGAGGTGGCTTGGATATAACTTTACATTAACCAATATTCTACATATTAGGATCAGGGCCTCTAGGTAATCCAAAGGAATGAAAATAATCATTAGTACCTCCATATTGGTAGAACCATTATGGATATTAAAACATGTAAATGGGGTTCCCAAGGTGGAAATTAGAAGGCAATGTGAATAGTGGGTTTTAGGTACCCAAAATATTACAAAAGAAATTATCTCATAGATTTAGGATAAAATAAAGCCTTATAAAACTTTATAAAAACCTAAGAAGATGTTTCCCAACCTCTTTACAATATTCACAAAAAATTATGAAACATTCACGGACCTATATCCCGAGCTATTTAGAAAATATGGAAACTGAAAGGAAGATATGAATAGTGGTGATTCTCTCTATTGATGGAAAATTTTAATCATGTCTGGGGATGAATTGGAATACAAGGTATTAAAGATAATTGTATCCCATGAAATGTTTTATTATCCCAACAAATTTTACAATAATTAAATGCATAGATTATCCATATCATGAATTTTGTTCTACATGTTTGCTTGGGATCTTCTAAATTTATACCTTTTTTCATGAGTTTCATTATCAGATCTCTAAATAACCACCAAGTAAATTTCACTCATCAAAATAGTTAAGGTTTAAATTTTCCAAAGTGTTAAAAATTATACATTTTTATTAACTTTGATGTTTAAGTTTTTATTATATTTCTAATTTAACGTAAACAATCTATTGAACATAGTGCTATATGGGTGGTAATGAAAAGTGAAGCACTATGTGGTTGGGAGTATATAATTTTATACATGATATGGAGTTGATTAATGATAAAATTTTATACTAATTGACTTTAATTACAAAATATCTAAATAATGTTATTATTGTACAATTACGTTTTTCTCTACTCATTGCACTAAGGAGACCTAGTTATAACAATTAGACCATAGATCAGACAAAGATATTAGAAACCAGAGGAAAAGGACAAATTATAATCCTACACAATATAATGTTTGCTCAAATTTATGTTATTCTATAACCACAATGAATGAAGAGAATAACACACCCAAATCAAACTAATGGTTTCTCAGGAAATATTTTTCATAATTTCATGTTGTATCCACATAATCCCAAGTAACATAACTATTTACTAAATAGAACTTAAGTAACAGCTACATGAATATTAAATATAAATCATTATTATCCTAATTAATTGATGTTAAATTATATTTCACAGAGTATTGTTTTATGGAATTTGAAATAGATAACACTTTCGTCTTTATATCATGACGTAAAACTGCAATACAATATCTTCATTTCATTTTATAATACTAAATAATTCATGATAATATCAACTCCAAGAATGAAATTACACGTGATATGTTCAATATTCAAAAGAAATTTGTTTTCATACACTAAGATTACCTCATTTGATATTAGAGTTTTCAGTTGAATGAAAAATTGTTTTTGATTTAGTAGCATCATGTTAAGGGTATCATGACTGATCAGGGACAAATGTTGTATAATGTGATGACACATGGTAAACCATGAAAAAATATATTATACTATTAATTATTTAATAAGTGAGTTTATTTCCTTACATTACATATAGATCCATGTAATAGTTCTCAGTGAGTGTTTCCCTCCTCCACTATTTAGTTTGTGGAGAGATAAAATTGACGTACCCTCAAAACATTGTGTGATAATATTATGTTAACTTGGGATACATAGTGACTCTTTGACCTCTAATCATTTTCCTAGAAACACATCCAATTAACTACCTACACCTCCTAACATATGATATCCACATTCATATTGAGTCTTTTTATATCTAACCCCATGTGTGGGTGACATCTCATTAAAAAAATAAATTACTATTTCATGGTTTCTATTATTTTTTGATATTTTGTGATGTATAAATTACGTGACCCAATGACTTGTTCAATCCCCAACTATTCCCCAAAATAATATTATTTCCAGAAACCAATTCTAGAACTACTTGTGTCCTGATATCCATTCCGTGGGATACATAGTTTCACTAGAATCTATTATTATATGCCTAGATGATGATTCTACTAAAAATAATTGTGCTCTAGGGTGAGACTCTTTCCAATTGATAGTAGGATTATCCTATATTCTATCACTAAGGAACCCACACATTTCACCACACTTTTAATGTACATGATCCATATTTGTAAGATACTCCAATTATAACAAAAGAGTGTGTTTTTATTCATGATAATATATGACAGATATAGACATCTAGACAACATATCTTGGACCTAGCTATAACTCTCAATCAACTCCCAACATCATCAAGATCCATCAATAATCATTATTCCATTCAGTTTTCCATTCAAATTTAAAAACGATTGGATAAATTCAGCTCATTCATTAGACAATATAGATCGGCACAATAAACATTGTGCATGATTTTTCATCTCTAAACCTATTCCATGGATAAAATATCACCAATTTATATTCATTATTCATTTAACTTTAAACATTCCAACATCTTAGATATAACATCATGACTGTAAACTACATATCATAGAGTTCATGTCCTGTGATGTTAAATACATGACATGTGGTCCATAATACAAGTTATTAGTATTACTAGGGAGGCCTAACCCATGTTTTCTATCTTCATTACTAGAGAGTTGACTCCATAAATGATATGAACCTAAAAAAGGATC
This sequence comes from Viscum album, assembly GCA_963277665.1. Lineage (NCBI taxonomy): Eukaryota > Viridiplantae > Streptophyta > Magnoliopsida > Santalales > Viscaceae > Viscum > Viscum album. Next base: position 1,020,270,060 of record OY728165.1, read on the forward strand.
TCTGTCAATGATTATAGGGGAAAAAATTGACCATATTCTATGTAAGTGAAAATAATATGTTTATTTCATCCTCAAATGATCTTTATCTATATAAAGGAAATGGATGTGGTTTCATTTTCATCTACAAATTTTTTTCCCACCTAACCTATGACATTAACACTACTCCCATGTTATAAAAACCAATTGTGTCCTAATTAATATTATTTAAGAATATATAGTAATTTATAAAAAATATATATGAGGTACAACTGTAAGTCATTGTCCATCTCTACAAAATAGACCTTTCATGGTTAGTTTGGGACTGGAACATTGTAAATACCTCATGGAAGTTTGTTTCCGTATATCATATTTCATTCATTATATGTTGGAATTTCTTCAAACATTACATTAAAATCATTAATGAGTGTGTCAAGAACTACATGACCCCTATGTTATGTAAGGATAACAGGTTCCTCCATTTTCTTCCCTAATAAGAAGTGGTATCTTTATCATGTTGAATATAAATTCCATTCCCCACATGCCTATCAAAACATTTATTCTGAACCTATAATTCATATATTTTTCCTGGATAATCCTTGGTATATAATTAATATTTCTTCCACCAGATTCATATAATATAGATCATGATTTACACAATATAGATTCCCTATTAAAATTTTCTTGGATGTTATTGTATCTTGAGTCAGGAATGATTTTTAGGACAAACCCCATATTTTTGGACTGAATATTATGACTTTAAACTATGTATGCAATTCACTAACCCTAGAAGACCATATCCAGTACATTATTTTAATATAATAATGGGATTATAAGAAATCAGGTCCTGAATGACCGATCAGTTTAGTAGTCTTTGAAAATTGATTACATACATATAATTTACATTTTAAATCAAAACATAAAATGTATCATTGATTATTCTTTGTGAACAACATTGGTCATCTAGGTTAACCCATTATATAAATCATTATACACTTCTTGGAATCCACGAAAAATAAAACATAAGAAATCAGTGAGCTCAGATGATCAGTAAGGGGGATTAAATATTATAGAAGCTTTCCTAAATAAGCATTAACATTTAAGTCATGATATAAAACTAAAACACAAGACTTTAAAAATAAATCTTTAGAATATTATGGAATTAATAAATCAAATAATTTCATTTAAACATTCACAGAGATATTATACTATTTGAATAATCAAATGTAATATCAATAATTAATATCATAATGAAGAAATTCATATTGAAGTACATCTGAAACATATCATCATGTCCTTGTCCAATTCATCTAAAAATAAATGGTTATGGTCTCAACCATGTCCATATCTGAACATAAATGGCCAAGGCCACAAAAATTTCCATAAATAGTTTGTCTCATTAGATCATCTGATGCATTGATGGGCTATAGTGGGGCCCACCCAACACTTACTAAGTCCAATGCATTTCTCTTATATAAATGGGAAAACATAATATAATGATTCATATTAAAACCAAAATAAAAAATTTCTAAACATTAACTATAAACCATAAATGGTATCACAATAGAATATACGCCATCAAGAAAATCAAAAACCCTTAGATACAATATAGTTGATAATACCATAATTATTCAACCTCAATTAAGGAAAAATTCCAACACAGTATTTTGAAAGAAGAAAACAATATAATAATGTCCTCATAATTATCAGGAGGTAAATTCCCCTTTTTCATTGAAATCATTTTTTTTAAAAGTCACACACATATAAAAGAAGACATTTAAAAATATATTTTTGAATCAAAGTGTCCTATAAAACATTGAATATTTTTAATGTGATTTAAATTTTAAAAAATTAATGTCCATATAAATAAATCCGTAAACCCATTTTAAAAACATGGACATTAACGGGAGATATTTAGAAGATTATATCAGAAAAACATTTAAAATGATGTTTTCATTATATAATCTCTAACATAAAACCATAAAATTATTCCTTTTGAAAATATTTTACTAAAATTTAAATTACACATAAAAGATTCCTAATAATCAATTATATACATATAAATAAATATGTATAATAATATTATGAATATTGAAATGGATAATGGATTAATTCTTTAAACATTCAAAGCGTCTCACACCACTCTGTAATTTTAAATAATAAGACCAATATCTTAACATTACTTTTTTAATACCATGGATATATATGTATTAATTATATAAAATATAATAGGGTTAGTAAATAAACCACACACAATAAATAGGTGGTGAAAATGTATTATATATAAATGAAATTAAAAGCGAGGCAGAATTCCCTTACCTTAGGTATGATACTCTTCGTAAATGTCTGAAACACCTATATTGTGTGTTTAAACATTTGAATAACTTATAACAGAATAATAATAAAATTTATGACATAATATATTATTCGTTTATGATTTTATATTACACATTTATTAATAACATTCAAGTTAACGAAACCTTCCATGTAATAATCACATTGATTATTGTATTTGTTTTGACATGTTATTCTTGATCATGTTACGGACATCCTTATTTAATTACATAAAAATTGTAAAACATTATTTTTAAATATTATTAATATTTTTATTTATAATTTATAGATATATAAACTTTAATAAACCATTCATGGAGACGGTAGTCTATAAAAACACATGAATACTGTCTCTGTTTATTTGGTATTGAATTTAAGAATGTTAATGGTATATATATACAGATATAAATATATATATACATACATATATATATATATAATTACACTATCATTATTATGTCATATATTTTATAATTATTCCAAATATATATTTTTATAATCATTGTGGAATGGTTTACATGGAAGATGAATCTCATAACGTCATGGACAAGGTAAGTCATACGTGCACACGAGCGACAACATCATTTTTTAAGGGTTAACTAGTATGTAATTAAATGGAATATTAACTTCATAGAAACAATATCATTATTATTTATTATTTATTTCCATTATATTTATCTTTATTCCCATATAAATAAAGTTTACATAAAAATAGATTACCCAATCATGTGGAGATCGTATGTCGTACGTGCACACGCATGGTGATATTATTTTTCATAGGATGGGTAAAAGGAAGAATATAGTGTTACCATAAAAATAAAAAAATATATGAATATATTATATTTTTGTGTTATTAATTTATTATATAACCAACATAGGAAATTGAATTAGAATAATAAAATAAATTGAACTGAATTTGTAAAACAATTAACTCTTTTTCGACTATGTCCTTTTGATTTGAACAAAAGAACTCCGTAAGTTACTTTTATGCCCAATGTAAGGCCTCTAGGATAAAGTGATGGAATTTTGGAGTGTAAATGGAATGTTTTTGGTCGGAAAAAGGTCTTTATTGGTTCAAAATAAAAAGAAAGAGAAGAAACATTTTATACGAGAGGCGATGGACCCTTTTGGAAGAACTTAAAATATTAATTTCTTATAAATTTTTAAAATTAAAATTGATACGTAGTATATTATTTAGAGGTTATGATGATTTTTGTTATAAATACCATCAACCAATTATTTTTAGGAATGTTTATTTCATAAAATTAACCTTATCATTTGGATTTATCTCTTAGTTAAACTGTTAAACTCTTACCGTGTCCTCTTGTATTTTTTACACTATAGGGTAAATAAAGTCACTATAAAATTAAAAAGGATCCCCAACTAGATCATTTACTAATTATTTAAAAATTTCCAAGATATATTTCCGAACCGTATATTTTTATGGAATTTATATCATTTATTAAAAATAGTCATTATTTTAAAAAAATCATTTATGTCATTTTAAATAATATTCATTATTATCAATTTTAAAATATCAAACCAACATGATAACACCTTAATATTACTTACTATATTTCATTAACATCTCTATGATATATATAAAATTATTCTATTTCACTAATTTAGACAAATTATATTAATTTTAATACTTTTAATATTGTTTATTTGATATATCAATTAAATAAACAATTACTTCATCATTATTATGTCAGCTTTTAATATATTTATATAATGCCTAAAAATATATAAATAAATAATCATGATTTATATAATATTATTAGATATATAAATAAAATTTATAGTAAACAATATCAATTATATAGCCTCATATATAAAATAAAATATTTATTAATTTTTGAATACGACATTTTTAGCACTTCATCAAATAAAATATAATAAATGTCCTAATCATATAGATGTGGATTAAAAATGATCATATTTCAGATCTACGATAAATTTGGGTTACAAAAACACTAAAAAATGAAATTTGAACTAGTGTCTATGTAATTTTATATTATTATAATATTATTTGTACTATTAATTACCATATTTACCTTTAACCATGTGAAAAAAAATTCAGATATTACTATTTATAAAAACATGATCCTATTAGACCCCATTTTTTTATACTTATTAAAAACATTTATATCAATTTTTCAAATTTAAATTCATATAAGTGGTAATATTACGTTTTATGCTAATTTTCAATTGTGGTTAGAAGGTTGGTAAAAAGTTGTTAAAAATTTCCAATGGATTTTTATATTTAATAATATTACAAAATCATTCCAAAGACATAAATTGTGTTAATATATGTATTATTTATATATTGTGATATTAAAATCAACTTAATGTAAAAAACTATTTATATGAAAAATTAATCTTTTTAATAATAAAAAATTGTTTTCCACTATTAATGAAAAATAGAATATTTTCAGCAAAATGCCAAAAATTTACCCTAAGATGATTTTGATATTATTATTTCAAAATTGAAGTAAATTTTAACAAATTCAGTATATAATTGTTTTTATAATTTATTTAATTATTATTCACAAAAGAACATAAAAAGTAGTTCCTTTAAAAAATAGTATTTCTAAACATATAACGATTTTTTTGAAATGTATAAATTTCATTATAAATATGTTTTATTTAAGCGAAAAATATAAATAATAATTATATTTTTTTATTACTATTCTTATTACTATATTTAATGAATATGTGAAAATATATGTTTTAAATAATTATAATAGTAAATTGTTGTTTCACTGAAACTCAATTTTGAATGTAACACAATCCAAGTTGATGTTGCGTGCCAAATAAGATATTTAATTTCTTTATAAATATAATATACCCTAAAATATTGGTGTGTTTCAATCTCTTCTCCTTCAATAAATTTCATCCTTAGAATTTAAAAATGTACATAAAAAATAAATTGTTTTTTTGAGAAAATACCATTGTAAAAACCCCACATCAGAAATAGGGTTACTAAAATATTATCTTAATTAGAGGGAAAGGTAAATGGGAAGGTCTCCACCAAAATTGTCTTTCAAAAAATAGAACATTAATGAAAAGTAGAGACATGTATTTTTAGTAAAAATGTAAATATTTATTTGGAGTGATTGAGGTCATCAATCAGAATAAATTGAACAATCCTTAAAAAATCGAGGGCCTCAAAGCCTTAAATATATGATAATTAAAAGTACCATATGGTATTACGATAACACATATTTTAAAATAATATTCCCTAGTGAAGTAGAATCATTTTAATATACGGAAAAGAACTCAAGAAAACAAACATGATTTAATTACATGTATTAATGTTCTACTTTATTTCTTCTTCGACCTATTTTATCTTCATTTAGTTCACCTGAATATGGATATTCAATATTATTCATTATTCATGATTCGTATTTAAGGAATTTTATTGACTATATGAATTTAATTCAACCATTAAATGTTTACTATAACAAAAATGGTTTTCCTAAAGTATCCAATAAAAATCATTTATCCTAAAATAGTAAAATATAATGTTTTACATTATACATTACAATTTTATGATTTGACCAAAATACTTCCATCAAAATTCACAATCCGAAATGGTATCAAAATTTGAAAAATCCATCAGGAAATAAGATTCTCCAAACAACTTGTTGCATCTCTTAATGTTGAAAACCAAATATTAAATCGCCTTTAATTCATTAATGAAAACTATTATGCTTCCAATTCCATAAATAATATGAATTTTAGTACAATACTTGCATATCTTATCAATATTATAACCATATATCAAGTGATGTAATAATTATTTAATCCTAATAAAAAAACTTATTCATTCCACTTTGATCTTAAACCATTAAATATGCATCTACATATCATTCATTAATACCTATATCCCCTCATTTTTCTTTTGTCCCTTATTTATTATCAGTAATGTTACTATTACTTGTATAACCTCACAGATTCTAATCATTCACCAATACACAATGCACATTGTGAGAAACAATAATTATAGTGGTATAGTCAAGAATAATCATTTATAAGATATATAAATTATTTTATCTTCTTATCAATCCATATGTACAAAGAATTAAACAATATTATCCATTACAAAATCTAAAGGATGATATCCTTTACATAGAATTACCCTCAAAGTCAAATATGGGGTTATGGTTTCTAATCATTGAATTCTAAAACTAATTTACATGGTTGTTGCTAAAATTTCATTTATACCAACGGTAACACCCCAACCCCAAAAGCCCATAATCATTGCATTATTTTAACAAATTGTCATTATTATAAGGAATCATGTATCAAAGGACCAATCAGTTTAGCAATCCTAGAAAATAGATTACATATATGAACATTAAATTAAAAATCGAAATATATAATATAATATTGATTCTTCTTTGTCAAAAAAATTATTCTACTAGATTAACTCATCATATTAATCAAAAATCACTTCTTGTTATCATGGGAAAATAAAACATATGTAATGGGTGATATCAGATTCTCTAGAAGGGTAATCAATACAATAGAAACGTTCCTAAATATGAATTAACATTTAATTCAAGGTATAAAACAAAAAAAACCATTTAAACATAATCCTTAGTATAATATGGAATGAATAAATCAAATAATTAATTTTAGACATTCACCATGATATTTTACCCGTCAAATATCACATGTAATTTTAATAAATAATCATATAATTAAATAATGCATAATGCATAATGCAGGACTTATGAAACATACCGTTGAGGCCTCATCCAACGAATCAAAAAATTAATTGTTAAGACCTTGGAAAGTCTATATCTAAACAATTAAGGGGAAATGGCTTGGATAAATACACATATAGTTTTTCTCATGAGACCTACTGATGCATTGAGGGGATATACTAGGCCCTACCCCTCACCTACTAATTCCAATGAATTCATCATATAAAAAGGGTAAAACAAAACAAAAACATTCAAAATATAACTAGCATTCAAATTGATAATAATGAATGGTTTCAAAATAGCACATCCACAATCAAACATATCCTACAACCATCAATATAATATTGTAGATTTTATCATAATACATAAATCTCAATTAAGAATAAAATCAAACAATGGATTTTGACATAGATGAAAATAATCTAACAATTTCATTGAAAATATCTTGAGACAAATACCCATTTCTTATTGAAATAATTTATTCAAAATCTGTGCACTTACAAAATAAGTCTTTTATGAAGCCATTTTAAAATCAACGTGTCCCATACCAATTTTAATCTTTTTAAATGAATTAACATTTTAAAAAATTCATGTTTATATAAATATATATTTATAACGATTATTTAAACATGGGCATTAATGTGAAAAATATCGAAAAATACATTATTTAAACATTTAAAATGTTCTTATGGTTAATAAATCCCTTACATAAACCATTAAAAATATTCCTTTTTGAATAAATTTGAATGAAATTAAGAATAGACAAAAAATTTCTTTATAATCCTTTATATATATTTAATGAAATATCTGTGATAATATCAAGAATAGTGAAAATGAGAATTGCTTAATTCATTGAAAATTCAAAGAGTCAAATACCACTTTGATCATTTAAATAAACAATGTAATATCTTAAAATAAATTTTTAAATTCCCATAATATAAATGTATTCATGATTTAAAATACAATAGGGGATATACATACACCACACACAATAAATAGGTGTTGAACATGGCTTATATTTCATGAAAATTAAAAGTACATTGGAATTCACATAGCTTAGGTCTGATACTCATAGTACGTGGATGAACCTCCTGTATAATGGGTTTATAAATTTTATTAACGTATATTAGAATAATAATAATATTTATGATATCATATATGATTTATTTATGACTCAATATTAATTGTTCACTAATAATTTCCATGTTAATGAAACATTTCATGTAATAACTCCATTATTTATTGAATGTGTTTTGACCAGTTATTCTTGATAATATCACATAAATCATTATTTAATCACTTCCATAATGTAAAATATTAATTTTATATCATAAATATTCTGAATATAAATATATATAATATATATATATGTAATGGAATACACCGTTCATGGAGATGGTAGGCCGTACGTATGCATGAAATTTGATTCCATTTTTTATCGTATGGAATATATGAAAGTAAATGGAATATATATATATATATTATTGTAGAATTATTATGTAATATGATTTATACTTATTCATAATAATTGTTTTAATAACAATTCTTGAATGGTTATCGTGAAAGATGAATGTCATCGTGTTGTGGAAAAGTTAAGTGCTACGTACACAGAAATGACGATATCATTTTCATAATACAAAACTGATATGGAATTGAGTAGAATATAAATTATATAAAAATAACCTGTTATATTTATTATTTAAATCATTTATATTCATTTTTGTACCTATATATGTAATGTGTACATGAGAAACAGTATACACCACGACGTGGAGATGGTATGTTGTATGTACACACACTTGGTGATATTATTTTTCATAGGATAGTTAAATGTATGAATATGATTTTTCCATTATAATAGAAACATCTCAAAATATATTATATTATGTATTTATTACATTGGTACATAAACAATATATAATGAGGAAGTTGAAGAAGAAAACAAATTGAATCAAATTGGTATAACAATTACATCTTCTTCAAGTGTATCCATTTGATTTGCACAAAAGGACTTTTTATGTTGGATTTAACCCCAATGTATGGAAATTAAGAAATATTTAGGGATTTTTGGAGAGGAAATGTGTAGGTTTTGGTAAAGAAAAAGGGATATAGAGATTTAAATTAAAGAGAAGGAGAAGTTCCCTTTTATAAGATATGTGACAGGTACTTTTGGATGATCTTAAAATATTAATTTATTATAAATTGATTGTAAGTTTAAAATAGCTTCAATGTGATTTATTTCCACCTGAATATGAATATTAGTTTCAATAACCTAATCTAATTAAATTTATACATTTTTATATCATTAAACAAACCTTATCTTTTGGATTTTAGCCTATGATAAACAGTTTAACTATTACCATGTCTTCTTGTATTATTACCCTATATGGTTAATATATTTACCATTTTATAAAAAACGAAACTCCAATGGATAACTAATGTTATAATTGTAATTTTCCTAGTTATTTGGCAAAAATTTACAATTTTATGACTTTTATATCATTTAATGAAATATTATTTATTTTAAAATATCACTTATCTCAATTTTAATACTATTCAATATTTTCATTTATAAAATATCAAACCAGCAAGATAACATCAAACTAATACATATAACATGTCACTGAAATGAAAATGTTATATATTAAATTAGTTAATGTAATTAATTAAGTAAAATAAATTTACTTTCATATTTTAAAAATCATTTGTTTGATATATCAATTAATTAAAAAATTATTTCATCATCATTGTGGCACCATTTAATTTGATAAATTATTTTATAAAAATTACCAATAAATTATAATGATGTAAATAAATATATTACAAAAATAAATACTTTTTATAGTAAACCATATCGATTTTATAACCTTAGATTCAAAATAAAATAGTAACTAAAATTTGAATATGACATTTTTATCTCACTTATAAACAAAATATAATAAATGTCTCAATCTAAAAAAAGTTGTTTAAAAAGGATCACATTTCAGACTTATGGTTTATTTAGGTTTAATAAAACTTATCCAATGATATTTTACAATTATTGGGGTAATTTTATTTTATTATAATATTATTTTTACCTTTAGTTTTTCTATTTACCTTTAATTATGGTAAACAAAAATTTCAAAGTTACTATTCACCAAAAATTATTTTGATCATATTAGACCATATTTTTCATACTGATTACCAACAATTGTGTCCATTTTTTGAAATTTTATTCACAAAAGTGGTTAAATTATGTTTAATGATAATGTGTAAATGTGGATAGAATGTGGATGAAAACACATTAAAAATGATCAATGAATTTTTATATCTAATTCCATTATAACAATGATTAAAATAAGCTAAATTGAGTTAGTATATGTATTTCGTATCTTTCATTAATTTAAAATCATATTAAATTCAAATATTTATTGATTTTAAAGTACTGGTTTTAACAATAATGTAGTGATTTTACTATTCATAACAAATTAACGGTGATTAGAGAAATTCCAAAAATTCGCCTTATTATAATTCTGATATTACAAATTAAAAAATGAATTATATTTTAACAAAATATATTTTGAAGAGTTTCTAAAAATTATTTTATTATTTTTCACATTACTAATTAAAAATTTCATTCTTTACAAAAATATAATTTCAAAACATGTAACTATTTTACCAAAATATACTCATTTTATTATAAATATGATTTATTTATATGAAAAAAATTAAATAATGTTTGAAATTTATTTATGAAAACTCATATTACTATATTTAATGAATAAGTAAAAAATATATAATTTTAATAATTAAAATACTAAAGTGTTGTTTCTCCAAAACTCAATCTTTTGTGTAACTCAAGCCATGCCGTTGTGATGTGAAATATAAGATATTGAATTTCATTAAAAATATAATGTACCATGAATCATTGGGGTGTTATAATGAGCACACCTTACCTATATTGTTTATAGTAGCATTGATATCTTGAATTCATATAGTTTTTTGGCCATTCTATTTACATAAGTAGTATCTCATTTTTGGGTTATTACTATGATCTACTAAAAATGACAAAAATTGTCAAGAAAATCTATGAAATTAAACTATATAAACCTCCTTAAACTCTATAAAAATTATTATTGTTGAGAATCCATTCATATAGGGTTGAACATTCACCCATAAGTAGTTATATTATTTCATATTTTCTTTTCATATTTTCCCTTAAACTATGCGCATTCTTATTTTTGGGATGCTGAATAAAATAATTTAACCTCACATTCAAGTTTAGTTTTTAATTCCATTTCAAGATAGACTATCTCAAATTTTTATCTAAGAAGCAATAGCATAAAGAGAGTATATTAATGAAATATAATATATAGTAGAAATTTTAATTTCATTCCTATAATTTTTTATGTTGCCTTAGGGGATTTACTAAATAAACCTTTGGTTCAAGTCCCATGATTGTAAACTATGTGAACTCCCCCTACTTGTACTATAATATAAAGGTTCTTTCAATTTACATCAATTATTAAAATTCAATTATTTTAAATAACATCTCAGTTATTGGTCAATAGTGTTCATCATTAAAACACTATCAATAAATTTTCATGAATTTCTTAACCATTATCTTATAGAACAATGTAATGTGAAACATTCAAGGGGAAAAGAACACATAAAGGAAAGAATAATAAAAATTACAGTCTATACTCATGAGGACAACAATTTTTATATCATGTAAATAATATAGATTGAAATAAAGATAAGTTAAAAATCATATAGTTTTTACCATATGGCCCAAGAAAAAGTGGATTTATTCATTCCTAACCCACCAGTCCTAGAAAATTTAAGTTCAATTTTATGTCATATTTATTCATTCAAATTTTTTTAGAACATGGTATATGTTTCATTTAGGTTCCCAATTCCCACAATTAAACCACTTACAATCATATATTCACATCATTCCTTGAGTGTTTGTATGATTTAAGCTTCACATGGCTATCATTAAAAAGAACCTTCAAGATAAATTTAAATATTTGGTGGTCAATATTTCTTCCTCTATATTTGACCCTTCCAACCATAAGAAAATTCACATTAATGAGATAGATATATAATCACTAAACACCCTTCAATAATCACAATGAAATCCATCATTCTAATGTTATCAATGATCATATATTTTATACTAGTTCCATACATTAATTTCAAATCTGAAATATTTCTCATTTTGAATTACACGTCTGATAATCTCACCATTCAAGTGGATTACAATTCAATTTATGTTACACATTCATCCATTATATCCATTTTTCATACAAGCCTATAAAATCATATTCTTGAATCATTAATGGTTCTTGTCTCGTGACCCTATACAATAGTAAAATATTGTTTGTTCAATATATCCATAAATTATGTGATATTGTTTTTATAAATGTTTTTTCTTATAATGTAACCTTATAAAAAATTCGTTATTACCTCTCCCAATATCATAGGTCATCACATATCTAGTTTAATTATGTATGGACTTAATCATAATATATTTATTTATACACTTCATGACCCTAATGAACTTTTATATACCCCTTAATGATTTCGACAATAGAAACACAAGGTTCTAAATTAATTATATATTTAAATTACCTATATTAAAATGTAGATTCACCCACTGTTTTGTGTTGAATTTACCAAACAACTAAATCCAGTTTTATTAGTCCAAAAATAATGACATGAAGCACTATGCATTAGTCCATGAGGGTTTCTGTACCAAATTCAATAGGATTTCATTCGTGTTAGGATTTCCTTACACATTTTTTATGAATATTTATACTCCTTTTGGACATATATATTTTTCATTCAATATATGAAATATTGGATCATAATGAAATGAAATAATATTACCAAGGGAGGATCAATAGAACTCTCTGAGTCTAATTCCCACCATGGGTGGCCATATGAAAATTTGAATTTATGCTTATAGGGAATGCACATAAAATTTCATTGAAAAAATAAGTTTCTTTGAGAGTAGAAATAATTAAAAAATGTGATGTTGAAATATCTTGTTTTAATGAAAGATAAAAACTATGTTTTCCCAAATAAGTCTAAAAAATAATAGACATGTGAAAAATTTATATTTACTCAAGATGAGACCCAAGGCTGTTTATATAACAACTTGATATTTTACTATATATTTCTATTTAAACAAATTTAATTTCTTCAATAGATTGTAATACATGAATGTCGGATTCTATAGGAATAATAATACTGTAAATCTATTTGGTCCAAAATGGGCCTAGATAACCTTAGTGTGGCGTGAATCAGGGAAATGATATTTCATCCAAAAGTCATCCCGCACCAATCGATCTTGAACTCTTTATTATAAGGGTCACTGTTTGGTATATAAGTGTTAATACTTATATTATAATATTCGTCGTTATCTAATGATGATTTTTTGAATGTATTGCAGGAAGGAAATCACACAAATATAATGACTTTTACCTAATTCACCCACACTAGGATACATCCAAGTAGCATACAATAGTGATGTGAAAATTGTACCAAATTCACAAAGTATCACCAACAATAATGATATTTTGAGCTAGATATCATCTATATATAGGCTCAGTATATTTACAAGTTCTAGGGTCTACTCACCGCATTCCCAAGGGTCACTCCCTATGTCTCTTTCTCTGGCTCACTTATAGTGAAAAAGATCATCAACTTCCTCTTCCTTCACTCAGTTCTTATTGAAGTGATTTACCAACTATTTTCAAAATTTTATGTCCATAGCTCACAAGTCTATTGAAGTTACACTTTCATTTAATATAAGAATACCACATTACCATATATGTATGGGGAAATGCATTATTAACCACTTTCATGATGCTCACTTCCTTCACGAAGACCCTCTATCGTGAAGATAAAATATCCTTTATGAAGAAAACATATCTTTCATGAATATCTATTATCCTTCATGAAGAACACATCTTTTAAAATTATTAACTATCATTCATGATGATCCATCATTTTGGGAATCTTATATAGCCTTTGTAAATTCCATTACCTTCATGATTCTCTGATCATTTAGTTGGCTATCATAGCCTTCACAAACATCATCGCAAACTACCTTCATGACCCACCATCATGAATCCATAGACATAGAATTATCATTGGGTATCTCTACGTTTCTGAAGAAGTTACATGCCTATTTAGATGTATTCCACTGATTGCAGAACCTTTTTGTGCGACATCATCTCCATTTTACAAAGTTCCTTCATTTCCTCCATGGCTAACCATTTTTAATGAAGCTCGATTGAGATTTCCCGTTCTATATTATCTTTGTAATCGTAAAGATCCCCATCAAACACTTCATGTACCCATGATTCACTACTCGCGATGCAAATCAATTTTGATGTTTGCGATGCTCATCACTGTTTGTGTATATCATCATGAAAATTATTTGATCCTTTATGAAACATTATTCATAAAGACCGTATTTTCTAAATTATTGATACTCATCTTAACTGGTGATACTACTCACCTTTATATTTTATTTTTTAATCCATACCTTGTTTACAATATCCCTTTACTCCATAACATACCATGGAAACTATCTTTTTCAACAAATAGAATCATCCCAAAAATACTACAATGTTACATTGAGGGATTTTTTCTTAACATCAGTTTTATAAAATAGGCATTAAATTTATTGTATGAATTTTAATTACTATATTTTAAAAATATTTATAATGTTTTTAGATCAATATAGAATACTTATAAATAAGAACATAATTTTTAGTTGTCGTTATATATTTTAACAATTTTTTCCTAAAAATTGTTTGGATTACTTTTTCTGAGAAAATAATAATAAAATTTTTCAGCATTTAAGAAATTTAGTTTAAAAAATAAATATAATTTTTTAAATCAGCATGTAAAAATTATCTAATATTTTATGTTTTATAATTTTTTGAAACGACCAATTTTCTAAGGAATTGTGAAAATTCAAATTTTAATAAAAAACAAGCTATTTGTTTAGAATTTATTAAATGATACATATTTATAAATAAATTACGAGTAAAATAATTTCATTTATTTTTTTAATAATCGAGTTATTTTTATTTTAATTAATTTAAATTGGATTATTGTATATAATCTTTATATACTTAAGAATTCATAAATTTATGAAAATATATATTCATCACATTTTTCAATTTTATTTTAAAAATAATTTCTCCCACAATTGAATATTGAATTTTATTAACTAAAAAAAATATCTTGAATCCTAATTTACAAATTTAATAATTTTTTGGAATTCAATTTTTGTTTAAATGAATATTAAAAACTCTAATAAAATTTAGCTGCAATTAACAATAAAATGTGTTTACCAGAATGTTATACTAATAGGTAAGGGTGATATTTCCAATTATACTTTTATAATTAATTTTTATTTATATATTTATAATTAATAAAATACCACATCTTTTAATCTAGTTATATGTAATAATTTACCTTTATAATATAATTATTATATTTTAGTCTTTTGAGAAATTATATGTCTGCCATCTCCCCCTTATAAAAGGACACTCATCCATTATCTTCTTTAAAAAGAATATATCCTTCCAAATCAACCAATACCTAATAAAATTATCCTATAAAAATATATATATAATTTTTATTGTCTTATTTATTCTATAAATATCATTTCAGGGGTCCTCAATATTGAATCTAAAGAAGGCCTACTGAACAATACAATTCATTTTCCGTCAACATATTTATGAGGAATTATTTTTATTTTATTAATCATTAAAATTGAAATTTATTTCAATATAATATATCTATAAATTTAAAATTATGGTTACCATATTACCATAAAATCAATTTGGAAATGTTAACGTCACTCGGGTGTAGGTGTGGAATACCACATCCAAGATGAAATTTGACTCATTTTTTATTCTCATATTTATGGATGGTATTGAATATCTGTTTAATAAATATATATGATATAAATGATATAGTAAGTTTTATATAATGGTAAATTATTATTTATCTTTCTTTTAGTCCATAAATTAAATTATGAATGTGACGTTTATGCGTATGTATACCATACAATCTCTATGAATGGTGTAATTTATTTTTAAATTTATATATTTTAGGGAATACAAAAAAAATATTTATTTAATGAATACATATTATATTTATATCAGGATTAAAATTCTAATATGATGGAACTATTATCAATGTATAAGGACCAGAACTACCAAGAAAAAATTATCTTGAAAAAAAGTTAAATCTTTGAAAAGATGATTTTATTATAGAGTTACTAATAAATGTGTGTTTAAATATTATAAGTTGATATAATAGTATATTATAATTATTTAAATGAATATGTTATAGAATTATAAAAAATTGAAATTTATCATATAGGTGGTTAATGTGCATTTGAGAAAATTGAAACTCAATGTAATGGTTTTTTATAGAAATTTAATTGTTTATCTAGATTGTTTATGAATGTGTTTAAGATGATGTAACTACTAAATGTAACTATAAATAATATTTTTAAAATTTATTATACTATTATTATTTATTAAAAATATATGTTTTACTTCCAATTTTATCACATTTAGAATACACTATTTCAAAAAAAAATTAATGAAAAATAAATTTATTTTTTCTCTCTTCAGTCGAAAATAATTTTTTCTTCCAAGTCAATGTTTCTTAAAAAAATTACTAATGATTTTTTTATTCTAAAATTTTTATATGAAGTAATTTTTACCCATATTATAATTATTCAAAAATGGTTAAAAAGGTATCTTCCTGTTATTTTCTAATCATGTTACATTTGAATTCTTACTGAATACGTGAAAAAAAGCAGTAATTTTATATACCTATAATGAGTATAATTTCCAACCATCATCACCAAATAATTCATTGAATATCCCATTATAAGATTACAAGGTAATATTCAAATAATGTATTTTTCATCGTACATTTATATTTTTTTAGATTTTCTGGGTGTGATGTCTTCTTGAAAATGATATTTTCCTCAAGAAATATTCCATGTAATGTTTTAAAGGCATTTTTATTTAAAATTGGCATCCATTGATGTTACTCATAAATAAATAGGGATATGATAAAATTATACAGTATATATTTTTTCTATAAATATTTTATTAATATAATAATCAAATGAGAGTGAATTGATTTTATCTTCCAAATGTTATGTTGTTGTGGAATGTTGAAATGTTTATGAAACATGTTTCCATTACATGGGTTTTAATATAAGATGAATTATTTATGATTTTTTTGAAACACATATGAATGTATTATGATTATATGATTAGTATTCATGGAATTATATAGCTTTCCAAATCAATTGGTAATGATGGATATCTCATGAAAAATAATGACTGGAATGGGGAGAGAACATAGATTAGTGAGTGAATTGGTTCACTATGATAGATTTTCTAGTGAACATTGACTTACAATATGATATAATGTGGAGTAAATGAAATCCTATATTATAGTCTTTGTAGTGATCCTTGAATATGTAAATTGTATTTTTTTATGTATATAAAACTATCATATCACTTATTTCAATATTATGCTCTCATGGCTCATATTCAAAGATTCCATTATTATTTCGGTCTTATGAACTACTATTATTTATTACATGAGTTAAGATTATGATATATGATATAAAGTGTACGGAATTAAATATATAAGGTCATGTAATAATCAACTTTTGCTAATGAAATATTTAATTAATCACTGATATCACACTTTCTTACTGATACTGAATAATTGTGCTCGTAATTTATTATGTTTCACTACATAGGTAATGAATAATGATTATAATTATGTTATGTATAAGAATTTTTCCCATTATTAAATACTAACTGGGTGATAATGAAAAAAAATTAAAATATTTTATGTGTTTACATATTGCTAAAGACACTAAACCTATAAGATTATGACATTGAATGTAATTTTATATAATTAATAATCATTGAATATGATGTAATATTTATATATTAAAAGTTTAGGTTTTAATAAATATTATTAAATAAAAATTTAGTAATATTTTTTAAGCATTGATGAAAAACACATTAGTGGGAAACATTATGATTTTTCAATGGATTGGACACTATCATATATAATGGTAATGGAAATAGAATGGGTTTAATATAAAATAATCTATATCTAGATACAATAAGTAGATGTGGTTTTACCGAGAACTGCCTGAGTTTATTATCCCAAGAAAAAATTAGATTTATTATAACATTGCCCTAATTGTAGTTCACAATGAGTGTGCCCTTAATGCACACCTATTTTAAAACTCCATGGGGATATTCATGGATGACTCACATTTTCATTATAAAACTTTAGGAACGATTTTAAAATATGAAAAAAATGAATGACCAAGGTAAAACATAAGATGTGATTGATTGAGAAGATGTTTTTTATTTATATGTCATGTAAATGATTTACTTGATTATCATATTTCCACTATTACTATTATTACTCATAGAAATTGTTTTTTAGAAAATGGATGGAACATGGAGTATGTTTTTCCATGAAAAATGTGATTCAAAATTAAAATTTTATATTATAGAGAAAAAATATTGTGAGAGATGGAATGAAAAATAAAGTTGTTATTCCTGAAAAACATCTAATGAAATGAATCATACTAATCTTCAAAACAAGTAAATGTGGGATAACTATTCTATTGAAATCATGAATAAGTAGAAACCAACTTCTTTTTGTTGGTCTTCTATTCTACTAGTTTCTATGAATTGGATTATTACCACTAGAAATATATGTTATTTTCACAATTGATTGGAAAAAGTAAATGATATTTTACTTGTTTAGTTTTTGGATGGAGAATCTAATCAATGTTAGAATATTATCAACAACATTATGCAATGGGAAGAAATTTAACCTTTTGATTGGTATTATATTATGAAATTATTTTTCTAAAAAAATATTTTATTTATTATATGAAAATATAGATCTAATTCATTCATCTATAACATATGTATATTGAATATATTTAAATATATAAGGTATATTTTATAAGTCAAGAACGGTAAAATTCAACTATTATCATCCAACCTTAATATAGGCTTGGTCGGTTATTCATTTTGTAAAACCATGTCTCTAAATGGAATTATACAAAATAGATTTTTGTAGCTATGGTGAATGTTTTTAATATTATATTATGGTGTAAATAATAATTAGATTATACAACTAATATCATGGATCTGATAAGAAAAAAATATTTTATTCAATTCAAATTCTAAATCCTATGGGAAGAATAAGATGATATTTACACTATTCAAGAAGTGTGAAAATAAATATAGAAAAAACTATCGTACATAAAATC
The DNA here is from genome assembly GCA_963277665.1 of Viscum album. NCBI lineage: Eukaryota > Viridiplantae > Streptophyta > Magnoliopsida > Santalales > Viscaceae > Viscum > Viscum album. The sequence continues at coordinate 1,020,289,437 of OY728165.1, forward strand.
ATAAATTTTTCAACTATGGAAATGATGTTCTCAAGGAAATATATTTCCAATGTTATGGGAATATGCTTTCTAATTATGAAAATTGGGAGAATGCTCCTCAAAATCAATAACACACACTCTAGTGTTTCGAATTCAATGAGTATAGTCATTTTAAAAATTGGTGATCAAATATGATGTTAAGCAGTGATGATAAATTTTTATCAACCTGTAAATCCTATATACAAATGGGAATATAAAATTATAAATATTTTAATTGTTGGGTTTAATTATAACGTGGTGAATGATACACTTATCATTAACTCAAAATCTTTTACTTCTTTATTTTATTACTGATCTAACAATACAACTATATATGAAGATTTTAAAGGATAATTTAATTCTTCCCCAAAAATTGTATATTGAATTATTATTGTAAGAACATAATGATTCAATGATAACATCTCAATAATACATTTCTACTCTGATTGTAATCTATATGAATCTTCATCCAATAAATCATGTTATTAACCCTCAATTTTAATTTGATGTTATTTTATGTATGTTTTGGAATCATTAAATAATGATAATTTAAACATCCAAGGACAGTGAGTCCGAATTGAAATTCAAAACCTACCTATGATCTTCTATCAATGTGATAATAAATATGTCCTTCTAATGCATTTCACGTCAATATTTTTGAAATTGATGGACGATTATCATATATGGGTGTGGATAACGTAAATGTATTTGATATTACTATTGTGTAAATTATTTTTATAGTCATTATGGAAGTGTCTCGTGGTCTTCCTTCAAATCATTGAGTTGATTTTTTAAAAAAACTCATACCCATTTCAACACCAACATGAAAAACGTCATATACAATGGTCCATATTAGGATGATAAAAATTAATGAAGCAACTACATGAGAACCATGATAAGGGATTCCTTTTCGAACATGTATAACTATTTGGGAATACTATCCTTTTTAGAATGAATGATAGATCATTTTTATTATACATTGATTGTTGGAGAAATAACAAGATCACTATCAAGAAAATGTACCATCTACCCCATATTGATGACCATTGTTATCATTTGTGTGAAAATAAATACATTTATGAGATTGAAATTCTATATGGATATCAATAGTTCAAGTTTATTAAGGATTAAAAACCCAATATTACATTCTACACATGGTATAAAAACTATTAATTTATACTAATGTTGTTTAGTCTTACAGATTCCCATGGTAGGTTTAAAGATCTAATGAAACGATACATTATATATTACCATGAGTATTTTTTTTCATTATAATATATATTAATATATATTCAAATATCATAGAAGATAACTAAAATCATGTGTGGATAATTCTAATGACCATAAGGTAGGATTATATGTATGAAAAATTTACCATGTGTTAATTTTTTTTATAAAAAGTTTTATTTATGGGTTGGTTAATCTCAAGATAGAATATATTTGTGGAAAATTCAAGGAAGAAGTTATTAATCACTATCCATGACCAACCACAGTAACTAAGATCCATAAATTTTACTGTCTGGTGGGATATTATCATTTTTTCGAAACATTCTCTCAACTTTCTTATACAGACACGAAATTAACATGAAATAAAGCCTAGTTCCTCTATATAGATGAAAGATAGAAACATTTAAGGATTTGAAGATATATTTTTTGGGTGACCCAATGCATAGAGTACCCTATAGTGGATAATGGTTAGTGACCTATTTTCATGCATTAAATAATGTACTATAATATTTCCTCATATATATTTATATATTGATAGTGTATGCCTTTTTAAAATTGATGGTTAATGAAAAATTTAGATAACTCTTGATTTATACATAGCTATGGTAATTTTTAAAATCAATATATAAAGTAATTATATATATCGATAATGTTGTTATATGTATTCTGATCATAAAATTTAAATTCTTATATTCCCTTAAAAATAGTCGAATATGCACAAGAGAATATAGTTGGAGTTTATTAATTATATTGAATACTCTTTACATAAACACCATAGGAAAGATAAAAAATTGGATGATACATTGATTGTAATGGATCATTCATGTATATATATGATGAGAATGATATTATATAAAATATATATTAATTTTCAATGGATGGATATGAGATTCATGTTCCATAGTGGATAATCTTATCTTTCTCAAATGTGTGTTTAACCATATATCTAGGTAAATATTAAAGAGGTGAAAAAGGATGATAATCTACATTCAACGATGGTAAGAAATTTTTATTACATAAACATTTATCATGATATGATGATAAGTTTCATGAACAATGTATTTTTTCATCCATACAAAATTTAAAGAAGGATTTATTGGATGAAACCGATAGTTTATAATTCTAATTTCATCTGGTAAGTATGAAATGGTAAAGTTATCTAAAAGGGTTCTTTTGGAGGGACAACGAGGAAAAAAAATATTATAGTGTATCTATCTCAGGCCATTAATTATCCAAATGTTTATATTGATAAAAAAAAGTAAAAGGGGACGTTACAACTATTACCCATACTTTTTTTCAATAAAAATAAAAAGATATCTTAACAAATTAATAATATATATGACTTATCTCTTGACTATCATTCATTAATATTCATTACGGACATGATAAGTGTTTGTCTAGTACCACACTCAATTATACCTGTTAGGAATCAGAGGGTTACGAGGAATACTTGGAAAAGTTCTGAGCATGATCTTCATCTAGAGTACTATTTAAATTCTAATTATCTTCCTTTAATAGATTCTCAATATGAGAGAAAACTTCAATCCATGTCGGACTTTTTGAGGACTCCTTCTAGGTGTTTTAATGGTTGTTATGATCACCACCTTCCCTTAATCAACCATTCCTACAAAAATATCTTTCACTTAAGAATTCATGTTAAACCTTATGAAAACCTCAATGAAAATAATTTTACAAATCCAAGAAGATGACATAAAGTTTTATGAAGAATGTTACGGGGACTTGATAATGATATTGAAATGATATATAAAGTTATTTCCAAACAAAAACTCATTAATGAATCTTATAATAGGTATGAATGTTATGATGACAATAATGAGTTAAATATGTAATTTAATGTTTGTTAGAAGGGATATATTATAAATTCTTTTTTTAATATGGAAATGTGTTTCATAGAATATGGAAACATTATCCATAGGAAAATGGGAACTTTTGAGATTCCTGATCAAGTAGGAACGAGAGTTTATCACTTAGTGCTTCCCCCAAACTGCTACCATGTTCATGATGTGTCCCTATTTTATCTCATAAAGAAGTACATACACATTCCATCACATATTTTGAACAATGACGTCCTACAAAAGCATCATTATATTTATTATGATGAATTACTAGAATAAATCATCAAACATTGATATAATGTTCTATAGAACAAGACTACTCATTTTGTAAAGGTTAAATGGATAAATAATAAATTATAAGAAGCTATAGCGAATCCTGAGGATGTGATTAATTACTTATTTCCTCATTATTTTGTATCTGTATGATGCAATTTCAAGGTATAAATACATTTCAATGTGGATATAATGTAACACATTTAGATTTTATGATTTTATTTTATTTAAATAAATAAAATTTCATTAATAGTATGTGATGCATGTAACATCGAGTCTAATTGAACTGTAATAGTATATTTTTTTATTATTGGAATTAGATTTGGGGAATAAATATAAATAATCAAATTTTCTAAATATTTATACACTTTTTTTAAAATATATTTTTGAACTAGAACTAAATTTTATGTAATTAATTTATATGTTTAAAAAATACATTTTTTCGAATATTTTTTTTTTCTATTAATATTTTTGATAGAATGAGATAATTAATTTCATCCAGATTAATAATATTTATTTCAAAAAAATAAATTTATTTTTTAAATAAAAACTCAAAAAAATTATTAGAGCAAATTTTTGAGGATTTTTTAAATAAAATTAATTTTTGATGAATAGTGAAAATACACATTTTTATAAAATATTTAAATTTTTTTGAGGAATGGAAAAATATTTATTTTATTTTAAAATTATTTTAAAAGTATAATTTGATCATTTATAATTTTATTAATCTATTTATTTATATATTAATTAATTATAAGTGTCTTTTGTATAAAACCCCTTATATTTTAGAGGACATTTTTTTCGTGATACTCGTTTTTCATTGAATATTGTTAGTTTATTTTCAAATTAATTTCATACAATATTTGTGACTGAATTTTATAAATTGGGATCCATATTTTTTATATTCATGCATATATTTTTTAATGGGATTAATTTCATTTTTTCCATAATTTAAAGTTAAAATACTATAAAATCACCATTGTTACGGATAAAATGGGTTTAGTTTGGGATAAACCAAGAGATATGGTTGAATTTCCAAATTAAAAATGGATAACAAATATTAGGAGGAAATATATAGTCCTCATGATATCTCAAAATTTAATATATATCCAATTTTATTAATTGTTCTTAAAAATGACATTGTAATATTTTCATCTTTTATGAAATTCAACGCGGGTCATCTACTCCACTTATAAAAGGATTCATTTCCTTCTTATTATTTACCTCACATTGAGAATAATTTCAATAAAACCAATTAAAATTAACTTATAAAATTATCTAAATATTATTTATATGTTTTTGTCTTCTTTAATGTCAATTTCATGAGTCCTTAATAAATGATCTTAATGGGTCAACTGAAGAAGGGGTTTTTATTTTACCCAGCCAATTTATATTTATTTCTTCATATAAATCTTCTAAAAATATTGTATAATTAAAAAATTAATAACATTTAAATCCTAAATATACATATTTTTTCATGACTATGTAATAATTATTATCCACCCTTTGTTCCATCAAATTTGATGTGAAATTATAACTCATGCATATGTGTGCACTACTACCTCCAAGCATCGAAAAAAGTCATATTCCATTACAATTTTTCATGGTTTTATATTTTTATGGGTTTTGTATTTATACATGATATTTATGAAATATTTTTTTCTTATTTCATTTTAATATCATTTCAACCATCTTAACTTCCAATCCTTTGGAAAATGATAACATCACTCTTATGTACATGTGGACTAAAACCTCCTAAAAGTAATGCGATTATTTTATTCAAATTTGATGTTAATAAGGATATATTTAATAAAAACTTATTATATAAATGATATAATAATTATTATGTACTAGTGGATAATAATTGTAATTTATTTTTTCAATCCATTTAAAATTGTAAACAACGTTAATCTCTATGTATCCCTTACCATCTCTATTATCTATGTAGTTAATTTGTTCTCACAGTAATTTATGGATTAATATATATATATATATTATAAATTTATCACAATTAATATTATATAGATTATATATCCATGACCAATGCAAAAATTTTGGAACTTCAAAACCAAAAATCTCTTAAAAAGGAAACAATTAAAAACCAGAAATGATGAATTTAAAAAGGAACTACAAGTAAATGGGTGTTAAAATTTTACTAATGGATCATATATTACATTATGAGTTTTTAAATGACTATTTTATATAATTATAATAAATTTAGGTTTTTTATACAATCCAATAAATAAATATAGATGAAATTTGAAATCAAGTTTAATGTTTTAGTTTACAATCTCATTATTTTGCAATATTGTTTATGATTTTCTTTTAAATGATGATATTTAGTGATATAGCTATAAATATTATCATAAACATTATTTTATTATATTTATTTTTTTGATAATAAAAAACTTCTCCCAATTTCCACTATATAATAACTACTAATAATTAAATATCCTTTTATTGAAAACTGAATCAATCTTTTGTCTCTTTAGTATAAATTAATTTTTTTAATCCATGTCCATGCATTATAAATATATTTTCAATTTTTTTTATATTAAACAATTATTTATTGTATAAAACTTTACCATGTTTTTTAAAAAATGGTTTAAAATGAATATTCTTTTTTATTTTTTGAATGGCCTAATTTTGGTTTTTTAACAAAAATGTGTAAGAATAATTCTTTATACATAAATTATATTAATGAAATTTCCAATAATCCTGAAGGATGGATGATATGATGTTTTCTTTACATGTTATCCATGATTTTTTTATAATAAATGTTTCATTTTATATTTAGGATATTTTTATTCAATTAATAAGTTATTTCAATGTTAAATTAATTTTTTACATAGAAAATATTCAATGTGGCCTTATAATGAAAATTTTATCTTTGATGAAATCCTTGGGGATATTTAATAATTATTATAGATATCATCCAATGATTGAATCCATATAATTTATCCTTATGGTTTTTCAATATGTTCATGAGATGTTTTTGAACCACATTTATTTTCTACTAGTTATGATTTGGTGAAATATTTATGAAACCTATTTTATTTCTACAAGTTATGACTAATGATTAATGATTTACAATCATGTGGAATAAGTATTAATGTGTTATTATTTCATTTTTGGTGGCCATGGGGTTATAAATGATACTAATTCATTTGGTAACTATGGATATCTGATCAGATAATAAGGACTACAATGGGGATTGAACAAGATTCAATAGGGACTCTGTCCAATAATATAATCATATGAGGGAACCCTATACAAGGATATGATGGATTGAGTTGGGAACCCAATTCACTCTGATTGTATTGGATGTGATACATGAATAAGGAAATTATATTCCATGATTAGTAATATGTATCAAACTTCGGTCTTGTGCCAATGTTATACCCCCATCGATCGTGTTATTTTTTTCAATTATGATTCATGTCTTCTAATCTACAATGAATTATACCATGAATCATTAATATGATATATGTTAAATAGTTAATGACTTTAAAATGTTAATATCATGTTATTATACCTTAATTATCAGGTTATGTTTTTGTGATCATTAATATCTCCATTTTTTAATATTACTAAGAATCTATGCTCACCTTTTTATAATTCCTTTCCCTAGGTAATTAATAATGGTTTAATTCTTGATATGTATAATAAAGGTTATAGTTTTGAAGAACTAGGTTTCGGATTTTTTAGATCAAATATTAATATTCTCGTTATTTATAGATGTTTCTAACGAAACTAAACCTATATTTTTTCATGGATTGTAATAGTATTCAAGGAATATTCCTCTAAAAAGATGTCATAATTTTTTATGAATAGTTTGGGTCTATATATATGGTAATCGTTATGAAACCCTAGAAAAAAATAAAATATCTAAAATCATGTCCTTGGAAATTTATTGAGTATCTTTCAGTCCCCGTGATGAATTTGATCAGTTCATACATGTTAAATTAATAAAGATATATTCTTGGGTGCCCGAGATATCTTAGAAAAAGGAATCCTGATACCATAATTTCTCATTCACCAACCTCAACATATTGGGTTGTCATCAACATATTTTAATAGACTAACTGTATTTTAATGATTATGTTGCACATTTTTATATCAAATATATTAGAACATATCTTAGAGTAAATAATATTCATATCTGAATAGGCCAACTATAATGATCTGGTGGTTGTAAATTTTTTAATACTAATCCATTAGTATACACCCTAAAAGAGATAATCATCGAATCTGAATAGAAAAACCATGGTGTTACGATGACAGTATACATTCTTACACCAATACATGATAACAATCCCATGAGAAAATATTATACATATCTAATTAAAGTATCTCTATAGTTACAATGACGGTACTCATGTCTATACTCATCTGTGATTATTAACGTAAAAATAAATCAGATTCATATTAGAATGGACCAATTCTAATGTTTCAATAATGGAACATGTTCTTATTCTCATATATGAGAAAACACCAAGGATAAAATACTCATACAAATCTGAATATACCAAATTTAATGTTATAATTGTGGTATATAAGCTTATATCCGCCCATTATCACATGTTAGAGTCCCAACTTCTTTGACTCATGTGTTTGAGAATAATTATTATATTAATCAATTCAGTGTAATGTTCATGTGGATTATATGATATCCTTGTATTAATGTTTCAAGGATTCATATGTTAGTAAGAAACAAATATTCGAGTAATATTAGGGATAACGAATTCATAATTAATTAGAAGAGAAAGAATTTTCCTTTGTATTAGAAAAAATCAAGAGAAGCATCCATGAACATTAGTATACCTTAATAATTAAAACATATTAAATAATCCCTATACAGAGTTAAAATTTTAATAATATTATTTTTGGAAATTTTCTTCACTATATTGATTCTCAGACAACTCTAGATATTTAACATAATTAATAGAGTCCAGAATCTCTCCATCAAATGCTGCATTATTTTCTATAGCCATTATTTAATTTAAAGGAATATGATATTCTACCAATATATATTTTTCCTAATAATGTTTCTATTTTAGATAAATTATGTATAAATACTATTTATTATACATTTGGTACGATTTGGCTACATCATCTACATAATTATATTTTTATAGATGTGTTAGAGCTCCAAGATCAGCAAATTGTGTTACTGATCCCATTTTTTGTGAGGGGAAATTAAGACATGACTTCCTCCTATCAAACCTAAGTGATTTATCTCACTATATCATGGATGTTTTTGTAATCATATCCACTGAATCTATGAATAATGAATAGATAATGAATTGGTTAAAACATTCTATCTATGTCCCCCATGAGGTTCATACAAATTTGATTCAATATTCTTTTCCATATATGTGTTCGGATGATATATTAGAAGTCCAATTACTCCAATTCCAAATCACAATCACTCCATGAATCTATGATTATGTTCAAGACCTATTAAAATATGTAAAATATTAGTTCAACCAACATTGATCCTGTTAGGTTAATAACAATGGTAACGTTGGTGTACATTGGTCGTAGGAACGTATGAATGAGAGCCTATATTATTGGAATCTCTACATGTTTCTATAGTGGTATGTAAATATAAAATATTTAAATTAGTCAGTGAGTGATATTGTAAAAAAAATATTGATAGGCACACATCACTATTGATGAAGTCAACTCCATGATGGGATCCACTCCCACTATAAAACATACATTTGAATCTCTTCCAAAAGGTATCCCCAAATTAGTAATAACATGTTATTTAATTGTCATTTTGGTTATATATATTGGTATTATGAGATCCTTTAAACCTCCTACTATATCCAATCTTCCCATCATGTATTTACTCACTTCTATGATGACTAAATCACTAGTTTATTGGAACTGGATATCTAGTAATAAAAGAACAGTAATAGAATTATCATTTCCCACATCAAGAATTTCTAGTGTTTTAAAACCCACAAAATCAAGTGACACCCAGGGTTCTATACATATAGGTGAATATGTTAGTATAACCCATATGATTTCCATTTTAGCTATATTATCTATGTATAAATCAATATAAGAATGATATTTAATGATAATAGGTAATATTTTTTAGTGATTTTAAAAATTTAAATAATTGGTACCCCTCCTATTTCTAGTTAATCAATCTAAACATATAAGAATAGGATTGGGATTCTTCTACTGAAAATAGGTCATCTATTTTGATAACATATTCAAAATTTTATATTATCTCTATTATGAAATGGAAATGTCAATAGAATAGTATAATGCACTATAATTAGAATCAATAATTATATATGATCTTTCTACATCTTTTGTATTTGGGATTACTAGAGGATACACTGTTAATGTCCTCACTAACCTAGTAATAGATACCTTTCAAATAGGAATTCTGTGTCCATCATAATCATTCCCTCTAAAAACCATTCATTCTATTTCAATAATATCCTTATTAAAGAAGTGATATTATATTAAAATGAGCATAATTGTTGTCCGTATGTGTATTTGTGTAATATAAAATATATTTTGAGTATGAAAAATTCCCTCTATAACTAGTATTAGAATGATTTTCCAAAATCAGTGCACTACATTGATGCGTAACTAATTGGGGAGGGGTATCTGATCTTTATTTTGGCAGGAATGGAGGCATATGTGGGAAATGGTAATGTTGACTCAAACTCTTTTTACCTCACATAAACCTCCTCAATTGATAGTGTATACTATTCCACATGGTTTTTTAATATTAAAAGTCTATAGGCTTAATAAATGTTTTATATTATGGGGATTTAGTAGGGATTACCACTATCTATATTCTCCTCAAGGGGATAATAAAAAGCATTATAAATTCCTAGAATGTTATACAAAATATCCCTAAGGAATAAATGATAACATACATCTTTGAAAATGACATATTCATTCAATTAAACATGTGAGTATTGATTAATATCTCATATATAAAACCCCAAGTTCTTATATTGCACACACAACTTATGGTTAGAACCTATTTTCCAAGGAAAATACAAACATCTCAAACTCCCTGGTATGTTGGATAACTACAATTTGATTGGCCAAATGCCTAATGTCATAAGAAAAATATACACTACAAAGAAGTGGATGTTGGATGTAACTATTAAGGATATCCCATGATTCCATAGAGTAAATAAATGTATTCTGACATTCTTTGAAATGGGAAATTATGTAATATATATATAGTCATGATTAGTGTCAATTGATCACCTATCAGTTCATGCTAGTGAATTAGTATCAGTTTTCATCAATTTCATCCCCAAGATTTCATATTCTATAGAGAACTGTATCATTACTGTCGGTTTGAATAGAAAATCTTCAACTTTTGAAATTATTTAATATTAATATTAACTTTTATAGATGAAAATGGTAGAGATACATCATAAGTAATTAACACATCACTTATAGTCCGGTTATCATGGGAATTCTTTTGCACTATGTTCCCACTTTATAGGGCATATAAAACTGGTATTTAGGGTATTTTGGTTGATATTATACAAGTTGGGTTAGTTGATATCCATGTTTAAGCATATATGGTGGTACACATGATATGGTAGTCTATTAAATATAGACTGATATTATCACAAGTATTCTATTAGTCCATTATCACCAAATTTTGATATGACACAAAGGGTTTTTTCTCCATCCAAAAATCAATCAATGATGATACATAATTTTTATATATCAGATTTGATGTGTCAAAATTAATTTTTCATAGGCATGGCAGATGATTTTATAGTTGATCTAAGACATAATAATGAAATCCCTTATAGAAATATCATATGAACATTTATAATTTTCACAGTACTAGAATGGAATGAAGGCCTTTTTTATTATGTTTTTTAGAATATTCCTACCAAGTGATATGGGGGAACCGTTAAAAGGCCCATAGGCTTAGATATTACATGACCCAAATGACGTGGACATAACATGATCAATAGGTCTTAGAGTGATTTATCCTGATTATATCTACATAGAACCATTCTTCCCCAGAATCTATATCATGATGTTATCTATCCACCTTCACATGGTTGTTCGGCCAAGCATCCCATGCATGCACATGCTAGTCCCGATGGCAGTGTCATAACCTCTCATTCTTCCACATCTTTTATCTTCTGCTCTACTGAATGTGCCTGCTCTGAATCCTCAGATGGAGTCTACTCCTTCTAGAGTCTTCCTAGTCCATTTATCAAAATTTTGTGTGGCCTGAAATCCTGAGGTGGCATAAAGGATTTTAGGTCGCTTGAAATCTATACTATCCCAATGTCCTTGGGTGGCCCGATGGCATTGAAGGAAATGATAAACAAACCGATGGCCCAAAATCCCAAACAGATGAATTGTTCTAGCTTATACCATAACTAAAATTACCTAATAATGTTCCTATAATAGTACTACTATAGTAAAATGGAAAATATGATTTTTCCCATATTTGAACTCAGGTCTCTTGGACTCACTTCTCAAGTCCTCACCAACCGGGTTGATGCTATTGTTCTCATTCAGCCATTACTAGTATCAATAATAATCCCTCTATTAGGGTCCCTATATGTGATGAATTTTAACTAAAAATAAAAAATCAATAGATTTAGATCCTTTTCACACTTCAATGAAAATGGAATAATACAGTATACATCTTAGAAGAATTGAAAAAATTTACATATATGTATTAGAACATTATAATAAAGATTATATATGTTTATTTGTGCATCCATATAGCCCTAAAATAGTAGAAATATCCCTGAAATAATTTTTGGAAATTTTAACTTATGATGTAGAATCTGACTCAACCATATTCAACTAATTTTTTTTATAGGGACAATATATTTCTACACTATCATTTCATCTTCCATAAAAAATGTCTCTAGCTACACTCTGATACATGGTCCATGAACCAATACTAAATTCCCACTTTACCACATGGTTTGTAATAATTCCAACTAGGATATAGTATGTATTTTTTTGGAATCATTAAATCACTCCAAATATAATCCATGATATATTTTTGGCCAATATATACCTAAATATCTCCCATTATGAAATGTTGGGAACCTTATTGGGATCCCTGATCAGAGAACCTTTACCATAGTAATTAAATCTTTCTTCATCATAGTTTCAAATCCAATAAATATCCATATAATGGGATCCTTACACAAAATTATAATATCATAACTTGTAATTTCTTGGGATTATAGGGGTGTTCTTTGTTGATCTATCCAAGAATCCCTAATGAGAGTGAATTTTTTATACATTTCTTGAAGAACCAGTTCCATATAATTATTAAAAAAATACCACAAAGTAATTAAGTCATCACATGTATAATGTTGTTTTAAGCTTCCAATCCCTTGTATTAATAATCCAGTGACTTATTTATTTTTGTTATTAATGAATAAGTTGTTTTTACTAATATGAATTTACTATTTTTATATGTAAATATTACTATTTCATAGAGTGACCATAAAACAAAAAAATTACCAGAAGAGGAAACACACAGGACAATAAGTAAAGATAATCGGCTATGAGTGGGAGATGTAAAACTCTATGTAGATGACAGACTATGAGAGTACTATATCAACTACAAGAAAGATTTTATCGGCTTCATGAAGCAATAAGGAAATCTATAGAAATACATTAATGATTTTAGAGGCAATAAGGAAATTAAAAATGAAAACATGATATACTTTTTTTCAATCAAATTTCCAATTATTAAACATGAGAAATATTTTTTCTAAAAAAAAAATAATTTAGTTTAGTGACCACACAACCGATGTGAATTTTTGGAAAATTGGTGTTGTTAATCTATCAATTAATGCAAGATAACATCTAGATAAAGTGAAAGTATATTATATGGATATACCATAAGACCTATCAAATGAATCATTTATAGTTTTTCAAATGTTTTGAATAAACCACAAGTAATAATAATTCTGTAGAAATATTCAAGAAAAAAAACTTATCTAGAATAATTTTATAATAAAATTTTCAATGTAAATATATGATGAATTACATTTAAAGTCCAATGAAATTAATATACCCAGGTGTCAGGCTGAGTATGTGGATATGAAATGATTATGCTTCGCTATAATATTTGAGAACATTTATCAATCATTGCACCATATCTCAAACCAAATAAATAAAAATAAAAGAAAAGCGAACATGGAATAACAAAAAAATTAAATTTGTGTCAAATGATTATTTGAGTTTTCGTCTTACTCTCTCTGTTTTAAGTGACTTATTAATTGTTCTTGAATTATTAATTATACTAATTACGAATGAACCCATCTATATCATTGAATATTACACTAATGATATTTACTTCATTTCAATAATATTTCAAAATCCCTTGACATATTTGGAAGAGGATTTGGGATATCATAGTCAACTCTATGTGTTGTTTTAATATATTTATCCAATCGAAGTGGTAGATCATCTTATTTATTTTAATAAATATGTGTTATAGTGGGTTACAATAAATAATTGAAGAATATGTATCTACTTATATAGGATAATCTTATTTTTAAATTTATACTATGTGGTTTATATTATACTTTCTATTTTTTAAAAATATTTTTCAAATAGAATTAGAGAATCCATACATTGATAGATTACATTTACCGGTGATATTTCTACTCTTTCATATAATAAAATTAATATCTAAGGATTAAGATAATTTCATGACATTGTATTTGAGCATTGATCAATCACATGAGTGGTAATTTTAAAACATTAAATTAGATATACCAATTGTTTTAGTTAAGTAAGTGTTTTAAAAATTAGTGAATTTAGTTTTAAAAATTTATTTTAAAACAATTCATTATTGGAATCTGACTTCACCCTCATCATGATAACGTCAATCAAAAATACTTTATATCAAAGTCACTTAATTTAGTATACTTCATGATTTTTGTATTATACATTAATCAAGTCACTTTAGATAGGATCTCTATTTTATTTTGAAATATAAATCTATACTTATAGAAATAACTAGATCAGTATGGAAGGATATAATGAGGAAAAAATGTTTTAATCAACACCACTATTTTCTTAGGAATATAAAAATTACAAATTTATCTCAAGATTATGGGTTTTGATATTTGGGATATATTATAACTCTAATATAAATATCATAAATCTATGAGATTTGTCTTGAGTGACTCCACTAATAATTCTTATAATTGTAACTATAAATCTATGAATACTTTTTTACTTCCCTTTAGGATAAAATGAACTTAATATTTTTTCTTGTTATTATATTTATTTTTAAATACTGGGATATTTTTTTAAATCAATTGAAGTAAAATTACTTGTTAGATAATTGAAAATAAATATTTATATTATAAAATATGAAACATTAAAAATGAAAAATGATAATTATATTCTTTATATGTATCTATGGTCTACTGAAATCAGTAACACCATGTTTTCTCATGTACAGAAAGTGGATAATAGGAATTAACTATTGAGGATGTTTATAATTAAATTTATTCACTATAGAGGTATTTTTGTCTCTATTTGAGTTCTAAGTGAAATTTGTAAATGTTGAGTGAATTAATTTATTAGAAAAAAGGATTTATGAAGAATGAAATAAAGTGAAAAAGTAATATGATGAACTAAATAAATAAAAAATATTCATAGAATATCAATAAATATCAAAAGAATTTGTTAGAACTGGTAGAACCCAAGGGAGTGAAACTAATTATGATTGTGTTGAGGAAATAGTTCATATAGTTAGAATGTTTAAGATGTCATATAAGACTAAATTATTATTTAGAAAATATTATTTAAATGGAAAATATGAGAATAATGGAGACTCAGTAAAGGATGATAACTTTGGAGAGTTTTCTTTTTATGGGTGAAAGTGATGATGACGCATTAATATTAATATTCCAAAAATAAAATATAATATTAAATATGAATATCATATAAATAAACATAATAACTCTAGAAATTAATTTAAGTTTGCTTTGGAAGATTTTTTATGTGATTCAAAATCCCCAGAAAAATGATTATCATATGAATAAAATCGATTATTTATAGGAATAACACCTATATTAAGAAAAATTATACACATTACTTATAAAAAATAAAACCATCATGAATATGAAATTATAGTAAGAATAGTCATTTTAATATTTAAATTTACTTGACGATTTGTTTAGAGTTATTAAGAAAAATTTAAATTTCCAAAGAAATAAAATGATATTACTTCTTCTTTAATATTTCACTTCTCTATTTAAAAAAATTTTCTTATTCAACATTCACATGGGTCTATTTTCTAGGTGAAAAGAGAAATTTATATTGATTATTTTCAAAATATGATAAGACTATAGAAATATTTAGTAGACTTACCATTAATAACATAACATTTGATCAAGTAGGTAAGTATGAAAATTATGTCCCTGAAACATTATAACCACAATATGGATATAATAATATTTTCTATTCTTAATGAAAAACTCAATAAAAATTTGAATTTGAATGAAGAAATTGAAATCATCCAGAAATCACACATACAATTCTTATTGTGTAAAGAATGCATTTATACATTTGTGTGGAAGATTCCAACATATCTTGTTAAATTATTTACGGGGGTTTGATTTTATCACATTTAAATAAGTCTCCATATGAAATTTGGATTGGTAGAAAACATAAATTTAATTAATTTAATGTTTTTGGAGGAAAAAAATTTATTCTAAATAAAAAATAGAATCTATAATACCATTATCAAATTTATTATAAAGGTATTTTCCAAGGATATTTAACCATTATCATCTTATTTTGAGTCTTTAATAATATAACAGTAGTAGTTTATTATTCTATAACATCACCATTAATAAAATAGATCCACATGATCCCAATAATTCATTATAAATTTATAATGATTATATTACAAATTATTGTATTAATAAACCCTTAATTACTTATAAATAATATATATATTCACATGATGAATCCACAAAAGTTGACCAGTTTAAAAAACAATATTTTTTAGAAGTCATGGATGATCTAACTTAATTTATACCAAAAAACATTTGAATACATATATACCATATAATTGATGTTATTGTTGGAGACATAAAAAATGGACCATATAATAAATCTCTTCCTAGAAACTATTTTTTTACATGAATTATTCATAACATAGAATGAACCTAAACATATTGAAAATGAAATCACTGATGAAATTTTATCCATAGCTATTGATGAAGGGTTAAATAAGTTTAAAAGAAACCAATTCTAGAAACTAGAGTAATAACTTTGAAACAATCTAACTATTGTAAATCAATGAGAAACTTGAAAATAATATGATTAATATGTAACTAAATTAAGATATTATTCTAGATTGGTTTTATATAATTAAAATTAATAAGAAGGGATTTATTAGTAAGAAAAATATTTCCATGTACCTAGACATGGGTCAATTATAATACCATTTTCTTATACAACACATAAAAATTTAAAAGTACTTCAAATAGATGTAAAGTGTACAATATTTAATTGAATTAATCTATTTTTGTTTTGAGAAATGATCAAAGATCATGGTATGATAGGCGTAGATATTTATTGGTTTCTAAAGGAATTTTAAAATAAATTTCTAATATTTTATTATTTGTATAAAGAACTTCAAAATATATATGCTTGTTCAAGTATATGTAAGGATATGAGTTTTAGTTTCTCAAGAAACCATATTAACTTCTAAATTTTATAAAATTTTATAAAATTAATTAGAATTTTTTTAATGTATGAGTGAAATATATTCCATGGTCATTATATTTTTTTGTACAAATAAGAAATTACTTTAAATTACTGAAACTAAATAATATATTTTTTGAAATGTTTTTGTATGGATATTTCCAAAGGTTTAGATACACCAATGAATAAAAAAATTAAATTATATATCTATATAATAGGACTACCATTTTCATTAAAAACATAGAGTGGTATGAATGGAATATTACTATACCTGACTTCTATCTAGATTGATCATATATATTGTGTTTATATGTGTAATCATTTAAAAGTCAACCCCCTGGATTCACTTATAAATGAAATTAAAATAGTGTTCAATACCAAAATAATATAATTAATTTCTTAACGTTTTATTATAGTAGACAATGATTTTGTGTTAGTTAGTTATTTTCATTATAATATCTGTGGATGTAAACTAGTCAAAAAAAATTCTTATAGAAAATGTGATTTTTTAGGAAATTATCTTGTTTCTTGGTCATGTATGGTTAAGAAAAATGATTCATTAAATTCATTAGAAGATAAATACATAGTTTTTGTTAGTATTTGTAAATAATTTATATTGATTAAACACACAGGATTGGATTATAGATATTATATTAGAAATTACCCAATAAAAAATGAAATTATTATTCTATTAATAACTAAAATAATCTTATATCTTATTCAAGAACTAAACATATTATAATTAGTCATAACAATCTAAGAGATTAATTTAAAAAAAGGTCGTATTATATTTCAACTTCATGGTACTAAACATTAGTTTTTTGACATCACTATAAGGCCTATGAATGTTGAAACATTGAATTATATCATACATAAAATATGGATAATTTAATTTTATGAATTTATATTTTGCTTAATTTGATTTATCAAATTTTGATTTTTAACTAATCTAATGTATTATTTTTGTATAGTTTATACAATTTATTTTGATAATTAATATAGTGATATCAATATTCTTTTATACATATGGTTGATCATGTAGTTCATATGGTCTATTGAATTTTTATTACCAATTCTAGGAAAATAATTATATTATTTATTATTTTTCAAGAAATAATAAGTATTTTTATTTCCAATAAGTCTATTTTTTTTATTTCTTGTACCATACTATATTTTGATCCTAGAATTATTTTCAATTCCAAAATTATATTCTAAATGATCTATCCCCTTTAAAAAAATACTCTTATCTCCACAACTACCAATACAAATCTTCCATTCCATCGAATCATCCTTGATAAAAAATAATATTATTCGTTATCTTAAGGATTCAAATTTATAATCATCAAGAACCACAAAAATATCTAGGGACAAATCTAGTGGAGTTAAAATCACATAAATCCCCACATACCTTATAATAAATTCATTCTAAAAAAATAAATGGCTTATAAGTTGTTTAGATCATGACAAACATTATTATGATGATCTAGGATATAACACGGGTGGAAAAAGAGGTTCAGAGATTGGGAAAGACCCTTAAATAATATTTTATTAAAATATTCATAATTGAACAATGTTTTCTAGGTTAGTGAAATATGGGATCGCATTATGATGGTTATTAATCATGAAGAGAACATTTTTCCTAGAATTTTTCAGATATTAGTCTAGAGGTACCAAAAATGGTGTCTATGAAGACATAAAAAGTGATTACACTACCAATAAACCTCATTTTTTTTATAGAACCCTAGAAGAAGTAAATTGTAATTGAAATCTTAGAAGAAAAAATGATATTGAGTTTAGTGGTGAGTTCAGGATGCTTCTAACGTTTATTCAACATATAATTTATCCCCTAAAAGTATGTTTCGACATTTTATATCATCAAAACCTACACTTTATTTATTATATTAAGAAATGGTTCTGATAAACTGACAAATACTCATTATAAGGCTTATGTATGAGTTCAAAATTACCGATTCTCTTCTAAATTCATTACAATATTCTATGTTCATTTCTACAGAGCAGGCCCATAAGAGACTTTTTCCTCAAGGGTGGAAAATCCTACATCTTCAACTCTAATTTTTATAAATCAAGATTCCAATAAAAAAATAATGTTTATTCTAGTTATTTGAATAATATGTGGGTTGTATATAATAATAAGTTGTGGGATAATTATATTTCCCAAATGATTTCATGTCAAAAAAGTGATACAATTGATCCATGGTTCCAACATGATCAAGTGGTAGAGGGTAAATATTATTTTAATGGTAGCGATGATTATATAGATAAAGAACATAATTATAATTATTTGAGGCATTATGATCAAATAATTAATCATACTCCAAGGTTTGAAATATATTTATAACCAATGTAGGGTGTAACAACACATGAGAGGGGTGTCATACCTGATCTTTTCTATTCAATAACATTCTTATAGATTGTGGATGGAATAATAATGAGAATCTAGTTATAAATATTCCACCTATATTTATGATAATAGGATCACCAAATAGTGATTATACATTAATAATAGAAGAGGTGTCTCTGTATACCCCACTCATTAATTTAGATCCCCTTTCTCCGAAATATGAATGTGAGGGTTCAAATAATAATGATTTTTCACCCAAATATAGTGGAAATTCCATATATTGTTTTCACCAAAATCTACAAACAATTATATATGATCCTTCTCCCCTACTAGTGTAGAAAATGGAATGATTGACCTCTCAAACGATGATACCTTGAAAAATATGTCTTTTTCTACTCTTAAAGAACTAGTTAGTAATTATTATCTAATTTATGATATACATTACATTTTGAAGGTGATATATTTATTAAATTTATCTTCTTTTACATAATATTTTCGTAAATAAGATTCTTATTTTTAAATTTAATATATTTAAAATCCAATGTTTGACACATAATATGATGAAAGATATATCTCGAGACCCTATGTTTTGGTATTCAATGATTTAACTCTTTTCCATTATTTGTATAAACATTATTCTTCTTTTTATTATTTTATCATTAAATCAGATTACATTATTCATTATAAGAATGACCCTATGGAAGTGTTAAAATAAAAATTCATAGTTTATGGTAGTGTGGGTGAATATGAAAAAAATTGAAAGATGTTTTAAAATTTCAAGTATTTGTTCTCATATTTATCCTAATCTATTCCCAAATATTTATATATGCATCATGAGATTAAATGGTTTATGGAATAAGTGGGAGATCAATATGAATATATGATAGATTTGTTGACTATTCTTGGTGGAGGATATGCTAATACAATCAATTATTAATCAAAAACTCATTCTCATCCTCCTAAATATGTGTTTGTATATGAATATCTCATTCGAATGATTATGTGTGAATAAATATAAACTCATTTAGATTTCTAGAAAGGTGAATATAATTGAATCACTATATAATATTCTACTCTAGGAGGACAATGTTATTATTTTGTTAACACTATCATAGTTATGAATTCCATGTGTAAATATGTATTTATTGGTTCTATAAAGCATTACCTCCATCATATTTTGATCTAGTGAAATTTAAAGACATTGTTTTGTTCATTATCTAACGATTTTGGTATACCTCCATTTTCTAGAGTTTAGAACCCTAACCTTTGAAATTTTAGATTCTATGTCATGCTACCAATACATTGGAATAATATACAAGTAAGTCACATCTCAAAGGACCAATAAAAATAATTCATTGTAAACTAGATACAATATTGAGTCTTGTATTATAAATGAATACAAATATTTCAGCTTGATTTTTTTCATGGATAATAATTGTATATATCAAGAATATCCATTAATATCTTTCTTATTACATTTCAAGGAATCTCAGGGAAGTGAAATAAAATAACGGTGTCCTCCAATTATTAGAAAGGATCCAGTATATTGGATGATATAATGAATAAATGAAAAGGATGAATAGAGAATGGTATTAATTGGAGCCAAAATCTATATTATGAATAAACTTAAACGATAAACAATATAAATAACTAATAACTGGAAAAAAAATCCATTCATGTGACGAGATAGTTCTTAATCAATATTAAATAGTCCATTTAATCAATGAACTGAGAATGAAATTTATCAATAGACAACGTAATAGAAAACTTCTCCAGGATAATAATAAGTGAATTTAAATAAAGAAAATACCTAATTATTTGATGTCATGTTTCCTAGGTATATTTTACCTATACCATCAAGACCACTAAAAAGATGGTTTATAACATACATTTTGAAAGTACCATTATCTTTGGCATTCGAACTGACTCATCCCATGATATTAGTGATGCATTGAGGGGATACATATGACTTGGCCCCACCCATATCAATCAAATATATTTCATATCCTATATATCAATTGATTGATTTAATTCATGAGCTATGTGACTTCTCAATTATTCTCATTGAGTAAAAGATTTGGATTTATCATTATTTTCCTAGATATCAAATAAAATTCAATTTAAATACCATATTTAAAAATGGTATATGGTTTATGTAATAATAAAATTCATGATAAATGATATAAATGTTTATGGAAAACATAAAATTTAATGATAACTGGAAATTGATTTTTTCTATGAGACTATATAAAGAAGTGAGGTAGTTAATTTCAATACCAGACATAGTAAAATAAATCATAAACTATCTAGTGGTGGAATAATGATGGTATAAATACAAAATTTCCCATGTGGATAAAAATAAAGGGTTTTTATCTTTGGTTAATATAAATAGTATTAAAATATTTTCTAAAAACATTATTGAAGAAGATATTATTTATTTTTTAAAAAAAATTTAAATTCTATTTCATTGAAAATTAATTAAAAAAACCTATTTACAAATTAACATTTTAATCTTACCGGGGAATCTTCAAAGACATGATGGTGGGTAAATTCGTATGTTTCGTGCAATCTAAAAAGAACCTTCAATTAGTAATGTAAAATGATTAGAAATGTTCCTTTTATAAAATGTGAGAAGAAAATTATATAAAAAGGAATATGAAGGAAAATAATGTTAAAAATCTATTTAATGATTAATTTTGGATGGATTAAAACCACTTTGAGAAACATTTTTGAAAATATTATATTTTAAAATAAAAAATTTCCCTAACTAAAGATAAAAATAATGTCGTGTTCTCCGAAAAAAATTTCAAAAACATTAGACAAAAAAGGAGTTGTAAAATGGTACTATTACATGGAAACAGTCTAAAATAAATAGATTAATATAAAATTAATGAATTTATACAAAAATTATCCTATAATTCTATCTAATTGAAATTCAAGAGTAAATAATTATTAACAAACTGAGATTGTGAAGTAAACCCTTGAAATGACCGTAACATTGCTGTAATAATAACAAAATTAACTGATTATTTTTTTCAAATGTAAATACAAATAAAATAAGATGAAATACAATATTATATATTAAAAATGTTACTACTATAAGGAAATAGCCTTAAAACATTACATTATCTTAATTTAAATGGATAATTAACATTGAATACATTTTCAAGTTTAGAGATTTAGTGAATTAGTCTATAAATGTTACATTACTTCTAAAAAATTACTAAGGAGATACCTCTACTCAGTTTCCTTTTTCATTAAAATACTCTAGAAAAAAAGATTCATTTCATGTTCTATGTTTTACCCAAAAAAACCTTAATGTGATCTCATCATTTTCCCTATTAATCTTTAAGTCCAATGTAAAACATTTTAAAAACATAGGATGAGTATAAAAATCTTAGTAAGGGTTATAAAATACAGTATTAAATCATTATTCCATTACTACATCAAAAAATAAACACTTTTACCAACCTCATGAAATCATAAGATTTATTAATTACATATAGTAATCATAAATCGTAAAAGTAACTTCTGGAATCAATAATATACTTGTGTTGTTACTTTCACAACTGCGTAGGGAGTTACAATTGGAATAGACATCAAACTATATTCCCTAAATATATTAAAAGTAACATTCGCATTTACCTCTGTCATTTTACCCAATGAATTGAAGAGATATATCAGGATCACATTCCCTGGCTTTATCACGGAACCACCTGTATGCATTAACAATGCCCAAGAACCATAACACATTCATATCACATAAAACAAAATAAAGGAAAGATAAAACTACCACATTTCTATCACAATATATCATTTAAATATATTAACATAAAAAATCCATTATCAAATTCCTTTTAATACCAAAATACATAAAAGAGCATATGGTATTTATTATCCATTTAAAAACATTATGGCTGGTTAAGGAAGGCAAATATCAGAAAATACTTGTTGTGGAGGAAAGGTCGTTGTCATCACTTACGTTAAAAAGAAATATTCTTTTTTTGTCGTTTAGTAAAACAAATTGTTGAAAGATATTCTATTTGAATGAAATGAAATGTTAATGGAATTTATACACCGTATAAAATAATGTTGTGTATAGAATAATATATGCCTCAATGAAAGGAGATTGAGACGATGTCCCTTACCTCATGTCCGACATGAACCATTCATTATTTAATCTCATTTAAAATAAACTAATGTTAATATTTAAATTATTAAGAACCTTTTTAATGTTTATTATTCTTTTTATATCACTTATTTCCATTTTATAAACATTATGTACTCATTTATGTTAATAATGGTAATTTTATCGATACTTGGTACTTGATTCAAAAATGAACATATTATATTAACAAGTTGTCCATGTGGTTAAATTTTCATTATATCCAGAATTATAATCATGATTTATATATCATATACATCTTATATATCCAGTATATATTTGTATTTATAGTAGTATATAACATTTTGAGGTATGAAATGAAATGCATCGATCTTGGAGACGGTAAGTTGTACGTATGCATGAAAGCTACATTCATTTCGATTTGGTACTTCTATTGGAATAAAAAATTAATGATAAATAGTTCTATTATAATTCTATTACAATATGATTTATCATTTCATTAACTCTTTCTTTTATACATTCCACGTATGGCATGAACGAGTCATATCACTTTGTGGGGGTGGTAGTCTGCATTTCTTTAATAAGAATTATCGTGTTTACCCATTATTGAAACCATAATGGTATGCTATAAATAAATAATAAATAATAATGGAGACAATATAAAAATAATATAAATCACATATAAATACTGTACAATTATAATGGCCACTATAAGAGGTGGTAGGAGGAGATTGAACAATCATCATTTCGTGAGGCACTAGTTTTCCATCCACAGAAATAGTATGTTCAATACCCACTAGATAGAGATTTTTGTATGTATAGTTTGAATACATCTCATAAAAACAACCTAGTATATTTAGGATACTGGTGTTGTTATAAAAAACAAATATAAAGAGTATAGGGGGTTGGAGATGTAATATAGAAGAAAATAACTTAAGAGAAGATGTTACCTATGAATCGGGTAACTCCTTTTGGATTGAACCAAACATATTTCTTGAAGTGCCTAATTATTAAGGTAAGGATTCTAGGTGGAATAGAAGGATATCTAGACCTTATTTAAGAAGATTTTGGATGATCCAAAGGGCTTTAGAGGTGGGAGTAATGGGTTAGAGGTGTGGGTTTTTTATAAGGGAGCGGAAGGGATCTTTAGGAATGTTGGAAAATATTATTTCATTATATAATTAATTTCGATTTATAAAGGTCCCAAACTCATCAAAGTTATTTATATGATTAATCATGTTTGAAAAAAATCATACAGTAATAATTTGACTGGTTTTGGATATTGTGCAAATTTTTATAATCTTATTTATTTAAATCATTCATTAATGAGGTAAACACTGCATCCTTATTGTGTCATAAATAATTTAATTTCTTTGATTTCTAAAAATTATAAAACAAATACCATGATGTATAAAATAGTTTTGTCTTTGTAATGAATAATTATAATCAGAAATCTCAATTATATAACCGCACATTAAAAATGTTTTAAAAAAATAATACATGTTTATGATATTTTTATTTTTAATTTATATAAAAATTTATTAATATCATTATCTTACCCAAGTGGCTATAAAAGGCCAAATTTATGACCCAAATATTTTCTTTCTCGAACATTACTCATCCACTAAGGATAGAACATGTTTTAAGGTAAATTTATATTATTAATAAATTGTTTTTACCTTAAATTACTTTATTTACCTTTAATCATGGTAAAAAAAGTCAAATGTATCTATTTACCAAAATAAAATTCTCTCTTATTGATCCACATTTTATAAACTAATAACAACCATTTATGTCGGATATTCTAAATTCAATTCAAAAAATGTGTTAAATTTCATATAAATATAATAGTCATTTTTTTAACCACTACTACGCGTTTTCACTATTCATCCAAAAATTGATGTTTTTCAGAAAAATATCAAAAATTAAGTCTATGCATTAATTTATATTTTGAATTAAAAAATTATTTTTATTCTACCAAATTAAAAAAATATAATTTGGATTAAATAATTTAAAATTAATTCCGCTGTCAAATCAAAAAGCTTGTTTTTATGAAATAATAACTTTCAAAAGAGTGACCCTAGTTTATGTCAAATTTAAAAGTGAAACTACTTCCGAGGACAAAAAATGGATTAAATGGAAAAAATATAATGTAATTACACTTTAAAGCCAATTAAAAAGGTAATCAATCATTATTAATAAATTAGATTAAAATGTAGTTTTAAATTTAATTATAGTGTTTTCTCTATTCATTAAAAAAATTTCATTATCAGAAAAATACCAAGATTTCATTCAATGAAACATTTGATTTCCATATAAAAAATAAGAATATTATTTTTTCAATAATAACATATAAATGAAAAAAAACTAGCTTTAAAAATGGATCTCCGTCAAAAGGCGGTAAAACAACCCTTTAAAGAATATTAGAGTATATATTCTTAAATTCGGATTATTTCATATTTTAAGCAACCAAAATTTATTCTATAAATTAAAAAACATTTAACAAAATTTTATAATCATATTGAAGTTAGTTATATTCATTCCTGCCAATAAATTGGTGAGGTGTAAACTACCATTTAAAATAATAATATATTATTATTTTTCAGTATGACTCAGCATTGTGTGCAACATAAGATTTCAATGAAACATGTTGTAGCATATCAGGTACACCATAGAGCATAGAATAACTTATAAAGTAGAATTTAATAATTTGTTCCCAAATATAAATAAATATGAAAATTTATTATTATTATTTTACGTGGGATGTTACATCCATCCACCCTTTTGGAAATAGCGTCCTCACAATTTTTTTATTCCCATATCAAATATGTGGGTTTATTTTCCCTCATTGCATTATCATATTCCCACATTGCCTCTTCATCCATATGATTTTTCTTTATAACCATTACCTATTGAATTCCCTTATTCTACAATACATTCTCTCTTTGGTCAATAATCTGGACTGGTGGTTCCTCATAAGAGAGATTCACTTCCAAATGAACTTCCTCTAGGCTCAAAACGTGAGATGGTTCCAAAATATTCTTTCACTACTTTGAAAAATGAAAAGCATTGTGTACTTGGGATAAACATTGAGGTAATTCGAAAATGTAGGTAACTGATACAACTTTCTCCAGGATTTCATAAGGTCCAATGAACTATGGACTCAACTTTCCCTTCTTACCAAAATGCATCACACTTTTCTGTGGTGAAACTTTGAGAATGACATGATCACCATCCTTAAAAGAAAGATTCTTCCTCTAGTTATCCACATTACATTTCTACCTGCTCTGAGATTTTATCATGTTCTTCTGAACCAACTGATCCTTTCTTCCATCTCTTCAACCAAATCTAGTCCCATCAGATTTCTTTCACCTACTTCATCCCAAAATGATATAGTTCGACACTGTATTCCATATAATGCCTCAAAAGGATCCACCTTTATACTAGAATGAAAACATTTATTACACTATAATTCAACCAAAAGAAATATATTGGTGCCAAATTCATTGTTAATCCAGTGAACAAGCATGTAGCCTATCCTCCAAGGTTTGAATTGTTTATTATGACTGCCCATTTTATTGAGGATGAAAAGTTGTAATAAAATTTAATTCAGTACCCAAATACATATGAAGGCCTTTTAAAAAGTTATAAGTAAATCTGGGGTAATGATCAGATAAAATGTAGGGGTAACTCCATGCCACCATACACACTTTTTAACACACAACTGAGAAACTTATATAGAGAAAATGTATCTCGAATTGGAAGGAAATGAGAGGATTTAGTCAATCGATCAACAATAACCCAAATTGAATTATTTCCTCAATATGAATTTGGTAATCCTACAACAATGTCCATGGATATATTTTCTCATTTCCACTCTACCCTAGTTAATTAATGATGCATCTCTCTCGGTAACTGCCACTCTACTTTAACCTATTAACAAGTCAAACACTTCACAGTGAAGTCATCAATATCTCTCTTCATTTTGTCCCACTAGTAATACTATTTTTAGATATCTGTACATCTTAGTAAATTCAAGATGAACTGAAAACAGTGAACTATGTGATTCACATAATAACACTTTATTAAAATTTGAATCACAGAGCACTCATAGTCTCTTATCAAACCTCATAAAACAATCCTAGTCAATGTTAAAATCAGGAAACATACTATTCTGAACCAACTAGACCATTTTATACAACTCACTATCTTCCTTATGTGCTTGCATAATTGTGTCTAATAGAGTTGATTTCACTGACACATGAAACAATATAAAAGAATTTCCCACACCAATAACTTCTATGCCAAAGTTCATCCAATCAATAACCAAACGATCTCATTCTAATCGTATCATGGTTAATGAAGAATTAATTTTTCAACTCAAAGCATCAGCCACTTTATTTTAATTTCCTAGATAGTAAAGGATCGTGCAGTTATATTCCTTGATTTATTTGAGCCATCACCTCTCTCTCATGATTAATTATTTATGAGTGAATATATACATTAATTTTTTTTTGTTAGTATAAATTTCAATTTTACTCCATACAAATGATGCATCAAAATTTTTAAAGAAAAAAAAACAAAAGATAATTCCAAATCATGAGTAGGATAATTTCACTAAAGTGGTTTCAACTGATGTGATGCATAAGATATTTTTCTACTACATAAATAGAAAACCAATTTCTTTCAATGAAGCTTCACTGTAGATAACAAACATACCATTTTTGAAAGGTTGTGGAAAAATAGGCCCATTCAACAATTTTGATATCAATTACTGAAAACAATAATCACATTCATTTTTTCCAAAATAACTTAAAGCATTTTATAGGTAACTTAGTTAGTGGGATAGATAATGGTTAAGAATTTCTAAAAAACATTCGGTAATAACCCGCTAAACCGTTAAAAATATCAATCTCTGTAATATTTTAAGTTCTTGGATATTAATTAACATCTTTTTTTGTTGCATCAACAATTATTCCATTTTTTGAAACATTGTGACCAAATACAAAAATATTTGTAACCAAAACTCACACCTGTTAAATTCACCATACAGTTTCTTTTATTTTATGGTTTTCAAGACAACACTTAAATGAAATTCCTATTTCTAATAACATTTTTAATAAACCAAAATATCATCAATGAGCACAATAACAATCATTTCCAAGAACTCAAAGAAAATACAATTTAGAAGATAAATGGATACAGTATGTGCATTGGTTAACCCAAATGGAATAAATTAAAATTCATAATGGACATATCTAGTATGAAATACTGTCTGAAGAATGCCTGCTTCCTTTTATTTCAACTGATGGTACCCATACCTCATGTCAATATTAAATAAATATTGTGATCCCTATAGATGATCAAATAAATCATCACTATAGGGAAAAGGATAGTTGTTCTTATAATTGATGTTAATCCATGATCTATAATAAATGAAAAGAATCATTGAAACATATTTCATTATAAAAAACAAGACAGGGTCACTCCATGGTGATGTGCAAGGTCGAATGAATCATTTATCTAATAACTCCTACAACTTTTTCTTTAACTCTAAAAGATCAATTTTAGCCATTTAATAAGGGGGTTTTGAAATTTTCTAAGCATCAAGAACTAAGTCAACAGTAAATTCAACATCCTGATCAGGTAATGTTGCATGAAACTCATCATGAAAAAACATCAATATACTCATTTACCACCGGAACATCATTAATCTGGATAGTTCCTTTGTTTTCAACAATATGTGCATGGTGACATTACTTTCCATCAATTACTAGTTTCTCAACTTCTAGATATAATATCAAGAGTAAGAGTTCATTCTTGTACCAAAACGGAAAATATTTTTGAAAATAAACCTCTTTAGATCTGGGGTAATTATTGGCATCATTAACAGAATGGCAATCCATACCTAAAATAAAATCAAACTCTACTTGAGGAAAACAATAAGGTTTTCAGGTAGATTATTTCTAAATAGAAGTAATGGAAGGTTTTAATAATTTCATTTTGTCTCAGAACTTATTCCCGGTGTTTTTACCATAAGTTTATGATTCATATCTTAAGATGGAATTCCCAATTTTCTAGGGAAAATCTCACAAATGAAATAATGTGTAGACACTAATCCAAACAACACATTGGCATAATCTGAACAAAAAAACAATGTACCAGATACTACTACATTTTATTGACCTATATATGCTAAACTAGTGGAAAAGGATTTCACCACCCCCTTTTTACTTGTATTCTAGTTGCTTTCCCATAATTTAGTTCTTCGTTGGACACTCATTTGCATAATGACCCATTTCATCTCACTTAAAACATTTTACTGACTATAAACCAGATTTTGTCTTACAAATACTCTGATCTTTTTCAATGTAATTATGATCCTTATTCCCCATTTTACCACATCAGTTGCACTTACCATAATTAATAATACACTCCCCAACATGATTTTTACCACAATTTTCAGAAACTGTAAAAATAAGTCGTTTACCGTCATATATTTTTAAAGAGTTCTACCCTTTCATTTTCCACCTCAACCACTTATTCTGTTGTTTTTCAAAGAACACATGATCATTGGAAAACTCCATTTCCACCTTCTCCTCACATTGTACAAGTATTTCATAACTTTTTAACTCACGATAAGAAAAATACCTTCGAAATATTAGATTTAATTCTGAGTAAAAA
Organism: Viscum album; assembly: GCA_963277665.1. NCBI lineage: Eukaryota > Viridiplantae > Streptophyta > Magnoliopsida > Santalales > Viscaceae > Viscum > Viscum album. The sequence goes on from OY728165.1 coordinate 1,020,319,714, forward strand.
TAGTTTATTTTACTATTAAGTACTCATTTGAAATTTGGATCATACCTTGCTAGTCAAGTGAATTTTTATTCATAAGTGGCCAATGAGACATCCTCCTACATCAATTCTAGGAATAGTTTTTCCATCCTGTGATGAACCACCTAATGAGCATATTTCTCAAGAAATATACCTTTGAATTCATCTTAATCAAGATCATCAATCTTTTCACTCTCCTTGTTATTTTTCACCATCAACCATAACTGATTGTCTTCACCTCAAAAACAGTAAACAACAAGACTACCATTTTGATTTTATAAACACCCCATGACATCAAAAATCTTCTCTAGTGCTTTAATACACTCATCGCCAAGAACATGGTCATATGATCCTCTAAATTATGTGGAATGTTTCCCAATGAAATTCTCCACTACTGATATGTTCCTCTACGGTTGACTTGGATGATCACGTGAATGGATACCACCACCATTTATAGCCTAATTCAATTGTTCCATCACTGCAAAAAAAATGTTCAGTTCTGATTTAGACCATCTCAGGTTGCTGATTTGGACGGTTTTCTTCTTCAAGATGTCGTCGCATCATAGCTCGACTATTTCCTCTTCATAAAAAGATTCTAATCACATTAATATCTTAGTCGAAGCCATGTGGTAATATATAAATTCGATATCATTTAAATATTAACATAAATTAATTTATGGATATTAATTTAACAATATCCTAAATTCTAATGTTATCTAAACCGACCTATGATACCAACTATATAGACTCAACCTTAAAACAATACAATATTTAAATTAAATGGATAATTCATATTGAGTAAATTTTATGGTTTAGACTTTTATAGAATTATGCCATTACTATTACATTACATCTCCAAAATTACAAATTTAACACTACTACTCAGTATCAATTTTTTAAATAAAATAAAATCTCTTTAAAAACAGTCATGTCAAGTTCCTTGTTTTATACAGAATGACTTTTCCTCGATCCCATTCTTGACCATATTCATTGTTAAGTCTAGTGAAAATCTTTTAAAAAATATAGTATGAGCATAAAAAGCATTGTAAGTGTTATAAAATAAGGGAAAAAAATAATCAGTACATCAGTACATAAAAACATAAACTCTTTTACATACCTCATGAAAACATAGGAATTATGAATAACATATATTAATCATAAACCTTAAAGGTAACTTGTGGCATCCATAACATACATACATTGTATCTTTTTCAGCTACGTAGGGAGTTACATTTGGAATACCCATCAATGTATATTCCATATATCTCTAAGGAGAAACATTCATATTTATCTCTGTCACATTACCCAACGCATTGGAGAGCTATCTATGGCTCACCCGCCCTAGGTTTATCACAGGACAAATTGTATGTGTAAACTATTCCCGATAACTATAACACATTCATAACACATAAAACAAACATAATTGAAAGATAGCATTTCCACATTTCATTCACAATATAAAATTTAAGTATAATGACATAACAAATCCATTATCATACCCATTTTCAAAAACAAAATTCATAAAATTGTATATGGTAGTAATTTTCATTTTAAAAACATCACAACTTGTTACGGAATCCAAATATCAAATAATACTCACGGTGGTCAAAATGTCATTGTCACAGCATGCATTATCATGAAACATTTATTTTTTGTCATTTAGTAAAATACTTCATAGAAATAATATTCCATTTGAAAAAAATGAAATGTAAATTTTTTTTATTCACCGTATAAAATAAAGTTGTGTATAAAACAAAATATGTTTCAATGAAAGGAGATTTAGACAAAGTCGGTTACCTCGTGTCTGACATGAACCATTAGTTCTTTAATCTCATGAATAATAAAATAAAAATAATTTCTACTTTCTTAAGAACCATTTACATGTTTATTATTTTTTTATCACTTATTTTCATTTTATAAACATTATGTAATCATTAAAATTAATAGTGTTCATTTTGTCGATATTTGGTATTTGAGTAAAAAATGAACGTTTTATATTTACAAGTAGTCCATTTGGTCAAATGTTCATTATCTCTAGAAAAATATTCATGAGTTTGATATCATATATATCATATATATCCACTATATATTTCTATTTATAATAGTACAAAACATTGGGAGGTAAGAAATGAAATGCACCGTTCATTGAGACGATATGTCGTACGTACAAATGAACGCTACATTTATTTTTATTTACTATATTAAATTGAAAGAAAAATTAATTATAAATATGTAAATAATAATTCCAGTATAATATCTTATGTATTTTCATTAACTCTATCCTTTATACATTCCACGTATGGCCTGAATGATTTATAGTACTTTGAAAGGGCGATAGTCCGCACATCCTCAAATGAAATTATCGCGTTTACCCATTATAGAAACCATAATGGTATGTTATAAATGAAAAATATAGAAGAATAGAGACAATATAAATATAATATATATCGCATATAAATACATTTCCATCAAAATGGAATCAATAATAGGTGGTATATGGATATTTAACAATCGATATTTTGTGAGGCAGTTGTTCGCCGTGCACAGAAACAGTACAATTTTTACCATTACATGGAGGGGTCTATAAGTGTATTTCAAATAATTCCCATAACAAAAAACCTATCATATTGATGATATTGGTGTTTATTTAAATAAAAAAAAATTAAAAGTGTTTAGGGGGTTGGAGTTGTAAAATAAATGAAAAGAACATAAGAGAAGACGTTACCTTTAAATCAGGTAACTCCCTTTGGATTTAACCAATAGGATTTCATGAAGTGTCATATTCTTAAGGTAAGGCTTATAGGTGGAAGAGAGGGATTATGAGAGATTATTTGGGATGATTTTGGATGATCCAAGGGGATTGAGAGGTATGAGTAATGGGATAGAGGTGAGGGATTTATATAAGGGAGAAGAGGGGCACTTTAGAAAAGTTTGAAAATATTATTTTATTATATAATGATCGATTTCAAAAGGTCCAAAACAAATTAAATTCGAAGAGAAGCATAATTTTTTTCGAAATAAAATCATTAAATATTAATTGGACTAGTTTTTGAGATTGTTTAAATTTTTATAATCTTATTTATTTAATTCATTGGTTAATGTGGTAAACACTTCATCCTTATTGTTTCATAAAGAATTTTATTTATTTGAGGTCTAAAAATTATATAAAAAATCATGAAATAGGAATGGTTTCAATGATTATAATTAATATATATAGTAAAAACTATCAACTATATTACCCCACATTAATTGTTTTTTATAAAAATAATACTTGTTTATGATATTTTAATTTTTTCATTAAATAAAAAATTATTAATATCATTATCTTTCCCGAGTGGCATTCAAATTCCTAAAGTCTCACCCAAGTATTGTATTAGTCATACATTAATCATCCAATATGGTTAGTACATGTGTTAATATAATTTTATACTATTATAATATTGTTTATACCTTGAATTACCCTATTTTACTTTAACCGTGGTATATAAAATTCAAAAATTACAATTCACCAAAAACTATTTTTATCTTATTGAAACAAATTTTACATAATAATGACCACCATGTATGTCATATTTTTTAAATTCAATTCAAAAAAACGTTAAAATTTCATTTATATGAAAAATTATTATTTTTAACTACTGCTCAGTGTTTTCACTAATCATCAAAAATTGAAGTTTTTCAGAAAAATACCAAAAATTCATCCTAAGTTATATTTGATATTCCAAATAGAAAAATGGTTTCTATTTTTTCAAATTCAAAACATTGAATTTGAATTACTTAATTTAAAATTAATTCCTGTTTTCAAAACAAAAAAACTTTTTTTAAGAAATAATAACTATCAAAAAATTGACACATTTTTATATCCAATTTCAACGTGAAATTACTTCCAAGGAACAAAATTGGATTTAATGTTAAAATTATAATCTAATTAAACATTAAAACCAATTAAAAAGATAATATTACTTTATAAATAAATTATATTAGAAGGTAGTTTGGAATTAAATTACTGTATTTTCACTATTCATTACAGAAAATTTACATTATCAGAAAAATACCAAAATTTAATTAAAATTAAATTTTAATGTCCCAATATTAATGAAAAATATTATTTTGTTAATTATAACATATAATAGTGACAAAAATAGATTTAAAAATGGTTCTCCATGAAAAGGCTGTAAATTGACCCTATAAATAATATTAGAGTGTTTATGCTTAAAATTGGATTCTTTCGTATTTTAGGCCTCTATAATATATTGGATAAAGAAAAATCATTTAACAAAAATTTAAATAATATTATAGTTAGTTATATTCATTACCCAAAATACAACTTCTAGGTGTTAATTAAAACATAAAATTATATTATATTATTATTTTTCTTTACAAATCAGTATTGAGTGCAACATAAGATTTCAAAGAAAAATGTCGTTGTGTATCTGGAATGCCATCGAACATAACATCCTGTTATTGTAAAATTTAAAATTTAACTCACAAATATTAATAAATATGAAAATCTATTATTCTTAATTTACATGGGATGTTATAATTACACACAAAATCATATAGTGTTAGTGACAAAGATGATGTAATATAATCCAATGAATTAAAAATCAGCCTATGAAATTCATTACCACTTGGTAACATTTAATTAAAATCATGATAGAATAAATAATTAAAATTTAACCTAAAAATAAAATTTAGGTAAAAAATCATTATATAATGTATCAAAATTTCTTGTAGATACACTACACCAAAAAAGTATGTGGTGAATATGAAATTTATCTCAAATATGTAAAAAGGTTATATGCTACTCTATTACATTATGTTTCTTTTTTGTGAACATAATTTATCCTCTTGTATAGTGGTTACAAACATGCCACAAAACTATAACCAAACCATTATCATATTTATAATTTTCAATATCATCTTCTTATAATATATAATTACATGTTTGTTAATAATCATTCATTATTTTCACTATTCCGGGTGTTATGTTCCTAGTTTTTTAAAATGTTTTAACATGTTATTTATGTTCTTATTATGTAGATCATGATTTAATCAAATAAATAATTTAAAACATAATTTAATTATAAAATATATCTACTTTATAATTGCTTATTATAATCCATTATATTTGGAGATAATAAATGAAATTCAGCGTTCATGGAGACAGTATGTTGTACGTATGCATTAATGAAACTTTCATTTTTTTATCGTATTTAGAAAAATGAAATTTAAATGAAATTTATTTAGACATATATTATAATTAAAATATTATAATTTAATCATACATATATAATATTATAAATAAAACCATCCCCTAATACAACCCAGATATAGCTTGAATGAATGACATCCCTTTAAGGAGGTTGTAGTCCAAACATCCACAAATGATGTTATCATATTCCTGCTCAATGAAAAGAATAAAGGTATGTGTTATAAAAGATTTAGAAAAGCTTAATGAAATTATAAATATCATATATTTCATATATAAATTACGTTTCAATCATAATGAACAACAAGTATGGGTTGTGATGGAAAAGATGAATGACAACGTTTCGGGAGGCCGTAGTTCATCGTAGACAAGTCAGTAATATTATTACCCATTTGATGGATGTGTGTGTAAATATAGGTATAAAATAGATAATAAAAACAAATAATTATATTTATCATACTGATGTTATTATATAATTGTTTAATTAGAAGGTTTTAGGGGGTGTAGAACGAAATAAAATGAATGTGATCATTGATGAATGTTTCCTCATTTCCATGTAACTCATTTTTAATTATACAAAATATATCATTGGTTGTATTTCATAACAAATAGTGGACTCTATGACTATAGAATGGATTTTTTGAGCTAATTTGGTCTTATTTTGGATGATCCAATGGTCTTGATATGTGTGAATAAGTGGGAGGGGTGAGTGCATTTTTATAATGGAGGAGAAGTGTTATTCTTGTATATTTTTGAAAAAATAATTCCAACCAAAATTTCCCATGTAAAATAGAACAAATAATGGTATAAATAAAATAAAAGGTACCATAGGGTATAAATATGAAAATAAAATTGAGTTTTTGAAAAGCTTCCATGTCATTTTGCCTATTAGGATTAATGATTAGTTCATTGTTAATATAATTTTTATCTTAATCAATCTAATTAATTTTAATCATTTTAAATAATTTTTTTTGGATAAAATGTAAGTAGAAAATATTAGAAATTATATTTTATTCTGATTCCAAATAAGGAATTCATTATTTAAAAATTAAATCACATAAGTGGCATAAATTAATTTTTTTTAATCTCATAGATGGGACAACAAAGAGGGTTTTAATGTAAAAATAATCAAAGGTTTGCTATGTTTTTATAGAATATTTAAATATATATATATTCCAATACACTAAATTTGGATAATAAATCTAAAATTCATTTAATTTTACTTTATAACCAATGGAATATTATTTAAAACTGTAAATATATTAGACAAAAGAGTAGTTTTTAATTAAAATTTCATATTTATAACTATTCATCAAATAATAAATCATCAGAGATGTAAAGACCCAGAATTTCCATGTAATTTTTTTATAAATAAATGGGAATTTAACGAGTCCACAAAAATTGACGGTGCATGATTCTAATGATCGGTATGCCAGGAATCAATTTCTGAAGTTTTGTTCGGGTACGTTCACTAAACGTATGAGTGGGTTTTTATAAGTTTTGAACTGCTGCTCGGAATCGAAATACGAGGGCACCGTTGAAGTCATAGTTCCAGAATTTAATTAAGAATACTTTCAGCTCGACGAAATTTGGTCGAGGGAGGAAGATAGTTTTTGGTTTTTATTTGAAAATAAAAATAATAATATAAGCTCTTATTTTATTTTATTTTGTTGTAACCACCCATGTGGGAGTTGAAGTGTGGGGACATCCTGATTTTAACCTCCCATGAGAGGTTATGGTGGTGGGGACCACCCGGGACTAAACCCCAACATTTAATTGAGAGGACAACCTCTCAACTCCCTCATTAATGAGGGAGATCCTCCTAACCTCCCCTCCCTTAATGGTGCCACCACCTCCCTTATTTAATTCTACCAATACACCCTAATTAATCTGGCCATACTAGGTGTTTAATTAGGCTAATTTGAAATTGGCTCTAATGACTTAAAAAGATATATTAATCTATAATCTTGGATTATCATATTCATTTTGGTGGAACATTGGAGAAATATTGGGAGAGGAGAGAGTGTGGGAGAAATAAAGTTCTCCATCGAAGAATGCTCTCTCTAAAAAGAACGCTACATCGACGAAGAATGACCTCGAGTCCTACCTTCTTCCTCTGAACCTCCTTCGTTCTAAGATGTGTTCATCTACAATGAAATGACATTCACATTCTCGTGACAATGTCTATAAACAACAATCATGTTTGGGTTTTTAGTAAAGTATGATATTTATTTCCCTGACTCTTTCCTTCTATAAACAAAGAATGCGGGTCAACTTATTATCAAGTTGATCCGAAGATGTTTTCATTGTAGGATGGGAATAAATTGTTGCGGGAAGGTTTGTTGTGCTCTATTCTTGTGATCCAAATTCTACCACCCTAAACATGGAGGGTGCCGACCAAACCAACATGGTCTGACCCCTCCGCCGTTCTCTTTTGCAGTGTTCTTCGAAGCGGAGGAAGGTGACAATGGCGTTGATGGAAATGATGGAGATGATGGCAACTGTCGGGCTTCCTGCAACCACTACCACCCGCACCGCCCCCGCGATGCTCCGTCGCATTGCCGCACCGGGTCGAACAGTGCATCCCGCCAGTATCGCGCCACTGTCTGTCGAACCGGCCCACGTCGTGCCGCACCCCTCGCGCCTGCCCGCCGGCCCTGCACCGCCGCCAGCCGAACCGGCCCTGGCCGCGGCGCACCCCAGCCCACCGGCCAAACTGGCCCAACCCACACCATGCCCCGGTTGCGCCCCCCTGGCCCGCCGGATTTTTGAGCCACCAGCCAAACCGACCCCGGTCGCACCACTCCGACCCGTCGGCTTTACGAGCCCCCACCCGAAGTGGCCCCGGCCGCACAACCCTGGCCCCAGGCCGAGATTCTCTGAGCCGCACCATGCGACCCTCCCGACAGAACTAGCTCGCGTCCTCACGGTGCCCCGGCAGAAGCAGCCTCTTATGCCCCTCGCGGTGCCCGGGCCGAACCGGCCTCCCACGCCCCTGATGGTGCCCTGGATGAGCCAGCCTCCTGCACCCCTCATAAAGCCCTGACTGATCCAGCCTACCTTTTCCCTCACAGTGACCCGGCCGAGCTGGCCTCCCACGCCCCCATGCCCTTGTGACCGGTCCGTGCCCTCACGACACTATGTGGCCCTTCGAGGCCTGCTGGGCTGGGCCCAGGTGACTGGGCCAAACTGAATTCGCTCGCCCTCACAACGTGTTGGTCTAGACACAACAGGTCAGGCTGAGTCGGCCAAACTAGGTTGGCTTAGACTGGGTCGGGCGTGGTCGGTCCGACCGGGTCGGACTGGACTTGGTGCCACTACGACCCTTCACTATCTTTTTTCCATATCTTTAGCACCGGATGACTGTTTGACGAACCGTCAGGGGAACTGGTAATCTTGGATCATGATGGTACCTTTGAGAGTTCCCCACTGGAGTTTGGGGCATAGATGAGATACAACCAGGTTGGATCGTGCACGAATCCAACCGGCCCCCCGGGACTAATAGGCTAATAACTCCGAGACCATGTGTCTGATTGACGCATCGTTTGATGCCTTGAGACCCCGATGATGTGGAAGACCTTAGAGATAGATATTTGTGGGAATTTGTGATAGTTGGAGAATCGACCAGCAACTCATGGAGAAGATCCTTCTAGTAACGAGTGAACAGAGTGTGGATACCTAGTAGCTTGCTGACACCTGATGAATACTGACCGTTTGACTCGGACTAATTCTACTTTCCCAGTGGGGTGCGCCTGGTTGTGGTTCCAAACCCACGGTGAATTAGCCTCTCGTTGTCGCAGAAGCCCCACGGTACAGGACAGGAGGAGCACCTCAGCTGGCTGCGAGGGGGAGCACCTGGGTGTGGCAGCAGACCCGTGATGGGGAATGCCTCTGTGTGACGCAACAGACCCATGGTACATGAAAGGAAGTGTACCTAAATACTCCAAGGTTAGTGGGAAGCGCTACTAGTGTCAATGCAGGCACACCTTCCACGATTGAGTAGGAGTTCTCAAACAGCCAAGGTTTAAACAATGTGAATAAAGTCCTGGTTGAGCTGAGTCAATAGTTTTGTGTTTTCCTCACGATTGAGATAGATTACATAATAACAAAGGTATATGGATGGAAATATACATAAGTAGGGTCATATTTTTTTTCCTGACATTTTGGTTTATCCTTGGTGGATTTGTGAGACCTTGAGGGTCTCAGGGTCCCTACTGAGTATCGTTATACTCACCCCTGCGTGGGCTATGCCCACACCATGTTGTGTTGGATTCAAACAATAGACAACGCTGACTGAAGCTGAGAGTACCAGGACTAGATGGTACTTGGAGGTGGACCTTACGACGAGTCTGTAAACGGTGGAGACTGAAGGACACAGAGTGCTGAAAAGGCTATCTCTACCTACCCTTCAGGTAGGAATCCCGGAGGAAGACCCAATAGCTGTTTTTTTCTTTAGATGTACTTGTATTTTCAGTACCAGGTACTTTATAGTTGGGATATTATTTCCGTCCCCTTTTACATTTCAGCACTCTTTTGTTATAAAGTTCACATAGTGTTTTGAATCCATATGTGTGCTCTTTTGTGTGTTTTTATAGGTTATGAAGGAAATGCCTTCCTAGTTTTAGGGGATTACGCCTTTGGTGCTAGTCTCCATCCACTATCCTATGGAAGGGGGACATGGGGTAGTCAAGGCATGGGCCATGGGGGATGAGTCGTGACAAATTGGTATCAAAGAGAGGTTCTACCACAGAATATAAACTCTGATCTTTATTTTCTATGAAGCAACAATGTCAGGGGTATTGAGGGTGGTTCTCAGTTCAGGGATTCTAGTGTTGGTGCGGCGGCCAACATATCCATACATCAGGACCCTGACTTCTGATTTCTGACTCAGTAAAAAAAACATTGTTTGCATGTATGTTTCAAAAAAATTTCATTAAGTCAACTCAATCAGGTCAGCTCACCAGGTATAACATTTAATCGTGGTGCACCTGCATCTTCTCAGGATACCCCCACGTAGACAGCCTTCTACGGTCTTGATAGTCGTATGCATGGATAGACCACCAAGTGACGATGCCTCTGTGTAGGGCCCTTTTCTTGCGAAGGCATCAGCAGTACCACTCCCTGTTTGGCCACCGATGCCACCAGCCCAAGCAAGAAGATGGTGCAAAATGCTTGAGCGCATTGCACGAGTCCCAGAGTCAGAGGACACCAAGGGTTTGGGGATAGATGGACCCATAGGTGGATAAGGATTGGATGGAGGCTGTGGTGAGAGTTTTCTGACTGGTAGGGACACTGGTAGACCTCGTGGTGATTCATACTTCCATCCTTCTAAAGTCAGTAGCATGAAGATGGTGGATTTTGAAGCACCAGGTCCACGACGAGGTGAAACTTCTCTTGGCAGACTTTGAGTGTCAATTTCAGGAAGAGTTTGGCCCAGCTACTCTTCGTGCACTACGCATTCAGGAGCTACTTCATCTATATTAGGGCAACATCACTGTAGCTCAGTACTCAGTGAGGTACACATAACTCTCATGCTACTCCACTGATATAGTGCGAGACCCATTTTTTAGGGCCCGGTCCTTCGAGAAGAAACTCAGGTGGAAGATTAGGGCTTTGGTGGTCTCACTCAGCAACTTGAGACATGCAGGATTGTTAAAGAGCACCCTCCTAGTGGAGAGTTTCTTTACTGAGCAGTCTCCAGCAGTGAGGTCCACCACCAGTCGACACTTAGCCGATTCTTCTACAGCTAGCAGTAGACAGATGTTGTAGAGGTCTAAGAGGACTAGTCCAACAGGTGGACGACCACATGACTCAGAATCAGTTGTGCAGGCCCCCAGAAGCAGAGACAGACATTCCAGGAGCAGGGAGTGTTACGCATGCAGTGTGCATGGTCACATGGCTCGTGACTACCCAACCCTCCATCCATATGATCAGTAGACGGTAGAAGGACCGACCAGGCAGAGACAAAGATTCGATCGAGGCGGTCTCCAGGGAGGAGGCGAACGTGGCAGTGGAGCAGGTCATGCGGCAGGCGGTGGGCGACATTTTGAGGTGTTACCGCCACCACCACTATGAGGTCCACCCCGACTGTAGGGAGCAGGTGGACATGGGAGTGCTCAGCTCCATGAAGATGAGGCAAACAATCATGGAGCTCCAGATATGATTTGAGGTACGATCTGTGTCTACTCCAGCATAGCAGCAGTACTTATAAACATAGGTGGCAGTCACTCTTTCATTTCCACTACCCTTGTTCGGAGCTCTGAGATTCTGATGGAGTTGTTGGCATGATCCTTACAACTATAGACTCCTACAAGAGTGGATTCTATGATTACGCACTGGTTCAAGCAGTTTGAGCTTACCCTAGGAGGTGAGAGATTCAGCTGGGTTCTCCTTGTAGTGACATCGAGGCCTTACGACATCATCGTGGGTATGGACTGGTTATCTATAGTCCTTTCTCAGATTGACTGTATTAGTCACAAAGTGTAGTGTGTCCTCACTGATGGGACCAGGTTTACCATCACCGGCAAGAAGGGATCCTTTATAACATAGGATGGACTTGCTCGAAGGAGAGTTCTTCCAATCACTCATCAGTTGGATAGCCTTACCCTCAGAGCTATTGATGTGGAGAGTCCAAGTTACCCTGTATTGGTGGACCAGTACATGGATTTTTTCTCTAATTATGTTCCAAGTCTACCCCCTCACAGAGAGATTTAATTTTAAATTGACTTGTACCCCAGGACGACACTGATATACACACCATTGTATCGGATGGCTCCCATAGAGATTTACAAGCTGTAGGTACAACTAGTGGACTTACAGGGGAAGGGATTCATCCGGCCCAGTGTTTCTCCATGGGTAGAACCAATTCTGCTCCCCAAGAAGGTGTATGGGAGCATGATAATTTGGGTCAACTACTGTCGCCTGAACCATGTGACTCTGAAGAACAAGTACCAACTCCCGAGGATTGATGACCTCTTTGACCAGATATAGGGAGCATGATGGTTCTCAAAATAGACCACAAATCAGGCTATCAGTAGCTTAGAATTTGAGACGAGGATGTGCAGAAGATATCATTCAGATATTGGTATGGTCACTATGAGTTCTTGGTTATTCCATTCAGCGTAACTGATTCCCCAACAGTGTTTATTGGAGTCATGACCATTATCTTTCATCCATACCTCGATCGCTTTGTTGTAATCCTCATCAACGACATTCTTATCTACTTGACTACTTAGGAGGAGCATGACTATCATTTGCAGGTAGTACATGACACAATCTGAGAGAACCAGCATTATGTTAATATCTCTAACTGATAGTTCTACATTCGAAAGTTAAACTTTCCGGGACATGTCATCTTAGAGGCTATAGTTGCAGTGGATCCAGCGAATAATGAGGTGTTACATGCTTGGGAGCCACCCAGAAGTGTGACAGAGGTATATAGTTTCTTGAGATTGGATGGTTATTACCAGAGATTTGTACCAGACATCTCCAGAGTTGCAGCAGCACTATCATCCTTGATGAAAAAGGGAAAACCTTTTGTGTGGTCAGAGAGATGCCAACAATTATTTCAGGAGAAGAGTCATAGGCTCACTAGTTCCCCCAACTTGAGACATCCATAGGAAGGAATAGGGTATATAGTCCACTACGATGCATGAGGTGCCGGAATCGGATATGTCCTAATGCCGGAGCGAGCAGTTATAGATTATGGTTCTTATCAGCTGAGACAAATGAGAAGAACTATGCTACCCATGACCTGGAGTTAACAGCAGTGGACTTCTCATTGAATATCTGGCGACACTATCTGATTGGTGAGCATTATACCATGTACTATGATCACAAGATTCTCACATATATATTCTCTCAGAAGGACATGAACCTCAGACATTGACATTGGCTTGAGTTCTTCTAGGAATATGACTTTGAGATAGTCTATACTCCATGGAAGTAGAACGTTGTTGTAGATGCACTCAGTAGGGGATCTGTTATATAGTTTCTAGGTGAGGCGACGAAGCAACCGACTGCTTTACAGTTATCCTGTGTGGATAGAGATGGACCAGCCTTCCTTAAGCCTCTTACATTCACTCCCCCACTTCATCAGCAAGTCAAGGAGGCACAACATGAGGACGATGTCTATAAGACATGACGTGCTCAGATATCCATAGGGCATGCACCTGATTGATTTTCTGAAGGTGGGGAGAACATCATCCTCTTCGGAGGACGTACTAAGGTACCAGTGTCACTTTAGGATGATGTGTTGAGGGAGTTCCACAAACCCCCTATAGCAGTATATCCAGGAGTGGTGAAGATATACCGGGATCTCCAACGACATCACTGGTGTCCAGGAATGAAGAAGACAGTAGCATAGTCTATCTCTCGATGCCTCACTTTCCAGCAAATGAAGGCAGAGCATCATGTACTAGTGGGATTGTTTCAGCCTTTATAGGTTCCAGAGTGGAAGTGTGATGGGATATACATAGACATAATGACAGGAATCCCATGTACATCCATGGGATATGAATCGATTTGGGTGATCGTTGACCGACTCACCATGTTGGACCACTTCCTACCTATTAGAGAGTAGGGATCAGTAGAAATATTTTGGCATCTCTATGTGTATGATATTTTGTGGCTAAATGGAGTAACCACGATGATTGTATCTGATCATGATACATGTTTTACTTCCTAGATATAGAAATGGTTGCAAGAGGCTTTCGGGACGCAACTTCGTTTTAACACCGCCTTCTATCCTCAGATGGAGGGTCAGACTGAGCGGACCATTCAGACCATCGAGGTCATGCTTCGTGCTTCTGTCCTCAACTTCGGTCACATAAGGGAGGATCACTTACCTTTGGGGGATTTTTCATACAACAATAGCTATCACTTCACCATTGGGATGGCACCTTTTGAGGCATTATACGGGCGACCTTGTAGATCACCTTTGTGCTGGGCTGACCAAGGGGAGTCATCAGTTGTGGGACCAGAGATGGTACGGGCTACCATAGAGAATGTGTAGATCATCCATGTGCAGATGAAGACTACACAGAGCAGACAAAAGTCATATGCAGACAGGAGACAAAAACCCCTGACTTCGAGGATAGAGACCACGTCTTTCTACGGGTCCCACTCTGAAGAGGTCGATGGAGATTTGATAGAGGCGAAAAGTTATCTATGAGATTCATCGGACCTTTTCAGTTCCTCAACAGAGTTGGAAAGGTAGCATAGCTCTTAGCTCTTCAACCTATGTTGCACTGGGTGCATGACGTCTTCCACGTTTCACAGCTGAGGAGATACGTGCACGACCCTTCCCACATGATCGACCACGGAGAGCTGGATGTCGACAATTGGGTGATTTTTTTGGAGGTTCCATTGGAGATTATGGATCGATAGCAGCATGTAATTCATGGACGGTCAATACCTCCGGTGCACGTTCGCTGGCTGCATGGGAATATCCAGAAGAGAACATGGGTGTGGGAGACTCAGATGCATGATCAGTACCCCCACTTATTCCCTTATTTTGAGTTCTAGATTACGGGGACTTAAAACCTGAGGTGGGAAGAATGTAAAGACATGAAATTTCCATGTAATTTTTTTATATAAATTTGAATTTTACGAATACGCTAAAATTGATGATACATGATTCAGATGCATGGTGTACCCGGAATCAATTTCTGATGTTTTTTTGTACATTCAATAAAAGAACGAGTGGGTTTTTCTAACATTTTAACCTGTGCTCGGAATTTAAATCCGAGTGCACAGTTGAACTCATAGCACCGATATTCACATTGGAAAAATTTCACCTTGACGGTAGTTGTTCGAGGTTGGATGTTAGTTTTTGGTTTTTAAGTGGAAATAATAAAATAAAATAAGCTCACATTTTATTTTATTTTGTTGTAACCACCCATGTGGGAGTTGAAGTGTGGGGACCACTTGACCTTAACCTCCCATGAAAGGTTATGGTGGTGGGGACCACCCGGGACTAATCCCCTCATTTAATTGAGAGGAAAACCTCTCAACTCCCTCATTATTGAGGGAGAGACTCTTGACCTCCCCTCCCATAATGAATCCACCACCTCTCAAATTTAATTATGCCAATCAACCCTAATTAATCTTTCCAAATTAGGTGTTCAATTAGGCTAATTTGAAATAGGCACCAATGACTGAAAAATATATTTTAATCTATTATCTTGTCTTTGCATTTTCATTTTGGAGGAACTTTGGAGAAATATTGGGATATGAGACATCTTGGGAGAAATAATGTTCTCCAATGAAGAACGCTCTCCAGACAAAGAATGCTCCACCGATGTAGAATGACGTCAACTCCTACCTTCTTCCTCAGAACCTCCTTCGATGTAGGACATGGTTGTGTACAACAAAATGAAATCCTCCTTCTCACGCAAATGTGTTCATCCAGCCCCCCACGCCCCTCGCGACGCCATATCCGAACCAGCCTCCTATTCCACTCGCGGCTCCCCGGCCAAACCGGCCTCCCGGGCCCCTCACGGCACCCCAGTCGAGCCGACCTCCCGCACCCCTCATGACACCCTGACCGAACCGGACCACTCCCTCGCAGCATCCTTTGGGCCATGTCGCCCATGGGGTTCCCTCCATGCCGAGCCTCCCTCGCATCGACAAGCGGCTGGTCCGTGCCCTCATGTCAGCATGTGGCCGGTCCGCGCCCTCATGACCGGTCCACTCCCTCGCGGCCCGCTGGGCTGGGCCCAGCATGCCGGGCCTAACCCAACAGGCTGGCCCGCCCAACGGGACATTCCATACCCAACGGGTCCGGCCGGGTCGACCCAAATCGGGTCGGCTCAGACTGGGTCTGGTGGGGTTGGATCAATTAGGCCGGACCCAACCCGAGGCCACTACGACCCTTCACTATCCTTTGGCCATATCATTGGAACCAAACGACCGTTTGACAAACCATCAGCGACATTGGTAATCTCGAGAATGACATTCCCTTTGAGTTTACCCCACTAGAGATTGGGGAATAGTTGAGATATGACCAGGTTGGATCGTGCACGAATCCAACTGGGCCCCCAAGACAAAAAGGAAAATTACTCACAGACCGGGCGTCTGATTGATGCGTCGTCTATTGCGTTGAGACCCTGATGACTTGGAGGACCATTGAGATACTTTTTCATGGGACTTC
This sequence comes from Viscum album, assembly GCA_963277665.1. Lineage (NCBI taxonomy): Eukaryota > Viridiplantae > Streptophyta > Magnoliopsida > Santalales > Viscaceae > Viscum > Viscum album. The sequence continues at coordinate 1,020,336,093 of OY728165.1, forward strand.
GTGATAGTTGGAGTATCGACCAATTGCTCGTGGAGCAGAACCATCCATTGATGATTGAGAAAAGTATGGAGACCTAGTAGTTGGCTGAGATCTAACGACTACTGACTGTTTGACTCGGTGTGATTATACATGCCCAGTGGGGAGCGCATGGTTTTGGTGGCAAAACCACGGTGGAGGAGCACCTGGTTGTGGAAGTAGACAAACAATACTCGACAGGAGGTGTACCTTAGCTAGCTATGAGGGGGAGCACCTGGGTGTGGCAGCAGACCCGCGGTGGGGAACACCTCTATATGACGCAGCAGACCCATAGTACTCAATAGGAGGAGCACCTCAATAGTCCAAGGTTAGTGGGAAGAACTCTTGGTGTCGCGGTATACCCACTGTACTCGATTGAACAGGAGTTCTCTAGAATTCGTGGTTTTGACAGTGTGGATAAAATCTTGGTTGAGCTGAGTCACTACTTTTGTGTTTTCCTCATGATTGAGATGAATCACTTAATAACATAGGTATATGTATGGGCATATACCTAAGTAGGGTTATCTGTTTTTTCCTTAATTTATGATTTATCCTTGGTGGATTCGTAAGACCTTGAGGGTCTTGAGGTCCCTACTGAGTATCAGTATACTCCGCCCCGCACGGGTTATGCTTGCACCATATTGTGTTGGATGTAGATGACAGACAGCTCTTACTGAGGCTGAGAGTACCAGTACTGGATGGTACCTGTAGGTGGACCTTACGAAGAGTCGGTACATGGTGGAGATTGACATACATGGAGTGCTAAGAGGGATATCATAACCTACCCTTCAGGTAGGAATCCCAGACGACGACCCAACAACTAATTTTTCATTTCTTTAGTAGTACTTGTACTTCCATTTCCTTTTACTTTACAGTTGGACTTGTATTTCCAGCCCCTTTTACATTTCAACACTCATTTGTTATATAGTTTACTTCGTGTTTTTTATCCAACTATGTGCTCTATTGTGTGTGTTTATTGGTTATAAAGGCAATACTTTCCCATATTTAGTGGATTATTCCCTTGGTGCTAGTCACTAGCCCCTGACCTATGGATGACGGGCTTTTGGTAGTCACGACATAGACCCTGGGGGACGGGTCAAGACCAATAATGTAACAACTTGGTCTCGGTGACCATACTGACACCCCGACATAACATGGAAGCCGGTTCCTGGCCCACTAGGTACCACCAGTTGCCTCACAGAAACATGGTCCCCACCTTTGGGCCCACCCACATGCCTGTACGAGTCATCTGACTAATGATTATCCCCACAAGACAACACATGTCGTTTCTACTATTTTTTGTCCTCACTCACACACGCCCTGAGAAGCTTTCCAGAAGGTCACCCATTCTGATCACTACTCCAGGCCAAGAATGCTAAACTATAGAGTTTTAATCAGATAGGCTCCCGAAAAGGAAGGTGCACCTTGTTGACATGAGTCATAATATTTAGTCATTTATCCCTTTATCATTCGGTGGTGTTACAATCACCCCCTTTAGAGCACAATGTCCTCGTTGTGGGCCCTACAACTCAACCCAGGCAGTGCATCGCACTGAAGGTTGGGTACCATCTCTGATACCAAATGTAACAACTAGGTCCCGGTGATAGTACAAACACCCAACCATTAAATGTTTGTCGGGTCCTTGCCTTCCAGGTACCACCAGTTTCCCCACAGACACATGGTCACCAACTAGGGGCCCACCAACGTTCCTGCACGGGTCCCAGTTACCATACAACCACCCCACCATATCATGGCAGTTGGGTCTTGGCCTGCCACATACCACCAGTTGCCTCGTAGAAACATGGTCCCCATAATGGGGCCCACGCACGCACCTGCACGGGTCATCTGACTAATGATTATCCCCACAAGACAACACATGTATTTTCTAATGTTATATGTACTCACTCAAACATGCCTTGAGAAACTTCCCAGAAGGTCACCCATCCTGATTACTACTCCAAGCCAAGCACGCTTAACTATGGAGTTTTAATCAGACATGCTACTGAAAAGGAAGTTGCACCATGTTGACCTGAGTTATATCATTTATTCATTTATTCCTTTATCATTCAAGGGTGTTACAATCACCCCCCCCCCCCCCCGTTAGAGCACAACGTCCTCGTTGTGGGCACTACATCTCAATCCAGGACCATATCTATTACCAAATATGACAACCAGGTCTCGGTGATAGAGTACAAGCGCACCCCAAGCCGTGACTACCCCAAGCACACCTTCCATAGGCCAGGGGCTGGAGACTAGCACCAAAGGCGTAAATCCCAATAAAAATTGAAGGCATTGCGTTTATAAAAGTAAACAGCACAACAGAGTACAAGCGGAAGCAAACACTAAGAACAAAAGAAAGTGATGAAAATTAAATGGGTCAGAATACAAACCCAACTGAAAAGTACATCTATAACTGAATGAAAGTACAACAGAAAAGACAAGAAGCTGGAAGAATAGAAGTGGCTCCTGGGTCGTCCACCTCGAATCCTACCAGAAGGGTAGGTACATATAGCCTCCTCAATTCTCTCACTCGTCAACCTCCTCAGAGTACCATCTTGTCGTGAAGTCCACCTCCGGATACTGACCCGTCGTGAGGTCCACCTCTGGGTACCGTCCAGACCTCGAACACTCGGCCTCCGTCTACGATGTCCGTTGTCTGCATCCAACACAACGAGATGCGGGTATAACCCGTGTAGGGGTGATTATGATGATACTCAATAGGTACCCCAAGACCCTCATTGTCTCACTAAATCCAACAAGGATAACCACTAAGAAGGATATATACAGATAACCCTTTATTAGGTATAATCCCATATTTATACCTAAGTTTATCAAGTAACCCATCTCAATCAAGAGGTATCACACATATATGAAATCAACTGATAACCACTACTTAGGTATATGCCCATACATATACCTATGTTATCAACTAACCCATCTCAATAATGAGGAAAATCACAAAGTCCAGAGACTCATCTTAAACCAGTATTATATTCATGATATCGAAACCACAACTACTGAAGAACTCCTATTATGTTGAGTACAGTAACCCTGTCACGACTCCACGGTGCTACTCACTAACCTTAGACTACTGAAGTACTCCACCTATCGAGTACTGTGGGCCTGCCGCTACAACCAAGTGCTTCCCGCCATGGATCTGCCGCTACAACCAAGCGCACCCCCTCATAACCTACAGAGGGTACTCCTCCTGTTGAGTACTGCAGGTATGCCACTACAACCAAGTGATCCTCCACCATTGGTCTACCGCTACAACCAAGCGCACCCCACTGGACTATCAGAATCACTCTGTGTCGATCGATCAGCAGTCGTCAAGTCTCATCCAGCTACTAGGTCTCTACACTCTGCTAGTTTGTCACCAGGAGGGTCTGCTCCACAAGCTACTGGTTGATACTCCAAGTATCACAAGGTTCCACTAAGTAGTACCCCAAAGGTCAGTCACTACATAGGAAACTCAACACAACAGACGGCGCGTCAATCAGACGCTCGGTCTGTGTGTTATTAGCCTTTTCGTCCCGGGGGCCCGGTTGGTTTCGTGTACGAACCATCCCAACCGTATCTCAACTATACCCCTAACTTTCATAGGGTATACTCATAGGGACCGTTTCTCAACAAGATTATCAACACCGCTGACGGTTCTCCAAATGGACGTCCGGTCTGAAAGTTATCGTCCTTTCCATTCCAGGGGCCTGGTTGGATTTCGGGTACAATCCAACCCTTCCTTACTCCAACTGCATCCAAACCCCAGGTGAAATATGCCAAAAGTTCAGTCTCATCATGAGTAATCCAAAAAAGTCAACAACACGTCAATCGGACGTCCGGAAGTCATGTTATAAGTGTTTCTGATGCGAGGGCCAGGTTGGTTTCGTGTTCGAACCAACCCGGTCGTACCCAAAGTTTTCTGAAACCTTGAGTGTAATATACCGAAATTACCGACTCGATCCTAGGATCCCAACCCAACTGAAAGTGCATCGATCGTTGGTCTGTATCCCATGTTATGGGCGTTTGAACAAAACTGCCCGAAATTAGGGGGTTTGGGCCCAGTCCGACCAGGCCCAATACCCCCTGGGTCGGGTCGAACGGGGTCGACCCGACCTGGGTCTGGGTTCGGTCCAGTTGAGCGCGGCCTGGCCCGGATGGCGCGGCCCGGCCTAGCTGGTGCGGCCCGGCCCGTCGCGGGGGTCCGGCCCAGCGCGGGAGGCCCGACTCGGCGCGGGCGGCCAGACCCACGTGGCCGGCGGCTCGGATTTCTACCAAGCGGGATACGGAGGGGGGCACTGCCCCCCTTGATTGAAGAAATGGTTGACCATTATGGCTGGTCATTAATGCGACCGTGGGACCCGAGGGGGGCCCGCATCCAGCTAGTGTCGGCGGCCGGCTCAGCTGGTCGCTCCCCAGAACCGTCGCGGCCCGCCCCGGCCATGGCCCTCCATGGTGCTCCGGCGTGGTGTGACAGGGCTGTGCCCCTCCGCCGTGGCCCGCTCTTGGCTGCGGTCTCCTTTGGATTCACCGACGCGGCATGACGACGCCGCGCTCTTTCGCCGCGGCCTGCTCGAGCCGCGGTTCTCTTGTTCCCGCGTGGTGCAACAGCACCGCGTCGCCTCCATTTCAAGCCACGAAGACGATCAACAACAAAAAGGGGAGGAGGATCGGTTGTGTTTGTGCAGTCCGACCTCCTCCCTTTATATTGATAGAAAGTGGCCAATAATTAACGATGAACGTAAAATTATTCTTGCACGTAAAATCAACCCCTACCTCATCCCATGTTTTTGAACGATGATCATCGCAGAAAACGGTGTCACGGGGTGAATCTATGTATACGTCGACGGAGAACGTCCAAGGAGGAAGCGGTGTCTCCCTTCCTTTGACGCGAAGAGAAGATTGAAAGGCGATGTCTAAGGCGAGATTCCATGTTGGCTCCTCCTCCATGGCTGTGGAGGAATAAGAGGACGGAAGAAACCGAGTCGCCGAGTCGTTGCACTTCCTCGGAGGAATAGCGTTCTTCCTTGAAGTGGGAATGTTCTTCACCGAAGAAGATGAAGTTCTTCCAAGGTAAAAGAAAACTCAAGAGCTCTCCCCCATTTTTTAAACACAACAAAAGACAACCCAAAATAAAATAAGGCTTTGCCTTATTTTCTTTACCCATGCAAGCAATTCAAAACTTCAAAATCAAAACTCTTAATTAAATTAATTGAATAGATTTAATCAATTAATTTAATGTGAGAGTTGGCATGAAATCAAGAGGGAGAGAGGGAGAGTTAAAAATTAATGGGGGAGGTTTCCAACTTTTAGAGGGGTTAAAGGAATTTAAATGGGTGGGGCTCATGTGGGAACCACCTCACAAATATCCTAACAAAAGGAGTTAGGATCTAGTGGGTCCCACCCAACTTCCATACTTAGGATAAAACAACTTAGGTTAGAAATAAAATTTGTTCCAAAACTTATATTTACTTCACATTTAATCCTCAAATTTTAACAACTCCACCTGAGCAAACACACCTTCAGAAAAGGTCCTCTTAAGAAAAAACTACTGATGCGGTTTCATCGGTACCCTCATATTTTGATTCCGAGCACCGGTTCAAAATATAGAATAACCCGCTCGTTCGTTCACTGAACGTACCCAAGCAAACTTCGGAAAATTATTCTGAGTACACCAGGCCTCAGAATAAGGTTCCGTCAGAAACCGCATAATCGAAATATCCCAAAGAAAATTAAAAAAAATTCCTTGAGATTTATGGGTCTTTACATGTACCGTCCAATCCATCGATAAAAAATATATTATTAATAATGAACATAGCTCAACCATCTCTATTAACTTAAGGATCACAAATATGTATCATGATATTTGAGAGTACTATTGATGGGAAAATATGAATAAATATATTCTTGAATATACATTCATTAGCCAGATATGTCAGCAAGTGAAGAATGAATAGATAATGTCTACAGAGCTAATGAAATCATTTCCCATAAAAACATGGAAATGGAAAAACAATAGCATGGACTTTGAAATCAGAATTATGAAGACATATAAAGGGAAAAATGAAATATGGGATGGTATGTATCATCTAACTAATACAAATTAGTTTCTCAAAATTTGATAGGACATCTCATCAGAGAAACATTTACCGATATACATTAGATAAGTGGTCAGGATATATAGAGTATCACTATATATTTTATTCAAAAGTGATCTAAGATTCACATCCCTGATAAAAAAACAATACCCCATACACTAAACGCAGATTTAAATTATAGTACTGCTGACCAACCTCAAAATGATGGACAATCCGAAAAACAATTCATATTTGGAAGGAATATTGTGAGCATGTTATAATGATTTCCATGGAGTATGGTATAAAAATCTAGCTCTAGTAGAGTTCTCCTATAATAAGAGTTTCCACTTGAGGATACCAATGGATCCATGTGAAACCATTTATGAAAAAAACATGTAAAACACTAGCATTCTGGGATTATATCAGTGAATGTAAACTTTTAGGTCGTAGAATGGTCAATGAAATGGTGTGGAATGTGATAACTATTCAAGAGTACATCAAGGCATCCTAAAGATGACAGAAGAGTTATTAATTCAATTATCAATGAGACATTGAGTTTATGTTTGTAGACATGGTATTCCACCAAATATCTTGATTTATGTGGATTATCCGATTGTGGAAGAAGGGAAAACTGATTCATAGGAACATCGACCCCTTTATGATTTTTGATCATTTCAGAGCTCTCACATATGGAATGAAACATCCATATACTATGTCTCAAGTAGATGATTTATTCCATGTATCCCTCTTGAGTATGTACATACTATAACCCTCATATGCACTGAATACATAAATGGTACAGATAGAGAATGATCTCTTCTATAAGGTGCAACCAATAAATATCTTCGACCATAGGGATAATGTACTATGAAATACGATTACTCACCTCGTAAAATTATTATGGAGGAAACATTTGTGCAATGATGCATCATGGGAACAGGAGTAAATGATGAAGGATAAGTAGCCTCAATAGTTTTCACCATAGTATGTAAAGTGAAATTTTAAGGGTAAAATTTCACAAGGGGGAGAATGTAACGACCTTGAATTCTATCAATGGAAATTCCCATATTACGTAATATAGTATTAATCGGACGAAATCACATAAAGAACACGTAAATATTTATTTTCAATTTTATAATTAATATAATGTTTTAAAAAAATTATTTTCATAAAATTTGTTCATAATTTAATAATTTTTTCCTTATTATTATTATATAATATAATGAGAACTTCATTATTTTTTCAATGTGTTATAAAATCAGTTATATTTTTAAAATCAATATTTACCAAAAATGATGTTTTTAATTAAAAATTATATTTTAAATATTTAAAAAAAATAATTTCATAAAATGGAGTACATTTTTAAAATCTACAGATTATAAATGATTAGGGATAATATTTGGTATTCTTCTAAAAATATTGAATTTTTGGTGAATTGTCAAATATGATAAATAACTATAAAATCTAAATACATGAATTACTGTGTAATAAAAGATGTATGTCTTATTTAAACCCTATATATATTATTATTATTCATTATTTAAATATATTTAGTGATAATTTTCAATCTATCCCTATTATTGTGGAAAAATAATAAACCAATGATTAAAATAACGAAAAACACACCTCACATGCTTTAAAAATATCACCCACCACCTCTTCTCCTCACACCTTCTAGGATTTTTTCATGTAAAATATCCAAAAAATACTCTTCATGGGTATCTCTCCAATTTCTCAGAGCCTTTGATCTCAATATAATACAAAAAAAGAGTCCCCTTATAGAGGTTTTGAAGGAAAAAAATTCAAGAGTTAAAATACTCATTCATTTTCTTTTTATTTCTTTTCAATTTGTTTTCTTTTATTATTATCTCCTCACATACCCTTATCCAACAGTAATTAATACTCCAATATCTTATATATATTATTATTTTATCATGTTAATGGAATAATTCATCACCATTTCTCTTCTGCGAACATTTTTTATAAAAAATGAAAACATCAATAGTGATATGCATATTTTTAGCATTCATGGATGACAAACTTCTCAATTTCCATTACCACTTTAAAGAATACTCATAAAAATTGATTAATGGTAAAATAGATTATAATATATTTATTAAAATCTATATAATGTTTTGTATCCATTATATATAGATGATATTAATTAATAAAATCAAACTAGTTTGTGATGATCGAAAAGCCGCCGAAAATAATCTTAACAATTATTACTAACATCTTATCTTTTGATTCATCCTCACCCACAAATTAAAAAATGAATTATATTGAAATTTAATATTATGTATGTTAATTAATTTAATAAATATTAAATTATGTACAACCATTCTCATTTTTCATTATTTCCCATATATATATATACAAGTAAACTGATCCTGAAAAACAATGAAACTAACACTACTGAACGATGAAATCATATCTTGAAACTCATCAAAATGTCCATATATGAAATTAATAAATTTTTAATAATTAAAATACTCATTTAAAAAGTTTTTAATTATTTAATTAATTAGTATATTTAATCATATTATCTAGGACATTAAGATAAAGTTCATAACTGTTTCAGATAAAAGGTAATTGATTCCACACCATCCTTCATTCTTTCCTTTAGGTTACTATTTCCAATTCTTGAACATAATGTAATAATTATTTATCAATGTTTTATTATTATAATGTATATTTACGTGTTAAAAAATCATTTAACTATATAATGTCATCCTTATTTGATGATAAAATGCGTGATTTAAAAATTCTGCATTCTCAATTCTTCCTGATAACCAACCCCGATTAAAGAAAAATTCTCGATTTCTTTCCTATTTTCATGTAACCTAAATAAATATTTTTAAGATATTATTTTTAATAAATAACCAATTTTATCATGAAATACTATATTTCTCATTTCTGGTTTTGTAAAAGAAATTATTCATTTTCTATTTTAATGAATCAGTAATATTTTCCTTAAACTGTCTTAAATAATTTTATTTATGAAGATTATTAAAAACTATTTTTACCTGTTATAGAATTATTTTGAAAAAAAATTATTTTATATAAATAATTTTCCTTATTAATTTCCATGTATGATTAAAATCAATTTATTCATTTACATTATTATGATACTCCCTTTTGTTATGCCTTTTGACAGGATTATGATAACTAATTCTTTCCATAGATATCCATTATGTTTATGTTTTATTACTTATATATGAATCTTCATGTGTAATATAAATTAATGAATATTTTATGATATTTTTTCCTATATATTACTCTAATTCATTAGGTAATGTTGATTTTAATGAGACGTCAGGTGCAATGGTCTTGGTGGTTATACATGACTCGTGATCCATGTGCAATGGTCATGCTAGATATCCTTGACTCATGCTCCTCCATGTGAAATTATAATTTACTATTGATTATGATATTTTTTATATTACATCATCATTAATATAATTTTATGATTATATGATCCCATGTTCTATATTTTAAGCTTCTATATGTATATTCAAGTTCATTTCCTTTTTATATTATAATATTTCATCTTTTAACCCATGTTATATGATTTATTCTTAGGTTTTTTCCATTAGTAGTTTTTGTATCACATACTTTTATTTATTTATTTCCTAGGTTATCCTATGTAGAGCTTAATGAGATTTTAGACCTCATAATGGAGTTGAAATAAAATAATTTTTTAATTTTGGATTCATGTTTTCTAATTACGTAATGATTCGTCCTAATACACTATAAATTACGATGCTTGGATTATTTTGTGGTTAATTTTGTGTAAAATCAAGTAATAACATGTGAAATAGGATAAATACATTATAGTACAAACATAATTTTATAATATTAATGAAATTGCAGAATATATTTATCCCAATGACGATAAATCGGGCTATAAAGTTATTTTTTAGATGGTCTCTTTTAATTCCTATACACTTATAAAAAATAAATCAAAATAGACCTCAAAATAAAGTGAAGATAAAATAATTCATTATATATTTTATCAAATTGGAATTTAGAAAAACCACAAAAAATAAGTAAGTGGGGAATATGACATTTATCTTAGAGGAGTAAAAAGTGAGATGAAAATCCCTTACCATGCATTTCCTTTTTGGGTGAACATCCTTCAATCACCTGTATAATGGTTTTAAAAATATCACCAAAATATAAATGAAAAATAATAATATTTTTGAAATTAAATATTGTCTTTTTATAATATATTATTACCTATTTTTAAATAATTGTTCATTATTTTTTCAATTTCTTGTCTTAATTTTCTAGTTTTCCTAGTATGTTTTGACTTATTGTTATTATTATTATGTCAATAATGATTTCATATACTCCTGAATAAAAACCATGATATAATTATAATAAATATAAAATTTATATGTATTTATAATAATCCATATTTTTTTGTTATATGAAATAAAATGCAATATTCTTGTAGACGGTGGGTCGTATGTACACATCAACTCTAGTTCCATATCTTTGTAATATTTAGAATAATAAAAAGTAAATGTCATGTATTTATATGTATATTATAATTTAATTATTCTTATTTATTCATTTATATCACAAATTTTAATTGAAATCTACCTTCAATAGTTTCATTGTATAGATTGAATGAATCACTATTCTTGGAGGAGGCGATATTCCACACTTCCACAAATGATGTTATCTAATTTCCAAAAAATAGAAATAAAATAGGTATTTGTTATATAAAAATTAATGTGTTGTAATGAAATTATATAAATAATATATATCATATATAAATAGTATTTTAATCCTAATTCTCCACCATGATAGGTGGTAATGAAATAATGAATGGCATTGTTTCACAAGACAACAGTTCACCATAAACGAATTCTTAAGATCAATACCCTTTTCATGGAAGTGTGTGTATGTTTATATGGAAAAACTAGAATAAAAAATGAGTATATTTAGTATAGATGGTTTATTATTTATTCATTGATTTATAAGGCATTAAGGGCAGAAATGAAAATAAAAGGAATTTGGTCATTTATGAATCTTACATCATTTTTGGGTTACTTATTTTGTTTTATACAACAAGTCATTATTGATAGAATTTCATAAGAAATTGTGGAATATATGATGAGTGGTGGGGGGATTTGAATAGATTATTTTTTCTGGTTTTGTATGATCTAATGGGATCTTTATTTATGAATAAGTTGGAGGAGTGACTTCCTTTATAAATTGGACGAGGAAATACATTCTTGTAAATTTTATAAAAGATAATTTCACCTTGGTTTATTGAATGTAAAGTGTAAAAAATAATGATAAATTTCATTTAAAAATTATTATAGGGAATAAATAGTAACATTAATTTTATTTGTTACAAGTACATAAGTCATTTTATCCACTAGGATTAACGTTTAGTCCCTTATTAAGATAATTTTTCTCTTAATCAATGTAATTAATTTTAATCACGTACACTTATACATATGGTAAAAATAATGATTTGACCTTATTAGAAATTATAAATTAAAATAATCCCTAAATGAAATCTTTTTTCCCCAATTAAAATAATATATGTGGGTGAATCTAATTATATTTAATCCTACAAAGGGGATGACGGAGTATGTTTTTAACAAAAAAATGTGTAAAATATTGATTTGTTTTTATATAAAATATCAAAGCAAAAATGATTAAATTAACTAAGTTATAATTATTTATGTAAAATTTAAATAGTTTTAATTTTATTCCAATTAAATATAATGTAATAATTATAAATAAATTAGAATAAAAAACGGATTTCAGTTGAAATTTTGTAATCTTCAATATTAATCAAAAAATGAAACTTTACAGAAAAAAACTGAAATTTACCCAAACATAATTTGGACGATTTTGTATAAAAATGATGTTTAGTTTTATCTATAAAATATATTAATGATTCAAAATTTATAATTAAAATAGGTTCTCAATTAAAAGATAGTAAAATTATATTATGAAAGATATATGTTTTTATGTCTGAAATTTGGTTTGTGATTATTTTATTCATATCCAATGTATTGGATGACATTAAAAAATATTTGATTGAATATATTTTATATATAATTTTTATGATCATTCAATAGTATTAATAAATACAATTTATTATGATAAAACACCATAGAGAGCTTTAAAACATTTCCATTATATTCAATTGAGTTTTATGTACATTTATAATAATTTTATTTCAAATGAATTCATTTTTTTATGTGTGAACCATATATTTTAATAATATGTTTATGTGATACCCCAAACATTTTTATTTTTTCAATAATAATATTTTTATTATTAGTTGGGTAATTATTGTTATAGTTTTGTTTAATAATGGTTTCATCCCAAATAAATACTTGCATGATAAAATACTAAATGCTTTATTCAATTTAAATGATAAAATCTTACATTAAAATGATTCCAAAATACCCTTATTAACCATGAATACCTACTAGGAGACCAATCATAATCACTAAGAGACAGCCAAGCACCACAAAAAAACCTTGAAAAAAGTGAAAGTCCTTCAGGTCTGTCACAATGAAAAATAATATGGAATGAACAATGGAAAATGTACTATGAAAAAAGGTGATGTAGAGAACCATATTCACCGAATTGGTTTTGAAGTCAGGAAAAGTCAAAATAAGAATTTATAACGTGTTGATGATAAATGTGACCATTGAGGTCATTATATTTCCATAGGTTTTTTAAGTCATAAAATTATATAAATGTTGGGTATTTTTATTTATTTTGAATGTTTTATGTATTTTGGTTATTTTAAATATATTTAATATTTTATATTCTATGAATTTAAGTATATTTATAGTTTATAATTTTTTTAAAAATTATTTAATGTTATATAATTGAGAATTGATTTAACTGAACTTATCTTTCTTATTTCAAAAGTATAATGTTTCAATACTTAAAATGAGGTTGAAATCATGTTATAGATTAATAAAATAACTGATATTGTTTGTTTTAGTTAAAATGCATATAAGTTACTTCTTGTTTTTTCTATCATTGGTATTAAATGATTTTATATGGTATATTTTGATTTTTAATGTTTTAAAAAAAGTAAAATATTCTAAAACCATTTTTTTCATTAAGGATTTACTAATTTGAATTGTTTAATTTTTTTATCAAGGGTTATACAAAATATATGATCATTAAAGCTAGCCATATATCTATCTGGGGGGGCAGCTTGCACCACTATCTAAGGAGGGTGGCAGCATATCCTTAGCTCCCCATCCAGTATAGTCTGGTCATGAGGGTGTGCATGCCCATAGGGGAGCATGGGGGTTTCAAGGTGGAGACACCGTGGGGGGTGGCACAACAACATAAGAGAGGCTCAGAGCATGCCCAAAGAGAATAACTGGTATGAGGTGGTACCGAGGTGGTGGTAGGTAGTTCATTGCCACAATTCTAGAATGTCAAGGTATTTATGGTGGTCCCAAATCACTCCCCATTTTAATGTGGGACACAGTTTGTTAATGGGGGTCTAATCTGGGTTGATGAATCGAGTCGCGATCGATCTCAACTTCTCATCCTTTTTAAAACTGTTGGCATTCCCCATGAAAGTCTAATCAATCCATGACTAATCTCAACCGTCTATAAATTTTTAAACCCATGTAACTCTCTACTGGAAACCTATGAGCCTCAATTGATCCAAAACATCCATTAATTTTCAACACTTTCCCTTATCTTTTTATTCTTCCCCACGTCGCACCAGTGCACCAGTTCACATCGCACTCTCCTCCAATGTTCCTCTTCAGTGTGTGAATCCTCTTTCCTCCATCTGTGGTCCCTTGACTCTCATTTTCCAAAGACTTGAAACACTGGGTTTTATATTAAAACTGTACCCCTTTAGATCCCATGTAAGTATTCCATTATATATATATATATACATGGAAAACTGATCCATTTGAGATAAGGGTTAACCAAAATTTTCGTTTTTCATTATCAATAGTTAGATTAGTATATCATTATGTTTCATTGAAAATATGTTTATGATTGAATCAGGGTATATAAAAATTATATATAAATATATATAGTAGTTATTTAAACCAACATTGTCACCTTACACCTATAGGGTGTCCTCCCCCAGCTCATGTCCATCCTTTGCTCGACTGCACTCAACATTTGAGTTCACGTAAGAGCTTATCTTGTTTTGAATTATTATTTACTATATATATATATATACTTATATATGTATATATGGTTTATTATTAAACAAACCATTTTTTTAATAATGATCATTGGTTTCAGAAATGATGCTTCTAAATCATGTAAATCCTGTACGGGTTTATGTTGTATTGTGTTAAATTAAACCAAATGAATAAATTAATATATGTAAACATTTTTATTTATAAAAAAACCATTTTCTTATGCATTTCGAATGTTTAGTATTTGTTTTTAAATGATTTTGTTAAATTTAATAAAATCATGTAAGGATTATATTTTGTTTTGTTTAATTGGACCATATAAACACATAATTGTGTAAATATGGTTATATGTATATATACATATTGGTTTTAATTATAATCTGAAATATGTTTTAATAAAAGCTATATTAGTGATTAAATTATGTTTTTAAAGTGTACAATATTTACAATGATTTATCAAAACTTGTTTTAGTTGTGCAGATCCCATGTATAAAATTTGTGTTTATATGATTTTATATAATTTTCAAACCCACATATATATAAAAACCAAAATAATATATGTTTTTTTATTATATTATTTAATATTTTTTTGGTATTAACCTCGTGAAGATTTTATATAATACAAATGATATAATTTTATATTGGAAAATGATAAAAAAACCCCTATTTTGTTATTGTGTGGCTAAAAATTCTAAAAGAAGTCATCACTTTGTTAAAATAATATACATGAGAGACATCGTTATTTCAAATTTTGGTTTATGTAATTGGAATTATCTTTTGATTAATACATATGCATATACATGTAAATACACCTTTTGTAATGTTTATTTAATTTTATATTAATCAATACGAATGTTACACATTAGAAAGTGTTTTGTTTTAATACATGGTGAATCTACCAAAATAAATATTATTAGTTTATGATTAACCTGTTTGAACCTTTTATTTATCTGTGTATGGTGAACATGAATTATATTTATAAAAATTGATCATTTCAATGAAAAAGGTTTTGGAATTTAAGTGTTATTATTTATGTGACAAACCCTAAAAAACTATTATTTTATGTGCACCAGTTATTATCCCATGTACTAATGTACGTCTATGTGTCCATGTTGTCTTTAGTTTATTTTTTATAGTTAATTCATGATTCATTTTTGAATTTGGTTAAGATTGAAAAATGTAATATATATCATATAATAACTTATGGACTAAGAATTTAATTATTCTATGTGTAATGAGATACATCAAATAAAAGACCAGAATTTATTATTCGATGTTTTGTGGGAAAATCGTACAAAAGGACTAAATTAATAAATCAACAGGGATATGGGACACTTTAATTTAATGACATTTATATATATGGTGAAAGAATTAGTTTTATTATGTTTTGGGTGAGACAATTATAGGCTCTCGATGCATCAACAGGTCTCATGAGACAATCTAGGTCATGGAAGGAGGCCATGACAAAATGATTATGTGTAGTCATGGAAATAGGCCTTGACAAAATGTTACGCCGTTTGACATTTTTCATTTCCTAAATAATTTATTTATAATTAACAAACCATGGGTTAATTATACTAGTATAATATCACTAGGATAAGAATATTTTACTTTTGAAAATGGTAAAAAATTCCTATAGCATAATGAAATTTGTACTTGAAATGTTTTTATAAAGGAAGTGTAGCACTTATTGTCATAACATTGACACAAAAGTTAATATTACATATGTAATTTCATGAATTTTAATTTATTTAATAATTAAATCATGATAGTGTTACTTATTCAATTCTAAGAAAGTGTTATTTCATATCTTAAATTTACCATCATCCTTTCATGTCATTCTTCAATTAGTTTGATCAAATATCATGGCTTAGGTGCCGCATTTCAAGCCTTTTTTTCATGTATGCATACTCTGATATGTTTTTTATCTATATAACATAATAAAATATAAAAACAATTAAGTAATAGATTTTCCTAAAAATTATTTCAGGTAAAATATGAAAAATATTGATGACGTTCTTTATGAAATGTTGATTTCCATATATGAAAATGTTCATTAATTATTTAAAAGTATGTATTAAAAAGTAATTCCATTAATTATTTTTAAAACACCTTACTGGGATTTCATGTTCTCACAATATGTTATTAATTTATCTTTACAGGTTTACTATATTTGTCATGATTTGATTATTCATATGTGATTAAAACAATATAAATCTTATCTATTTCAAGTTCTTAAAGAAATGTATCAGTGGTATCTTATTTTCAAGAACCTAAACTGGGATGATTCTCTGTGATGGAATGTGATGCATAATTTTATTAGGATGTCATTAAAAAAAATTACAAACCATGTTTTAGGCTCCAACTCCGAGATTTTGGGGTCAATTCGTCACAATTGGAATTAGAGGAATGTTTTAGACAATTATGGAAAATTAGAACAGAACAAAAATATTAGTATATTTCGCAGAGATGAACATTTTTCATAAAATTTTCAGATCGAAGAGAATGTTCACAAACAAAACATTTTTCTCTCCCTACTGAATTACTGGAGAACATTTTAATCAAGTCGTGTAAAGAAATATAACCAGCCTTTTGTGATTATATTTTTGAGCTACAAACACATTTACCAGGTGTCCAACAACCCCAATATCACTCTACATTATCAAGGATATAGTCATGTGTACAAAATTATGTCACAAGTGAAACTTTCATTTTATGCACATAAATGAAGGTACTATGAAGGCCTCTTCCTTTGTTTCACCCTATCTGAGGCTTATCTATCCCTATAGATGTTCTGAGACACTAGAGAGGCAGGTGACCCCCATTCAACTTATCTCTTCCATGTTATGAGTTCCATAAGGTATTGAAGGATTTATAATAATTGGGTTTTAGAAAACCAATTTTTATGATGAGTCTATCAGAACAAGGTTCATTCTATTTTCATTGAACTCTTCACCTCCCATTCCACCCTCTTGAGGAACTTCTGATTCTTTCATGAGATTGACTATTGATGTGCGAGGTGTATCACGGAAAATGAAATTCAAGAGTTTAAAAATGTATTTGGGATCAACCAAATAATAATAACTTATAAAGAAAGTCTCTAATGGTGGTGGGCCTATTGAAGGTATAAATAAAATATTGTTATTCATTCAAATTTGGTTATCAAATAATGATTAAAAAATGTTTTATAGCTACATGAGGGGTGATGTCTGTGGGATGGTGGTGGGAATCTTAAGAGTATGATGGAATTGTGAGGATGGAATTATTTTGTGGGGGGGGAATGTGATTCCTCGAACATATTTATTTTTTAATGGATATATTAATATAATTATTAGTATTATTATAATATTATTTTTGTTTAAAAATGGTTCCATCCAAAATAAATATGCTCAGGATAAAATAATTCATGTTTTATTCAATATAAATAATGAAACCTTTCATTTCCATGAGGATAGAAGAACCATACTAACCTAGATAACATACTAGGAGGCCAATCAGAATCAATGGGGGACACCAAAAACAACAAACTGGAAAAGAAAATAATGAAAGTCCTTCGGGTCTATCAAAATAAGAAACAATATGAAAATAACAATGGAATATATACTAAGAAACAATGGGATTTATAGCACCATCTTTACCTAATTGGTTTTGAAGTTTGGAACACTAAAAATAAGTTTTTATAAAGACATGATGTTAAATTTAACCATTGTGATATTTAGATGACCATTGGTTTTTGTAACGACCATAAAACAATCTAACCGTTAGGTATTAGTATATATTTTATGTATTTTATGTATTTTTATTATTTTATATTCTATATATTTTTCTACATTAAAAGTTTTAATATTTTTAAAAATTATTTTAAGTTATATCATTGAACATGCTTTTAGTTGAACTTATCTTTATATTTTGAATGTATAATGTATCAATGATTAAAATTATTTTGAAATCAAGTTGTAGATTAATAAAATTATGGATATTGTTTGTTTTAATGAAAATACATAATAATTACTACTTTTTTTCTCCATTTGGTTTTAGATGATTTTATATGGTATATTTTGATTTTTAAAGGTTTAAAACATGACAATGATCTAATACCATGATTTAAATTAATGGTGTACAAATATACATTGTTTTATTTTTTAACAAGTGTTACATAAAATAGCATGATCATTAAGGCTAGCCATCTAGCCAGCTAAGGTAGGTAGCTCGTACCACTCCCAAAGGATCATGGAGGCAGATCCTTGATTCCCCATATAGAAAACGACAACTGAGAGGGTGTGTAAACCCACAAGGGGGATTGGAGTTTTCATAGTGGAAACACTGAGTGGGGTGGATTGGCGGCATAGGGTGGGTGTAGAGTGCACCCACATGGATGAATAGGTACGAGGTTGTACCTGGGATGGGGGAGGGAGTTCTTTTACAAAGCATCAAAATGTCAAGGTATATATTGAGGAGCCTAATAAGTCCTCATTTTGATGTGGGAAACATTTTTAAGGGGGATCTAATTTGGGATGTTGAATTGAGTCTCAACTATTCTCAACCAATAAAACTTTTTAAAACTTGTGACTTTTCCCACAACTGTCTGATCAATCCATGAGTGATCTTGACTGTCCAACCGTTTTTAAAACCCCATAACTCTCCATAGTCATTCGATCATCCTTGATCAATCAAAAATATTCGTCTTTTTTTCACTCTTCCGCATTTCGTCATATTCTGCTTCGTATCACAACTGTGCAAGAATTCACATCACACTCTCCTCTAATTCACTACATCATCCCATGACAGCTCATTCCTTAATCTATGGCCCCACCTATATCCTTTTCAACAGACCCGACACACATGGTTTTATTATAAAACTAAACCCCTTTGAACCCCCATGTATTTTTTCCATAATATATATCTGTGTGTGTGTGTGTGTGTGTCTGTGTGGACAACCAATCCCTTCGAGTTATGGGTTAACCACGGTTTTAGTTTTTCTATCTGAATAGTTATATCAGGATTTCCTTATGATTAATTTTTTATATATTTATGAATGAGACATGTAATATAATATATATATATATATAGGTTTTTTAAACTATTTATTTAAACCCACATTTGAACCTTAACCATATTTTTTTTTCTCCTCCCAGATCCCCTCTATCATCTGCTTGACTACACTCAAACATGGAGTTCTAAAAAGGGATAATCTGGTTTCATGTTTATTTTATCTATATACATATATATACTTATATATGAATATAATATTATTAATAATAAAAACCAATTCTAGTTTTATTATTTTCAAATGATGATCTTTGGTTACTAAAATGATGTTCTAAATGCATGTAAATCATATAAGGGTTTACATTGTTTTGAGTTTAATTAAAAAATTGTATACACATATATATATAAATATTTTTATATATATAAAAAAACCTTTTTGATTTTTATGGTTTTCTATTTCTGAGTATTTGTTTTTAAATGATGTTCTAAAATTCATGAAATTCATGTAAGGATTCTATTTTGTTTTGTTTAATTGGACCTTATAAACATATAAGTGTTTATATACAGTTATTTATATATATATTTGTAGTTATTAATTATAATAAGAACATGGTTTTTAGAAAACCTATTTTAGTGATAAAAATATGTTTTTGAAGTGTACAATTTTTACAAGGATTTATCAAACATTGTTTTGGTTGTCCAGATCCCATGTATACACATGCGGTATATATAGTTTTATATAATTATGAAATCCACAAATATATATATATATATATATAAGAATCACAATTAAATATATTCATTTCTTGGATTATTTAAGTAGTTATAATGTTATTAACATGGTGATGATTTTATACAATATAAATTATACAATTTTATATGGGCCAACAATGAAGAAACCATGCTTTGTTTTTGTGTGCCTAAAAATTCTAAAAGAAGTCTTCACCTTGTTAATGAAAATGACTTTCCATCTTGTTTTTTAATTTTCGGATAATTATTTGAACGAATATTTGGTTTAATACATATGCACATACATTCACATACAAAATTAGTAAAGTGTGTTTAATTGTTTATGCATCAATACGAATGTTATATATTAGCAAGTGTTATGTTTTAATACATTTTGAATCTACCTAAATAGTACTTTTTTAATGATTAACCTATTTTAAACTTCAATTTTACATTGTATGGTGAAAATTAATATTATGTAAAAAAAGTCATCTTGTCCATGAAACTAGGTTTCTTAATTTAAGTGTTATTATCTCATCTTCTAAACCCAAACAAACTATTTTTTTATGTGCACTAGTTATTTTGACCTGCAAAAATGTTTGTCTATGTGTCCATGTAGTATTAAGATTAATTTTTATAGTTAATTTGTCACGACCCGCCCTCGGGGTCCATGCCGTGACTACCCCAAGCCCGTCTTCCATAGGCCAGGGGCTGGCGACTAGCACCAAGGCGTAAATCCTGGTAAAAAGGGAAGGCATTGCCTTTGTAAAGTAAACAAACACTACAGAGTAAGCAAGCGGAAAGTAAACACTAAGCAAAAGAAGAGTACAACTGAAAGTGCGGAAAAGTAAATGGGCCAGTATACAAACCCAAACTGAAAGTAAAGTACAACTCGAAAGGGGAAAACAGCAACTGAAATGTAAAAGCCGCTACACCGAGCTGTCCACTGGAAATCCCACCTGAAAGGTGGGTACAGATAGCTCCACTGCACCACGGGTCCCGCCGTCCGCTCCGTGCACGTCCCGCCCAGTGGTCCACCTCCGGGTACCGTCCCGCTCTGCAATCCTCAGCTAAGGTCAACGCTGTCCGTCGTCTGCAACCAACACAACGTAGTGCGGGCAAAGCCCATGCAGGGGTGAGTATAAGCTACTCAGTAGGGACCCCGAGACCCCTGAAGGTCTCTCAAATCCACAAAGGATAAACCACGAAGAAAGGAGCAATCACGAAGTAACAACTGACACTGCTTAGGTATATGCCCATACATATACCTAAGTCATCAATTTCAAATACGCTCCAACCTCCGAGCCCATGTACAACTCAGTCCACACAGGAAAGTAAACGTATTCCACACAAGAAAGCAAAACGTAATCCACACAGGATAGCACAACACAATCCACATAGGAAAGCACCAGGATTCAGCTCACACAGGTATACTTCTTCAAAGGACGATAAAGATGATCTCTGATCCATCTAATTCGTCGGACCCGCGTAGGATCGATAGGTAACTAACCCCCGCAAAAGACCCACACAGGATCGGGCCCACGTAGGACCTGTAGATAATCACCGCAAAGACCCACATAGGATCGGGCCCACACAGGACCTGTAGGCGCTGGTTCACACAGGACCGCTGAGCGCAAAGACCCACACAGGATCGGACCCACACAGGATCAGGCCCACACAGGACCTGTAGCACTGATCCACATTGGATCGTTGAGTGCTGAAGTCGTCGTCGTCGAATCCACATAGGATCTCTGTACTGTCATCGTCGCAGTCACAGTAGCAGTAGCAGCAGTAGTAGTCACAGTAACAGTCGCAGCCAGCACTAGGGTTCCCGCACACAGCAAGCTCGTTCGGAGGGTCCGCTCCACGAGCCGAGAGGCTGATACATCAACTGTCACAAAGTCCAGAGTTGATGTAACCAAAAGTTCTGTATCGTCAACAGGAACTCAACACAACAGACGGCGCGTCGATCGGACGCCCGGTCTGAGAGTTATTGGCATTTTCGTCCCCGGGGCCCGGTTGGTTTTTAAGGCAAAACCAACCCGACCGTACTCCACCTGCGTCCAAACCTCGGGTGGAGTATGCCAAAAGAACCTTCTCACTAAGAGGAACACAACACAGCTGACGGCACGTCAATCGGACGTCCGTAGCTCAAGATATGAGCGTTTCCGCTCCGAAGGCCCGGTTGGTTTCGTGAACGAACCAACCCGGCCGAACTCAAAGTAATCTGAAACCTTGAGTGCGATATAGTGAAACGACCGTCTCGGTCCAATGATCGCGTTTCCGCAGACGGTTCGTCGATCGGAGGTCCGTGGCTCAAGTTATGGCCAAAAGACCGAAACCGATTCGAAACGGGGGGGTCCGGGTCCGGGCCGACCCGGCCCAACCGGCGGCGCGGCGGCCCGGCGCCGCACGGAGGCAGCGCGCGGGGGGAATCAATTTCCCCCGCTTGATTGAGAGGCGGCGCGGCTTTTTAGCCGCGCCTGTTTGCAAAACTGCCCCCCCAACGTGGGGGGCTTGATTGGTAGGAAACAGGGGGCCACCTGCCCCCCCCCCCTCAAAGGAACCGCCCCCCTCATAAAGAGGGGGGTTTTAGAGCTGGCCGGGGGATTTTAATTCCCCCGGCCTTTGACCTTCTGGCTGGCCACCTGGCCGGCTGGATTTTCTCCAACCGGACCAGAAAAATTTTCGGTCCCCTTTCCAGCTTCCGACGCCGGCGGCCCGGCCGCCGGTCTTCTCGTTCCGCCGCAGCCCGGAACCGGCCGCGGTGTTCGTCGTCCGGCGCGGTGCGACGGCACCGCGCCCCTCCGCCGCACCATTGATTTCCTTCAACGCGGCGCGACGGCGTCGCGTTCTAGATGATTCTTCCATGGCGCGCGCGCGACGGCATCGCGTAAAATAACCTCATGATTAACAACGTGGTGCGTCGGCACCACGCCACCTTGTTTCCTCCCGCAAGGTAAATCAACAAGAACGATTGAGGGGGTTTGGCCGTGTTCATGCGGTCCGGCCCCCCTCACGTTAAATAATAACACAACTTAAAATATTCAATTGCCTCATGTTATACATGCTAGATCCACGATCAAGAATGGAATAATTAAACAATAAATCAACAACCCCTACCTTGGGTATAGGTTCGAAGATTTGTCAACGTCCCGCGGAAGACAACGTCGCGGAGGTCGGGCGTCGCAGTAGTCGTTCGTCAAATCCGATGACAAAGAGGTGTGTCCGATGTGATACGTCGTTGGAGAATCTTCGTATGCCGACGAAGGGAGTCCGAGGAGGAAGCGGTGTTCCCTCTCGTTGACACGGAAGACGAAGAAGAGAGGAGCGGCGTTCTTTGTCGGAAATTGAGCATTCTTCGTCAAGTTGAAGAAGAAGGAGGAGGAGCTCTCAAAAATCCTCTTAAGTTGGCTAAACAAGACTAACCAAATAAAATAAGGTTCCTCCTTATTTTATTTACCAAGCCAAGGAAATCAAAACTTCAAAATTCAAAAACATAACACTTAATTAATTAAACATGTCATGTGTAATTAATTAGATGTTAAGTTTACAAACATTTAAGAGGGAGAGAGGGGAGTTTAAGGGGGGAGATGAGAGGTTTAGGTTCTTGTGGGTCCCACCACACTTAATCCTCTAAAGGGAGGTTAAGTGGGTGTGGGTCCCACCCCTAACTCCCTTTGAGAGGAGTTAACCTACAAAAGTAAAAATAAAAAGAAATCCACATTTTTTTTATTCAACTTTTTATAAATCTCCCAAAAACTAACTTTCGTCTCGCAACAAACGCAACTTCCGAAAAGGTCTCCTAAAGCGAATATCGGTGCTGCGAGTTCATCGGTGCCCTCGGATTTCAATTCCGAGCACCGGATCAAAAGTTAGGAATTCCCGCTCGTTCGTTCACTGAATGTACCCGAGCCAAACTTCAGAAATTGATTCCGGGCACTCCGGGCCTCGGAATCAGGTGCCGTCAGAAACCGCGCTCTTGTAAAATTCCAAAGAAAATTAAGAAAAAATTTCCCTTGAATTTTACGGGTCTTTACATTACTCCCACCTCAGGTCTTTACGTCCCAGTAAAGATACATCAAAAACTAGGGAAACAAAAGAGGGTACTGAGCACGCATCTGAGCCTCCCGCTCCCATGTGCTCTCTTGGAGATTCCCGTGCTGCCATCTGATGCGCACAAGAGGAATCGATCGCCAAGCAGGACCCGCTCATGTCGATCCTCTATCTCCACCGGGACCTCCATAAAAGTCTCCCCATCATCTACGTCAAGCTCCCCATGGTCAATGATGTGCGTTGGGTCGTGCACGTATCTCCTCAGCTGAGACACGTGGAAGACGTCGTGCACCCGGTGCAACTGAGGTGGTAGAGCCAGGCGATAAGCCACCTCACCAATCCTGCTGAGGACCTGGAAGGGTCCGATGAAGCGCGGAGATAACTTGCCGCCTCGGCCAAATCTCCGAATACCACGTCGAGGTGACACCCGCAAGAAGACGTGGTCGCCATCCTTGAACTCTAGTGGCATCCGCCTCCTGTCAGCGTATGACTTCTGCCGGCTCTGTGCTGTCCTCATCCGCTCCTGGATGACCTAGACCTTCTCTGTCGTGGCCTGGACCATCTCCGGTCCCACGAGTGCTGACTCTCCAGGGTCTGTCCAGCACAAAGGAGATCTACAAGGTCGGCCGTACAATGCCTCGTACAGTGCCATCCCGATAGTGGAGTGGTAGTTGTTGTTGTACGCAAACTCCACCAAGGGTAGGTGGTCCTCCCAGCTACGACCGAAGTCGAGGACACATGCGCGGAGCATGTCCTCGAGAGTCTGAATGGTCCTCTCCATCTGACCATCCGTCTGAGGGTGAAAGGCTGTGCTCAGATGTAGCTGCGTCCCGAACGTCTCCTGTAACCCCTTCCAAAGCCGGTAAGTAAAGCGAGCATCTCGATCGGAGACGATAGATGAAGGCACACCGTGGAGCCGCACAATCTCCTGAACGTAGAGACGTCCCAAGCTCTCCACTGAGCCCTGCTCTCTGATGGGTAAGAAGTGTGCCGACTTGGTGAGTCGGTCAACAATCACCCAGATGGAGTCGTGACCTCTGGAAGTGCGTGGAAGTCCAGTCACGAAGTCCATAGACATGCCGTCCCACTTCCACTCCGGAACCTCCAAGGGCTGTACCAAGCCTGCTGGTACCTGATGCTCTGCCTTTACCTGCTGACAGGTGAGGCATCGAGAAACGAACTCTGCTACTGCCTTCTTCATGCCCGGCCACCAGTGCTGTCGTCTGAGGTCCTGGTACATCTTTGCCACTCCAAGATGTACCGCCAAAGGAGAAGTGCGAAACTCTCTCAGCACTTCCTCTCGTAAAGCGACTGGTACCATGGTACGTCCTCTGAAAAGGATGTCGTGCTCTGCTCCAAGGGAGAAACCATCAGGTGCCTGTCCCGAGGATATCTGTGCACGCTGTGTCTCACAGTCAGCGTCCCCACGCTGTGCCTCCCTGACTCGTTGCAGTAGTGGAGGAGTGACTGTGAGAGACTAAAAGAAGGCTGCTCCATCTCTATCCACGAAGGATATCTGCAAAGAGGCTAGCTGCAAATATTTCTCCTTTGCCGAAAAGTGAAATCCGGTCTCATCCCCTGGATGAACCACGTTCCTTGCCTAATACAGTCAATTCCATAATGATTAGTTAATTTATGGTACGGATGACGTCGTAAGGCCTCGACGCTGCTACCAAGAGGTCCAACCGTTACTCTTGCCTCTAAGGGTCGAGTCACACTGTCGGCATCAGTGTGAGGTTACTGGGTCCCCTCCAGTTGAAATCTCGAAAGTGAGGGTCAAGTCAACAGTTTAACCGGGACCACTCAGTATCAATCAGACAAAAGGACAGTAAAGAAAACAAAGATAAGTGTCTTTTTATTATTGCATCTCATAGTACAAGACACGAATACAATAGCAAAATGGAACTAGAAGTACAAGGGACGTATCCACTAGTTCCTCTCCTGTCCACCTGCTCTCGGAGCTCTACTGCCTTGTCCACTACTCAGCTGTTTCTCAAGCACTTGTCGCTGCTTCTGTCTCAGTGGATCCTCTAACACCCGCTGATCAAACGTACGAGGAGTCGGACAGTCACGTGCCAGGTGACCCTTCCCGCCGCAGGAGTAACATTGTCCGTTTCTGGCACGCCTGGCTCTGACCCCACCTCGGGTGCCCCGCACCACCGGTCCTAAAACCCGAGATCTTCCAACTGCTAGTCTGGTCCTCCTGGACCTCTGCATCATCTCTCTACTTCCCACAGATGACTCGGCTACTGATCGAAAAACACGCGGCAAAGGCAGAAGCTCCTGTATACGCTCGAGGTGTAGAGCTACTGGCACAAACTCCACCCTGAAGAAGGTCTCGAAGTCTTACCATGCGAAGGTCATCCCGTCGCAAAACTGAAACAAGTGGCTCCACCACCTGCCTGCTGCTGCCTGAAGGAGGCTGGCAGCAAAGATCACCATGAAGTATGCCGGCGTCCCCACTAGCCTGAAGACTCCCACCACAGCCTCCAGCCAATCCTCAGTCGCCTGCGGGTCCGTCTCTCCCCGGAACCTAGGTGCCCTCTGGCGCTGGAACTCGTGCAGCGCACTCAAGTGGCGTGCATCGCCTACTGCTGGGGCTGGTGGCATCGATGGCCCAACGTATGGTAGTATCGCTGGTGCCTCAACTGCAAGAAGGCCCTGTACCGAAGCCTCATCGCTCGGTGGGCTGTCGTCACACTCGACTCTCGGAACCCTAGCTGGCTGTCGTCGTGGGGCCATCCTGAAAGGAAATAGGTGCGCCACGGTCAAACAGTATACCTGGTGAGCTGACACAAAGAAATCACAAAGAAAACTTTGAAACACACACACAATCAATGTTTTCGTGCATTAAGTCGGAAATCAGAAGTCAGGGTCCTGGTGTACGGATACGTCGGCCGCCGCACCAACACTGGACTCCCTGGACTGATAACCACACTCAATACGCTAAACATTATTGCTTCACATAGAAAAGATCAGAGTTCGCGGTAGAACCGAACTCCTCTGATACCAATTTGTCACGACCCGCCCTCGGGGTCCGTGCCGTGACTACCCCAAGCCCGCCTTCCATAGGAAAGGGGCTGGCGACTAGCACCAAGGCGTAAATCTCGGTAAAAAGGGAAGGCATTGCCTTTGCAAAGTAAACAAACACTACAGAGTAAGCAAGCGGAAAGTAAACACTAAGCAAAAGCAGAGTACAATTGAAAGTGCGGAAAAGTAAATGGGCCAGTATACAAACCCAAACTGAAAGTAAAGTACAACTCGAAAGGGGAAAACAACAACTGAAAAGTAAAATCCGCTACACCGAGCTATCCACTGGAAATCCCACCTGAAGGGTGGGTACAGATAGCTCCACTGCACCACGGGTCCCGCCGTCCGCTCTGTGCACGTCCCGCCCAGTGGTCCACCTCCGGGTACCGTCCCGCTCTGCAAGCCTCAGCTAAGGTCAACGCTGTCCGTCGTCTGCAACCAACACAATGTAGTGCGGGAAAAGCCCGTGCAGGGGTGAGTATAAGATACTCAGTAGGGGCCCCGAGACCCCCGAAGGTCTCTCAAATCCACAAAGGATAAACCACGAAGAAAGGAGCAATCACGAAGTAACAACCGACACTACTTAGGTATATGCCCATACATATACCTAAGTCATCAATTTCAAATACGCTCCAACCTCCGAGCCCAAGTACAACTCAGTCCACACAGAAAAGTAAACGTATTCCACACAGGAAAGCAAAACGTAATCCACACAGGATAGCACAACACAATCCACACAGGAAAGCAACAGGATTCAGCTCACACAGGTATACTTCTTCAAAGGACGATAAAGATGATCTCTGATCCATCTAATTCGTCGGACCCATGTAGGATCGATAGGTAACTAACCCCCGCAAAAGACCCACACAGGATCGGGCCCACGTAGGACCTGTAGATAATCACCGCAAAGACCCACACAGGATCGGGCCCACACAGGACCTGTAGGCGCTGGTTCACACAGGACCGCTGAGCACAAAGACCCACACAGGATCGGACCCACACAGGATCGGGCCCACACAGGACCTGTAGCACTGATCCACATAGGATCGCTGAGTGCTGAAGTCGTCGTCGTCGAATCCACATAGGATCTCTGTACTGTCGTCGTCGCAGTCACAGTAGCAGTAGCAGCAGTAGTAGTCACAGTAACAGTCGCAGCCAGCACTAGGGTTCCCGCACACAGCAAACTCGTTCAGAGGGTCCGCTCCACGAGCCGAGAGGCTGATACATCAACTGTCACAAAGTCCAGAGTTGATGTAACCAAAAGTTCCGTATCGTCAACAGGAACTCAACACAACAGACGGCGCGTCGATCAGACGCCCGGTCTGAGAGTTATTGGCATTTTCGTCCCCGGGGCCCGGTTGGTTTTTAAGGCAAAACCAACCCGACCGTACTCCACCTGCGTCCAAACCTCGGGCGGAGTATGCCAAAAGAACCGTCTCACTAAGAGGAACACAACACAGCTGACGGCACGTCAATCGGACGTCCGTAGCTCAAGATATGAGTGTTTCCGCTCCGAAGGCCCGGTTGGTTTCATGAACGAACCAACCCGGCCGAACTCAAAGTAATCCGAAACCTTGAGTGCGATATTGACAAACGACCGTCTCGATCCAAGGATCGTGTTTCCGCAGACGGTTCGTCGATCGGAGGTCTGTGGCTTAAGTTATGGCCAAAAGACCGAAACCGATTCGAAACGGGGGGGTCCGGGTCCGGCCCGACCTGGCCCGACCCCCCCTGGGTCGGCCCGAACCGGGTCCGACCCGGCCCGGCCAGCCGGCCGGCCGGCGGCACGGCGGCCCGGCGCCGCACGGAGGCAGCGCGTGGGGGGAATCAATTTCCCCCGCTTGATTGAGAGGCGGCGCGACTTTTTAGCCGCGCCTGTTTGCAAAACCGCCCCCCCCCCCCCAACCTGGGGGGCTTGATTGGCAGGAAACGGGGGGCCGCCTGCCCCCCCTCAAAGGAACCGCCCCCTCATAAAGAGGGGGCGTTTTAGAGCTGGCCGGGGGATTTTAATTCCCCCAGCCTTTGACCTTCCGGCCGGCCACCTGGCCGGCCGGATTTTCTCCAACCGGACCGGAAAAATTTCCGGTCCCCTTTCCAGCTTCCGACGCCGGCGGCCCGGCCGCCGGTCTTCTCGTTCCGCCGCGGCCCGGAACCGGCCGCGGTGTTCGTCGTCCGGCGCGGTGCGACGGCACCACGCCCCTCCGCCGCACCATTGATTTCCTTCAACGCGGCGCGACGACGTCACGTTCTTGATGATTCTTCCATGGCTCGCGCGCGACGACGTCGCGTAAAATAACCTCACGATTAACCACGTGGTGTGTCGGCACCACGCCACCTTGTTTCCTCCCGCAAGGTAAATCAACAAGAACGATGGAGGGGGTTCGGCCGTGTTCATGCTGTCCGGACCCCCTCACGTTAAATAATAACAAAACTTAAAATATTCAATTGCCTCACGTTAGACATGCTAGATCCACGATCAAGAATGGAATAATTAAACAATAAATCAACAACCCCTACCTTGGGTATAGGTTCGAAGATTTGTCAATGTCCCGCGGAAGACGACGTCGCGGAGGTCGGGCGTCGCGGTAGTCGTTCGTCAAATCCGATGACGAAGAGGTGCGTCCGATGTGATACGTCGTTGGCGAATCTTCGTATGCCGACGAAGGGAGTCCGAGGAGGAAGCGGCGTTCCCTCTCGTTGACACGGAAGACGAAGAAGAGAGGAGCGACGTTCTTCGTCGGAACTTGAGCGTTCTTCGTCAAGTTGAAGAAGAAGGAGGAGGAGCTCTCAAAAATCCTCTTAAGTTGGCTAAACAAGACTAACCAAATAAAATATGGTTCCTTCTTTATTTTATTTACCAAGCCAAGGAAATAAAAACTTCAAAATTCAAAAACATAACACTTAATTAATTAAACATGTCATGTGTAATTAATTAGATGTTAAGTTTACAAACATTTAAGAGGGAGAGAGGGGAGTTTAAGGGGGGAGATGAGAGGTTTAGGTTCGTGTGGGTCCCACCACACTTAATCCTCTCAAGGGAGGTTAAGTGGGTGTGGGTCCCACCCCTAACTCTCTTTGAGAGGAGTTAACCTACAAAAGTAAAAATAAAAATAAATCCACATTTTTTTTATTCAACTTTTGATAAATCTCCCAAAAACTAACTTTCGTCTCGCAACAAACGCAACTTCCGAAAAGGTCTCCTAAAGCGAATATCGGCGCTGCGAGTTCATCGGTGCCCTCAGATTTCAATTCCGAGCACCGGATCAAAAGTTAGGAATTCCCGCTCGTTCATTCACTGAACGTACCCGAGCCAAACTTCAGAAATTGATTCCGGGCACTCCGGGCCTCGGAATCAGGTGCCGTCAGAAACCGCGCTCTTGTAAAATTCCAAAGAAAATTAAGAAAAAATTTCCCTTGAATTTTACGGGTCTTTACATAATTCATGATTCATTTATGAATATTTACATGATTTTAAAATGAAATTTATTTCTTATAATATCGTAAAGATTATGAATAATATAATTCAAAGTAGTATGTGACACTTTGAATAAAAGACATCAATTAATTTTTCGATGTGGTATGGGACACTTCGAATTAATGAAAAAAAATTTCAAAATCATAGTGGTAGGGGAAACATTGATTTAAATACATTTAGACATATGAGGAATGAATTAGACTAATTATGTGATAGGTGAGTCCTGCTTTAGCCTCTTGATGTATCTGTAGGTCTCATGAGATAAACTAACTTATGTCATAAGGCCTTAAAAAAACTTTTATGTAACGCCTTGTCATAACACCTCAATAGAATGTTATAATTTTTTAGTGTTATGAATTTCATAAAATTATGATTAAAGATTAACCAAACATGAGATTATTTTACTAGTATAATATTCCTATGTTAAAGTTATTTTACTTATGATAATTGTAATAAATGCATTTGTCATACTGATGTATGTACATGGAATGTTATTATAAATTAAGTGTCAAATTTATTGTCATAAAATTGATATAGAAATAAATATTAAATTTGTCATTTCATAATTTCATTTTAAGTGTTAATTTAATCAGGATAGTGTATCTTATGAAATTATAATCAATTGTTATTTAATGTGATAATTTGTACCAGAAACCTTTCACTTCTCTCTTAAATAAGTTTGATCAATTTTTGTCTTATATACTGCATTCCAATATTTTTTTACATGTATTTGTAGTCTAATTTATCTTTTATCTATACCTATTTTAAATATATAAAAATATCTTGTTTAACGGATATCCCTTAAATATTTTTGATGTAACCTTTGAAAAATGATGATGGGATGCTTCAAGAAAATATTTCTTCCATTTATGAAAATGTTTTGTAATAATTTAAAAGGATGTTTTAAAAAGGAATATTATTAATTAGTATTAAAACCCCTTACTGGGAATTCTTGTTCTCACCCTAAAATTTTAATTTCTCTTTATAGTGTTACTAGTTCTTTAAAACATTAAGTAGTCCTATGTGATGGAAACTATATGAATCTAATCTTTTTCATGTTATTCAAGAAATGTATCATCTATATCTTCTTTTCAAGATCCTAAACTGGGAATACTCTCTATGATGGAATGTGATGTGTAATTTTATCAACCATTCATCATAAAAATATTACACACCATGTTTTCGGCACTAAATTCGGACATCTAGGTTCAGGTACTCACAAGAGAATCATATTCAACACTAATAATTTCATGTAAAGGTTATATCAGAATATATTAAATAATGTTATTTTAATAACCCATTTTTCTCAGTAAAACTATGTGTTGCGTGTAACAGAAGCTACAAAAATATCATTTTATTTGTGTAACACATGATAACTAATATTTTCATCCTTGAAACCTATATCATAGATAGAATATATTTGAAATTGTAATTATACTTTAATCTCATATGATATTATATTCCCTCACTCTTTTGGTATTGCGTGCCAAACACGTTATCAAATACGATGTTTTGATTATTAAATTTTGGGGCGTTAATAGAGATAATTGGATTCTTCATTTATCCAAGCATCTATTTATACTAATAATGTCAGGAAACCATATCCTTAGCAATAAAATAACAAAGTTAAATAACCGATTTACCATTTAACTATTAGATATCCCATAAATTGTTATTATGTCTGAGGACTCTTCTAGTGATATAATAATTATTCATGAATTTTTAAAAATAATTACAATTTTTTATAATAATTTTCATATACCTATATATTGATTTTAATGTAAACAATTATATATATACTCATAACATCAACTAAAAAAATTTAGATAAATGTATTTGGAATTCTAAAATACTGTACAACCAACTTTGTTATAATAATAAATCCGTGAGTAAATAACATATAACATGATTTCAAATAATTTTGTTTAAATTTTTTACCAGTACATATTATTTATTTATTTATTATATTATGTGTTATCATAAAAAATTGGTATAATGTTTGATTAATTGAAAAATTAATTCATTAAATGATCTTATAAAATTTTATTTCATTATTAATGGATTCTATATTTTTTCTTAAAAACATGTATTTTCGGGTTATGTGTGATATTATTCATTTGTTCTATAATGTATGAATTTATAGAAATTTTTTGGGTGAAAAAAATCATTTGAATTTGTTAAGAAAAAAGTGACCATTAGTAACGTTTTTAAAATTTCACAGAATTGGATAATCCATGAGATTATTAGACCCCCCAAAATAAATATTTAATCGATGGCTTGAAGCAATCTATAGCTACAAAAAATAATGAAAAGGATTGATGTTACTAGAAGACCAATTAAAGAGACCATATAGAATATCCAATATTTCAGTCAAATAGAAAGTTATTATAGTGAATGTGTATTTTTTATGATCAAAAATATTATATATTCTAGAAAACACATAATATAGATGGAATTTTCTAAGGCATGGAAGTGACAATAAGACTTCATGGAACACCATGTTTAGATAAAGAAACCCAAGGATCTAAGGATAGACCGAATGAACATTAAAATTAATCAAATATTTTTCCCCTAAGAGTAAAATAATTCATGATTAATGAAATTAATCTAGTAAAATTCAAGATATCATGCCTAATTATACTTCTATATTAATAATATATTCCAATGACATCTGTGCGAAATTTACTAAAAATTAAAAATCTTTTAATTCACATGAAATTCATATTGACTGTGCGGATCTATAATGATTATTTTTAAATATATATTTTAGATGATGGTTTGTCTATTTTAAAAGATGAATCATTGTATAAAATAAAAAATGATAGTGATCATAGTTATAGAATAAAAAATGATGAACACAAACTAGGATGTAATGTCTTTTTAGATGCTTCACTACAATATATAATAAATTTTTATAATAATTACATATTTTATGACAACTAAAGAATGAAATAGAGAAGAATATAAAACATGGTATAACAAAAGAAATATTGATCTATGTCAATCTATGAATAAAATTTTAATTTATCTCTCACACTCTTATAGTCTATTTGATTTGTGCTTGAATTACATTATATATAATTTAACTAAAAAAATAATATACCATATACAAGAGTAATATTATATGGTTTACATTATCTCCTTAATCTTTTTTACACCCACATAATCTATGGAAAATGTTGGGTGATAGCTTGGATAGACCTGCTTACTATTTTAATTAGTATAACTGACCTAGGATGTTATATTAAACTACTCATTTTTATCAAAATTCATGAAAAATAGATATATTGAAGTAGGGATGACTAGATCATGGATTGATATTGATCCGATTTTTTTTTAAATTTAATCACTTTTAATAAGTTTTTAGGTCAATATTTAAAAAATTATTTAAAATTAACTTTAAAAAACTATATTTTGATAGCTAACTTTTAGTAGTGATATTTCTGATGTTTAATTTCAGTAGTGTCATATAAAAGGAGTCCTATAATGTCATTTTATTCTAAATAATTTTTTTATCTTTTTATTGAGTGGTTATTTAAAATTATTCAATTAGATATACTAACAATATTAGTAAACATGGTGTCTTCTAAATTGGTGTTTTTTATAAATTATTTTAAGAGAATTTATAATGGATGCTCAATTCACCCCAATCCCTACCGATCACTCCAGTATGACCAATAGTGTATATTTAATGTGTTTTTTGGCATCTTGTCACTATTATATAATGGGGTGAGGTTAGAATTATTTTTTATATAAGTCCTATAGATCCAAATAAATTTATAAATTACTACCTCTCTCAAATGAACCATGAATATTAAAATATTCCATTAACTCATCACTCCCACATCAATTCAAACAATACACTAACTATTGGATGAAAGTCCCATTATTCAACCCAAATATTATGATTTTCTATAACTGGTTAGAAAGGTTGAATATTAATGATTGCATTTAAATCTCTAATATGTGTTTTTTAGTCTTGGGAAGACTTTTAATCGTGTAATATATACATAGTGGTGATATAAACCTCATTTATGTATATCCCTATTCCTGATATGTTGGTAATATGATGGTTTGTGTACTGAACTAACCATGATCCGAGAAAGTTAACCTTTGGGTTTTCGATTTTCAATCATTACAAGAGTCCAACTATCATATAGGTGATGAAAATATGAGCTTTTGTAGTCCTAGTGATGCATCAATGTGGGTTTATATAGATTTTACATATATGGGATATAATGACCAGAATTGCTTTTCCAAAATACATGAAATAAATATTCAATGTGAGTAGAATACATGGAATATTGTATGTAATGAAATACTTAAACAATATAATGTATGAAAGGATAAATTAATCAGTATTAGTGGATGTTATATTTTATAAATAATAAAAAATAATATATTATCATAGTAATATTAGAAAATAAAATATAATTAGAAATAAAATTACACAAAGGGTTAATTATTTTCCTAGTTCTTATACTATGTTATTTTCCTATGTACATTACTCAAATGCATTTATCTTCATATTCACAATGTTATATTAATGTTATAACATTGAATACAATCAGATCAACTAATAAATGGAACTTTTCTCATCTTTAAAAACATATAAAATACTTGGAGATATGTGTGAATGAGATATGAATCATCATAGTTAGCATGAAATACTATATCAACCCAAGAGATGATAACATTATTTATTCACACATTTTATGCTAATGGTGCACCCAATATTGGAGTTTATTTATATCACTCCTACATCTAGTGAGTAGGATTAAATTTATACTTCCAGAACTTACGGTAACATGCCTACTTCTAGTTGTCTGCTTAGTGAACCCACCCATTTTACCATACTCATTTAATCCATGTCTAGTGCTCAACTCCTTATGAATTAATTAGACACAAAACAAAAACCTACAATGGCACACTACCCAACAAACCAAATATGTAATCCTTCATTATAATTATTTTGACAAAATTGTTTTTTTTAACGTAGAATTTAACATTATTCATGTTGATATGATCAAATTCTAATGGGTGTAATTTGTTAGTTCATACTTTTTCCATTGGACATCAGATATAGTCTGTTCATGATATGGAGCATATTGGGAACCCATATATTGGTGCATGGAATCACCACCCATATTATGGTTCATATACTACTTTTCCATTGTGATGGTTCCCATATTCAATACCCATTACCACATGACTAGTTGATTCATCTAGCTTATGGACATAATGGACAAGAGTGAGACACAACTATGTTCCAACTACATTAATTTATGTACATCTTGATAAATACAATTGTTCAAGTCAACCCTGACCTATAAATAGATTCCTCTGAGTCATTTGTTTGGTAAAATTATAGATGTAGATTAGGTACTTTGATCATTATTCACCCATGTCCTCTCATCACAATTTAATTAGGTTAGAAGCCTAAAACTAAGGGGAATAATTTGAAATCCGGGGTAATTGAGTTAGACATAAAATAAAAACATCCATAACATTATTATAGATCACCTCAATAATATTCCTCTTAAACTATGGAAATGAACACCATGGGTGAGACACACATGGGAAACATTTTCCCACATCATACCTATATACTTATCACTGAGAAAAAACTAATTACTAGGTATTCAATATAAAGTGACAATTCTTATTTCTATTCAACCAAGGAACAAACATACCCATCTTCTCTCAGTATGGTAAATTTCATTCATAGAAATTTAATAGGATGATATCTTTTCCTTATGCTATCTTCAAAGATATAATCTATCATATGTCCACATTAGGATGGACATACTACTCTTGGTTATCTATATGACGAATCTCAAACATATCTCTCCACATGGGAATAAACATAAACATGGATGTTTATATGTGTAAACCATTCCTCCAAAGCTCCTACAGAGTTGAAATATAACCATATCCTATATATAAGTTATCAAATTATCCTAAACCAATAAATGGTTTCACCATTTTCCCATAGTTTCATATTAGGGTGAAATTTCACCCAGGATAAATAACCAAACATCCATTAATTATATGTTAAGATTATATGATACTCTCTTGAGGACTAATTTTTCTTATGTATTTAAAATAGGACAACATTTTATCAAAAAATTACATTCAGACACTCAATAAACATGGCCCACATATTATTGACTGGTATTCCTCTATCCATTTTCCATAACCTCCTAAATTACATAAACTATTTTTTTCACAAAAAATAAACCAAATAGACCATGTAATCAATTGATACAAGGTACCAACCTTTTATCCTTCCTAATTTAAAGGGACCACATTAGTTAAGAAAACATGTAATAATTTTTTTTCTCATTATATAGACTATGGTTAAACATCTTCAAACTCATGATTATCATTCTAGAATAAGAAATTATTATTTAGCATCATTTATTCACTAAATGATACATGTGGTCCTATGATTTCTCATTATGTTTAATCCACGACACTCTCTTCCACCACAAGAGTCCCCCAATAGTTAATTAATATCATGGACATACTCATTCATATTCTCCTCTTAATTATTTTACAGACATATTTAATAGCATCAACTTCCTTACCATTGGTCTATAAACATTTACATTATAATTATTCTTCATTAACAAACTATTAACCAAGTGGTAGTAGACACATATTATTTACACCCCTATGTGTAATATGAAATCAATCATACCCTCAATAATTATTGAAATGATTTAGTAATGAGCTATCTGTATATGAAAATCCCTTATATAATACCACAATCATTTTAAGGCAATATTCCCTTGAATCCATCATCCTTAACAGGCCACAATCCTAAAGATGGGTGCATCTTGGAAACACATGCATAAGACACAATTCTTTTTCCGGGGGATATATCCCTCATTAAATCATCCAAAATTGTAAATATTCCATATTGGTATATTCATCCTTAAAGAGACATATTCCATGGGAATATATCCAACCATAAAGGTTCATATTTCCTCTGAGACCACTATCCCCAAAGGACTATAACCATAGTGAGATAAATAATAAAGGGTCACCCTTGTGTAAGAACAACCCCATCATTAGTTTTATACTCTTTTTTGTCATTGATATCCTTGTCATATAA
This sequence comes from Viscum album, assembly GCA_963277665.1. Lineage (NCBI taxonomy): Eukaryota > Viridiplantae > Streptophyta > Magnoliopsida > Santalales > Viscaceae > Viscum > Viscum album. The sequence continues at coordinate 1,020,373,752 of OY728165.1, forward strand.
CATAAAACATCACAATAAAATACTAAAATTTGGAAAATTAATTTCATGGAATTATCCTACAGAATGACCATAAGCTGTGAAACTTAAAATATGTGGTCTCTGATTCTATCCATCATTATATATAGAAAACCTATAATAATCTCAAATAAAAAATAAAAAAACATACACTCATTAGGATAAACTCTTTATGGAATGAATATATTTATCCCACCATAATTTCAATGAAGTCTATATCCTTATTATGTCATGTTTCCTTTGAATTTTTTCTATAGAAACATATTCTAATCAAATAATAAATCCTTAACTTTAAATATTATCTATGATCCATTAAAATATCAATATTCAAATATTTAACAATATCAATATTTCCATTCTTCAATTGGGTATATTTCCTACAAGATAACCTCTATTTAATGAGCCATATTCATTGTTATAAAAATTATATTGGGTATCTAATGAGTTTGTTTCACACCAACCATTTCCAAGAATCTCTTGCTGAGTGGTTCACATGGCCAAGTCACAAAGTTAAACATAAAAAAACTGTCCATTACACATGAATATAAAAGGATCAAAATGTATTATATTGTGGAATGAAACTATGTTTTTTTAATTACCCTTATATAGATGCATCACAATCCACTCTTATCTGATTGATCTCAACATTACCAAATTTTATAGTTTTGTGGATGGAGGAATACTATAGAGCTCTCAAAAATGTGGATTTATACAAAAGAAAAAATAATAATCAAGTAAGATACTGAGAACCTATACTATATAAAAATATTCACATCATTCCATGTAGATCATCACTCATTATAATGGTTATAACCCATACCACAATTAGGATTATGAATGATTCATGACCATATAAAAAATCTATAATATTTTTATTAATTATAAAATAACTCCCTCATTAAATGGATTGTTTTATCTTACATTCAATCATATATATATCAAAATTTATACTAATTTTTCCCCAGTAAGGTGTCGTTGACCACAACCCTCTGTGAATTAGGTCTCTGATAACTAAAAGTGGGTTTTGATGGAATGTGTATCAAGAATTCCATTAGATAAAATCAAACACCATTATATAAACACACACACACACACACACACACATATATATATATATCGATCTTTCACTTTCTATGTGTTTCATGAAATATATTTTTTTATAATTTTAAAATATTTTTAAGTATTTACTATTGTGAATTTGATGGTGTATGGGTAGTTATTGTTATCAAATATGATGTTTCCAAAGGGTTGTTTAGTTGATTTTTTTATTATAATTAAATGTCTTATTCAATTGGAATGTGAAGAAGTTGGGTGAGGAAATCATTTTCCACGCAATGTTGAATAATTGGTGTTTCCAATACTTTTTAGGTAAAGAGAAGGATACTTCTTGAAAATACTGATTGAAAATATTAAAATATATTACAAATATATAATAAGATTGATTTTTTGGATATTCATTTGAAATGTTTATTGTCATATAAGTAAGTGTTCAAGTGTTATCTATAATTTTTGGCAGAATTTAGAGTGGATCAGAAAACATGGGGAGATAGTAGATCAATGATTTAATGTAAAAATATTGTTTAAATGTTTTATAATCCATGTTAGTATGTTTTTTGTTTTATTATTAATTTTAAAGAATAAATATCATTTTATTATTCCTATAGTCAATGAGATCCTATATAGAGTTTTAAAGTGACGTCACCTAGGTTAAAGTCATTTTATTTTATATTATGAAACTCATTGTAAAAACTTTTATAGGGTTCATAATTATAGAAATAATCCATGTAATTACTTATAGAAACTATAAAGTTTTTCTAGTTTAATGTGAAGAATCAGTGACTTTTTTAATACACATCATGTTGATATGATGAAAACCAGAATTACTTTTCTCAAGTATGATTTTGGAATGACTAAAATGGAAATTAATTTATAAATAGGACAACATTTAGATGAATTATAAGAATATATAATATGATACACCAGTATGATATTAGAATGTTCCCAAATCTGAAAAAGGGAAATCTCATACAATTTATGAAATTTTTACCATTAATGTGTAGTTTAATGAAATAATATGTAAATTTATATACATGAAGGATATTGGTGATGTGTAAGAAGACTGATCCACATGTTTTAGATTTGTACTTATGTTATGTAGATCAATGTATGTGTATACAAATTTAGTGAACCTCATAAAAATATTCATTTTGTTATTTTTTAGAAAAATCATAGCCAATATGATATGATTAGTTTTTATTATATTATTTATTTGTTTTTTAATTTTCCAGTATAATTTTTTTGAGATTTATATACTCTAGAATCAAATGTTTTTCAAAATAAAATTATGATCAATAAAATATCATGCATTGATATAAGAGTTAATTTTCATTTATTTAAACAGAAAAAACATGTGAATGTATGTTTGATTCAATCAGGTATAATGAAATCTAATCATTAAGTAGTGTAGAAGGAATATGAATGAAATAACACATATAAAATATTTTAATTAGGTTTTAAAGGGACATTTCAATATTAAGAAGAACCCCATTTCTTTCGATACATGATATAATCTCATATTTCAATAAGTTCACTTAATTTTGAATTCATGGTCCATTCCAGGATTGAGTTACAGAATTTATATGAGATGAAATATCACTATTTTTATAATTTTAAAATTATATTAATTTAAAGTCAACATTGGTTATCAAAAGATGTTTAAATGTATTGATTTTGGAGGATATCTGAAATATTGAAAATATTATATAAAATATATGATTTAAATATATAATTAATTGATCATGTTTATATGATAATAAGTATAAAAATTCTTCTATGGTATGTTATGGAAATATTTTTTTAATACAAAATACAAGGGGCTTACTGAAGCTTCCATTGAAAAATAAAGAATGAGTCAGGCAATCAATTTGATGTTTTTTTATTTTAAATATATAAATTATAAATGGGTTTTTGGATACCAATAATATTATTTTTATAAAATTTGATGAGGGACACTATGATTCAATATGAAAAATAATATCTTGTATTTGTAAGAGAAATGAGAAAATGTGGAATAAGAGAAAAGAAGGGTCATTTCTGTAAACTCACAAGACACAAATGTTGTGAGACATATAAAATAATGTGTTATTTAAACACTTCAATGTATTAAAAATATGGCTCAACATCACAATGTACTAATTTTAAGGTGAGATATTCTATATTCTAAATGTCAAATAATACGATGGACATATGTATAATAAGAAATATAAGGACAAAGAACATTGTGTTTTTTAACTAAGAGCATAAGATAGAGATAATAAATGATGAAATATTGTGTATAACGAGTAGGTGAGGATATATTGAGTGTCCAACTGACTTTTCATGTTTTTAATTAATAATGTTGAACCATCATAGTTTAGGAGCTACTAGATTCAATAAATTCACATGAACGAATTTTGAGGTGAGAAATCTAGGTTAAGAGTTACAATAATGATTTTAAAATTTATTATAAAATAGAGATAGAGAATTAGGAAATGTTGTTAATTATTTTATAGTATACGAATAACTTATGCTGAGAAAAAGGATATCAATGATATTTGTATTAATGTACTCTTTGAAGACCCAATGATCAACTAAATTAAAAGCATTGGAATGAAATAATTATATATGCATGGTGTAAAATAATAGAGTATATTGAATACATATAATATAAGGAGATCATAGTGTGGCTATGTGACTATAGTATGAGGAAATTGTGAAGAATTCATGTGATAAGAATGAATGTGTATACATTAAGAGTGTAATGCCACAAAAATTTATCAATTAAATTTCACCCTTCTTGTATTAATGTCATAATCATATAAAATCCCATTTTGTAATAATTATTAAACTAACTACTATGTTCCCGTTAAACATAAATTTTCCACTTATATATTTTGTATTTAAAAAATTTGACATACATGGTTAGGATCATTAAGATGTTTGGAATCTGATAGGAAAACAAATTTTTTTGAGAATAGTAACATACCACTATGAATAGTTACCTAACCGTATGAATGGCAATATAACCATTAGTAATAGTAATTCTCCCAAAATAATAGAATTCTCACCCATGAATAGTATTTGTTTTTTTATAAGTCAAAAATAAATATTTATAATAAATTATTTAATTTAAATGTAAATTTATTTTCCAAAAATGTGTTCATAAATTAACAATTTTTTTATTCTGGGTTTTATATAGTTTTAAAAGATCATATATAATTTTTTAAAGCATTATGAAATATGTTTTAATTTTAAAATTTGTATTTTTCAACTAAATTATGATTTTAATTAAAAATTAAATTAATCATATATAAAAAAATTTATTTATAAAATGGAGTTCATTTTTTGTATTCTAATCCTTTAAAATTACTATTATAAATGTTTTGGATTTTTCTGAAATACATGAGTTTTTAATGAATAGTGAATACTGTAATTTAGTAAATTATCTAAATACATTAATTATAGAGTCGCGGATTATGTTTTTCTGAAGAAATCTCAATTTGTTTTAAATCATACAATCATGTTACAATATATAGTTAGTAAATCATCACTATTTGTTGTCTTATGGAGAAATAATAAATTATTTAATTTGGTATTGTGAAAACCCTTCTCCCACCCACTACACATACCACCCATCACACCCTCATTACATAACACATCTCAAGATTCAATAATTTTCCAAATTATACCCAATGTTATTATATATCCCCTCCCCATATCTATCTTCCATTGGTCGGATAAAAATTACAAAACTGTTTTCCAAGGGAATCTCTCAATGAAGACAAACTCAGGTGGTAAATTCCTTTTCCAATTATTTTATTTTCATTGAATTTATTTTCTTTTATTTTTTCATTCCTCACCCCCTTTATCCAAATTGTATGATAAGTCCAATAACATACATGTACTAAAATTATATTATCTTAATAAGATATTTTTTCATAATCAATAATTCCCCCACCTTGTATACTATAATTGAAAACACCATTCGAGATGTGTTGTTTTATCTCATTAATGGAAAACAAGTTTTCAATTTGAATTACCATATTTTAGACTGGTCATTAAACTATTTTAATTATTGAACCAAATCATAATATATGTATTTTATCTTATTTAATGTTTTCTAATTCATATACATTCATTATATAAAATAATAATACAATCAAGTTCATTTTGTGCAAAACTGCCAAATTAATTCAAGCGTCTATTTTTAAAATTATATCTATTGATTTATCCTAATGGTATATGAAAAAATTCATCATTTATACCTTTTTATCTAACTAATATTATTTATTATTAATTCTATTTATTACCCAATTTTTATAGAAACCTCTATCCATAAATACATGTGAACCGTTCATAAAAATAATGAAAATGAACTCTATTGAACAATGAACTTAAATACTATAACTCATCCAACAACCCATAAAGAAACATAATAAATCCATAATGAATAAAATTCATGTATTAAATTTTCTGTAACACCTAAAAAATGAATCTATTGTGATTAAAGAATACATTAATGTGAAGAAAGAATTCTGATATGAGTTGTGGGGAAATTATCGAACCCAACATTGTTTATTTGGAATCTCCCTCTTTCACTCCATTATCGGTATGGTTACTCCTTAAAAAATAATTAATTAAAAATTATCTTACCTTTTAAGGGATATAAATTTTTTCCACTATATTTAATGTCAAACAAAATATTTTCTAAAAGAACCCTTCTTTAAAAAAATACCATTAACTTCTCACTCAAGGTTGATGGTCCATGTTTCAGGTATGATTTTCCTTATTTATTTTTGGAAAAAAGAGTTTATGAATGATTTTATAGGATATTATACCCATTAAATCACATGATTTATTTATTTTCATGATTTATATATTTTCTATGTGGATTTTATGATAATCATAATGTTATGATGTGAGAGGAGCGCCCGAAATTATATAGTGCAATATGAATCATTGAATGTGAAAGGTGTCCTAGGAATTATACAGTGCTCCAATGCTTTTGGAAAAGTGATTAATCTCATTATTTAAATTCAAATGATGTGTGATCATGATTATATATTTATCACCACTTAGTGTTATAGTTAACCATTATTCCATGATGTTTATTTTAATGTATTGGCACTTTAAAGCATTTTCTAAATGTTTCGCCTCATTATTAAGATCTTGTGCCTATGTAATGATGTTAATGATTATGATCATCCCATGTTATGTTGTCTCATGTTATTAACTATCCCTTTACTTGGATTTTACCTCACCCCATTTTTATATATATCCTTCGGTGACTACATGTACTAAGGAAGAGTCATAATCCAATAAAAATCTAGAGAAAAAGGAATTAAATAAATGTTTTGTGTTGTAAATGTTATGTATAATCCATGTTTTCCCAAGGCACTAAACCTTTGGATCCTCGTTATGTAATTCTTGTATGATTTTAATCACTATAATGATGTTAAATAAATGAAGGGTCGCTATAGTTGGTACAAGAGGCAAGGATTAGTTAATTTGGAAATCATTATTAGTGAATCCTAGGGAAAAACTGTATTATGACACTATGTAAAAATTTTCACATAAAATTATTTTAATAACATATGGATACCGTAATGTTTTTCTTTTAATGTAAATTAAAAAAATTAATAGGTTATTTATTCATGCCTCATTAAATTATGTTTTTCTCTAACCTTTTCTATTTTAATGAATGGTGGGAACTAGGAGATACCCAGAAACCAACTCATGTGAGGGATAATGTAACTATTGACTTAATGACATCCCCAATGATTTTGGAGGTGGAGTTTAGATCATCTTGGTGATTATTACCCAAGAATATGAATTTATGAATACTATATTAAATAAAGATGAATTTCCTCTTCACCAAAGTGGGAGAAACTGGCTATCAAGTGTTTCAGGCTGCAACGAACACCCATTTTTAATGGATCTTGTGATCCATTATTTGTGGATAAGTGGGAAAAATACATGGAGAAGACCATTTTGGAGATTAACTATTCTTAGACAGAGAAGGTGACACTAGTAGTTTATTATCTATATGGAGAGGCCAATCAACGATGTGTTTGATTAAGAACATCGAGTCAGCAGACATAATTGAAGAGAAGGAACATGGAGACATTATGATTATGTTTCTTAAAAATTATTTCCTCTGACAGTTCATATGAATATAGAGTGAGAATAAATAGATATTATTAAAAATGATGGAGAAATTTTTCCTGACCTATAAAGAAATTTTCACAAGGCTTTCATGGTATTCTTCAGGTTTTGTTATCAATAATGATAGAAAAATTAATAGATTCATTAGAGGATTAAAAAAACCTTCTAAAGGATCTTGAAATTCAAGAATTTAGAATTTATGAAGAAGTTTTTTCATGCTCCCTAAATGTTTATATTGAGTTTGAAAAATGGTCACATGAATATAGTGATAAGAAATGACAGATGGGGTTTCATGATAGAGGATATAATGATAAATGTGGGGTGAAAAATCAACCTCCCACATGCCAAAAATGTTGGAAGATGAATCCTGGGAACTACCTCAATGGGACGGGGAAATTCTTCAAGTGTGGGAAAGAAGGACACCGTGATCAAGAGTGTGGAAAAGACATTATAAGGAAGGAGAATGTTGAGAAAGAAATGTGATCACCAACAATGGTCCAATGCTACAACTATATGGAGAAAGGGAAACATTGAATATAGTCCATTAAACCTTGAGTCCTCAATGGTAATCCAAAATATCAGCAACCATAGATTGGGGAACAAGGGAAGGATTAATCCATCACATCTAGGGAAGTGGAGGAAGATAATTATTTAATACATGATACACATCATATTCAATCAATCATTAAAAAAATTCTTATTTGATTTTGGTTTTATGAATTCAATTAAATAAAAAATGTTTTCTATAACTATAGAATCTAAGCCTAAAAAACATGATATAGATATATCTATAAAAAAACCATGTAGTGCAATTTTTGCAACCCAAGTGTTTTACTCATCTACTATTGGCATATGTGGGATTATTTTTCTAGAAAATCTTTTAATACATCCCTTGGCGGAACTCGACACTATAATGTTAATGGATTGGATATCATTATATATAATCCATATCAATTTTTGGGAAAAAGAAATATCATTTTATATTCTGAACCATCCAATGATCCTGTACAAATGCAAGGAAGATCGTGAATCTACATTGAAAAATTCCTCAATTTTGTGGGTGTTGATTACCTATGAATAAGCATACCAAGCTTAAATGGTGGAGTCAATGGAATGTGTCAACCTAGCAGAAATTCCCACAATGAGGGAATATGGTGATGTATTTCCTTAAGATTTACTTAGACACCCCCTAGATTGTGAGGTAGTGTTCTCCCTAGAAATTATACCTAGAGATTATAGTATTACAAAGTGTCCCTATACGATGTATCATATCGAACTGGAATAGTTAAAGAAGTAACCGTAATAGAATTTTGAAAAAATATTGATATGCCATATCGCAACACTTTGGGGAGTGTCAGTGCTCTTTGTGGAAAATAAGAAGGACAGAACAATTAGGATGTGTATCGATTATCAAGAACTCAAAATAATCCTTAAAAAGAACATGTATCCTCTTCCATGGATAGAATACTTTTTCAATTATGTTATAGTAGCTCAATACTTTTCATAGGTGGAACTTGGTTCTACATATCATCAGCTAATGGTGAACGAATAAGATATTCAAGAGACTCACTTCCATAAACGTTATGGGAACTATAATTATATGGTGATTCCAGGGAGACTTAATAACTCTCCTTAAATATTCATGGATTTGATGAATAGTTTATTTAGACATTACACTGAAAATGTTTTGGTAGTGTTTATTGATGATATTCTCATTTACTACAAGAGAAAGGAGTAAAATGAACAATATATAAGACTTTTGTTGGAGATTTTGGGAGAAAAGAAGTTGTATTTCATGTTCAAGAAGTGTGACATTTTGATGAAGCAAGTCACTTTATAGTAAAATATGATCACAAGTGGGGATATTTCTAAGGAACCTTAAAAACAAAGGAAATTGAGTAATGGCCCATTCCCTCTGGTGTTGAAAAAATCCAACGTTTTCATAGAATAGGTTGGTACTATAGACATATTGTGAGAAATATATCATGATTGTTAGGTACAAAAACTATGCTAACATGGAAAAAGGTAATATATGTCTAGAGGGAGGAAGTTTATGTAAGCTTTAATGAGCTAAAGAAACGGTGATCACTACACCTGTACTCATATTACCGAAAAGTGGAGAATATTTTATTATATAGTGTGATGCTTCAAAAACCAGCTTGGGTTGAGTACTCTGGAAAAATTATAATGTGATAGCCTACATCTCATGGTAGTTTAATATGCCTATGAAAAACTACTCAACACATGCTCAAGAGCATGCAACCATGATTTTTTCCATGAAAATATGGCTACAGTACCTTTATGGTGACAAGTGTCACATATACACCGACCACAGGAACCTAAAGTATACATTCACACAAAAGGATCTCCACATACATCAATGGAGATGGTTAGAGATAATTAAGTACTATGATTTCTCTATTCAATAACATCCTGGAAATGGGAACAATGTAGCAGATTCCCAAAGAAGAAAAGAACCTTATACTTTGTCCATGTTACAGATTGAGAAATATCATGTCTTCTTGTATATGAAAATGTTTTATTTTGAAATCATAAGGGTAAGGGATAAATCATATATTTAACATATTATTATGCAACCATTTATCTAATAGAATATTAAGGAGGCACAAAGGGGTGATTTTGAGTTACAAAAGAAGGTGAATGTAGTAAATGAAGGGAATCTGAAAGAGTTCCATATCGATCATGATAGTGTGATTCGGTTTAGAACACAGATTTGTGTGACTTCATCACCTAGGATAATGAATGATCTATTGGAAAATGCACATAAGTCAACATTCTCTATCCATACATGTATCACTAATATGTACATAGATCTCCATGAACAATTGTAGTAGGATAACATGAAGAAGAAGATATTAGAATATAACACAAGGTGATTGGTATGTCAAAAAGATAATGCAGAGTGAAAAATGTCCAAAGGGATGATGTAACCATTGGCTATACCCATGGGGAAATGGGAGAATGTCCTTATGTACTTTTTCATGGGTCTCCCAAATATGTATATGGGAAATAATATGATATGGGTTGTGGTTGACCGACTCACAATGAGTTCCCATTTTATTTCTATTTTGGAAGATCTCTCGCATGAAAAACATAGAAAGATATATGTGAATGATGTGGTGAGATTGTATGGTGTTTCACCCTTTATTGTCTTTCAACATGATGCAAGGTGCACATAAAAATTATGTTCGAGGCTTGAACATTCTTGGAGTAATGATTTAAATTTCATCCAGACCTATCACCCCCAAATAGATATCCATTCTAAAAAGTCTATTCAGACGTTGGATGAAATGCTACGAGCATGTTCTTTATAATTAAAAGGTAGTTTGGATAAGAGTATCCCAATACTTGACTTCTCATACATCAATATATTTCACTCAAGTATTCAGGTTGCTCCATATGAAGCTCTGTATGGAAAGTGATGTAGAACTCCAACATGTTTGGATGAAGTAGAATAAAGAAAGCCGCTTGGACCTGATGTTGTTCACGAGGTGATAGACATGGTTAAGGTCATATAAAAACAAATCATAGATGATCAGATTATAAAAAATAGCTATGTAGACAACTGTTGAAGGTACATGGAGTTTCATTTTGGAGATAATTTCTTCTTTTGAATATCACCAAAGACGAGAGTCATGCGGTTTGCAATGAAAAGAATGTTATGCACAAGGTACATTGTCCCATTTGAGATCCTTGACCACATACGTGTTGTGGCCTATCATCTTTTACTTCCACAAAATATGGCTTAAGTCCATGATTTTTTTTCATGTATCACTTCTAGGAAATTACTTACTATATCCCTCACATGTACTTAACATAAAGGTGGTACAACTAGAAGACGATCTCTCTTATAAGGAGAATCTTGTATTGATTCTAGACCAGATAGATAATGTTCTACACAACAAGACAACCCACCTTGTCAAAGTGTTTTGGAGGAATCATAAGTATGAAAGAAGCCCCATGGGAACCAGAGGAGGAAATTAATGAGATGTACCATCCCCTATTTATATAAAATGAAATTTTGACGAAGAAATTTCAAAAGGGGGGAATAATGGAATTATGACAACCCTGCTTTTTATTACAACTTAAACATGATTCATTACATAAAACTTCACTTGATACAACAAAGAAGATCGAGAGGTTTAGTGTCTTTGGGGATTAGGATAATTACATAAAAACATAAAACCTGAAATACAACATCTTTATTGAAAACTTCCTTTACATGACCACTACATTCCCTCGTACTTAGCATTGCATGGGATAACCTGAGGACATGCATAAGAAAAGGTTGAGCTATAAAGCCCAGTAAGGGAGTACACATGGAATAACATGAGGATTACAATACATGTTAGACAATAGGCCTATCAATAGAGCATAAAAGAAACATGAACGTAAAGGCATGATAAATCATGATAATCATAACATGGAAATGTGGCAACAACACTTAACATTGAATTAGCATGAGCCAAGGCTCATTACACATAGAGCATGAGTAAACCCTCATTGCACATGAAGCATGAGTAAAACCTCGTTGCACTTGAATTAGCATGATTCAACACTCATTTCTGGAAAAGGAAAGAAGAAAAAAATATTTTACAAGGCCAAGGTCCGAAATTATTAAAATAATAAGGTTGCTTATGTGGAGGTGAGTCACACTCCCCTGGAAATTAATTTAAAAAGGCAAAGTGTTGAATAAGTTTTGAGGGGTTCATTAATGCTTTGAAAAGTAAGTCAAACAAACCCAAAATCACTTTATTTTAATGGTAAAACATATACTGGACGAACATAAGGATTATAGTATTTTATTACATCACCATTGGGTCATTATGATGTCATAAAACACATTATATATTTAAACGGTATATAATTTTTACCCAAAAATTTGACTATCTCAGAAAATTATGAAAAATTCACCGTTGGATAATTTCGACGTCCTGATTCCAAAAATGACATTTATCTTATCTAAAAAAATTTCTAAATATGTTAATTTTCACTTTTAAAATAAAAACAATCATTTATCGAAAATTCACGGGTTTTCATAAAAATGGCTTTCAAACCTTAATATAACATTTTAATTGCGTTCATAAATTTATAAGATCATTCATATTTAATTAATTTAACAAAAATATTATTATTTTATTAAAATATTATTTAATTCAAAAATCCCTTAATTTAATAAAATAGATTTCTTAATTAAATAATAAATAAAAATTCCATTCGTACTTTAAAAACTATTTAAAATGTATCAAAAATGAATAGAAATTATATTCATTATTATATAAAAAAATAATGTACATGAACATAGTACTACTTATTTTTTACATAACCCCTTAAAATAGCTGCATAAGACCTAAGGGTAAGGTGTGCGATGGTGACATACTCTTGGGGTGGCTCGGATAACATCGCTCGAGTGGTAATTTCAATCAACTTCCACTTTTCCCATAGATGGTCACGTTCGAGCTTGACATAATGAAGCTCAGCTTGGGCTTGGTCAAGGGCGAATCACAAGGATGCCACCTCTTTTTCGAGCTTCGACAAATGGGCTTCATATGGGGAAATTCTACTGGATGAGGCCATCGCTTCCTTTGTCTGAGTAAAAATTGGGTTCGTTAAAGCGTTATATTTATACTAATCATGTGATCACTATTCAACGGCTATAAAAGTAACGGTCACAACTCTTATCATAAAACCAAAAAAGTTGACATCTTATAAAAACAATTTTTTTATAAAGAGACAATTAACTGGATCAAGAGGGATTTTCCATTAATGAAACTTTGGGTCGTTGCAATATTCCCCCCTTAAGAAATTTCGTCCTCAAAATTTTCCTTTTCCCACACTAAAACAAATGTGGGTAACTCAGCTTCATCATATCCTCCGACTCCCAAGTCGCTACTTCAAACTTGTGGTTTCTCCACAACTACTTGACGTGGAGCATTGTCTTATTTCGTAGAACTTTTTCTCTACGATCTATGATCTTCACTGGTTTCTCCTCATAAGAAAGATCATCTTCCAATTGTACCACCTCAGAAGAGAGTACATGTGAAGGGTCCGGTATGTACTTCCTTAAGAGGGATACATGAAAGACATCATGCACCTTGGCCATAGTAGGTGGAAGTGCTAGTCGATAGGCCAAAACCTCAACACGATCAAGAATCTCGAAGGGGTCGATGTACCATGGACTTAACTTCCCTTTCTTTCCAAACTTCATGACCTTCTTTCATGGAGATATGTGTAAAAACACCTTGTATCCAACTTTAAACTCAAGGTCTCGTCAATGATTATCTGCATAACTCTTCTATCGAATATGGGCTTCCTTGATATGCTGCTGAATGGTTTTCACCTTATCCACCATTTCTTCGACCATTTCTGGTCCAAGCAGCTTATGTTCACCGACCTTATCCACTACCACAAAAACAGTTTTTCGCAGCGCCCCCCTTTATCAGCGCTCAAAAAAGCGCTGATAAAGGGCCCCCCTTTATCAGCGCTTGTTTAGTAGTGCTGATAAAGGGGGGCCTTTATCAGTGCTTTTTTTAGCGCTGATAAAGGATCGGATTGAAAAAAAATTAAAATATATTAATATATTAATATATATATATAGTTATATTGTTATATAAATATAATATATAATTTTTAAATAAATTTTAGATAAGTACAAATGTACATATACACTTATTATAATTAATATATAAGATATTTAGTGAAAATGACTCCTTAAAAAATTAAAAAAAATATTTTTAATTAATATTTTGATAATCATTATGGAGTAATAGTCATTTAATAACAATTTCAGGACTAAAAAAATTAAAAAAATTAAAAAAAGATCCAAAATATGTTGAAAACGCAACTCAAACTTCAAACGGCCATAACTTTTGATCCGGGTGTCCGTTTGAGCTCTACCACATATCAAATAGAAGCCTGCGACGAGCTCTACGTCGCTCTGACCGGGTGTTCCCGGTCAAGCATTTTTCGAGGCCAAAAGAGGCCCAAAAGGCCTCTAAAACTGAATTTTTTGTCGGGGTACCCAGATTTTTTTAACATTTTGTGGATTTTCAAACTCGTTTAAGGGGGTATTATTGGCTTTTCTTGGCGGGGACTGAATTTATTCCAAGGAATTACATTCATATTGATATTATGTCTTTGATATTTCATCCTTTTTTATAATGAACTACTATTTATAATCAAATATATAACTCTATGTACATATTTTTTATATATTCGTACCTAAAAATTAAATTTCTTAAATAAATAATTAAACATATTTACATATAAAATATATTAGCTTTATATAAATAATAACTAATATCCATTTTATTTAAAATACCAATATATGAATATATATATATACCTATATATTAATCTAACTATATATATATATATTAATCTAACTATATATATATTAATCTAACTATATATATATTAATCTAATAACTATATATATATTAATATAACTACATATATATATATATATTAGTATTACTATAAATATATATATTAATATCAACATAAATATATATATTAATATCACTATATATATATTAATATAACTATATAAATATATATTCATATAACTATATATGTGTTAATATAACTATATATATGTTAATATAACTATATATATGTTAATATAACTATATATATGTTAATATAACTATATATATGTTAATATAACTATATATATATATATATTAATATAAATATATATTAATATACGAATAAATATAACTAAATATATATATAGATATAGATATAGATATATATTAATACCACTATATATATATATAAATATTACGATATATATTATAATATAACTATATATATATATTATAATATAACTATATATATATTAATATAAATATATATTACTATACGAATAAATATAACTAAATATATAAATATATATATATAAAGATATTATGAATTGGAAAGCAAATCAAAATAGTGTAGATAGTGTAGTGGTAAGGGCTTTGGCACGCAGGGGGGAGGTCTCGAGTTCAAATCCTGGTAGAGGCAGGGGTGCGCGTGCATGCGGAATTTTGGAGCAAGCGCTGTTAAAGGGTGGAGGGGGGTGCATGGGGTGCTGTATAGGGGCCGAAAAGCACTGTAAAAGGGAGGGTTCAATGCTATAAAAGCCCCTTCGATTGGCAGTATTTTTTAATTTTTTTTAATTTTTTTACTTTTTTTAAATTTTTTAATTTTTTTTTAATTTTTTTAATTTTTTTTAACTTTTATCAGCGCTTTTTTAAAAGCGCTGATAAAAGGGTCCTTTATCAGCGCTAAAACGAAAGCGCTGATAAAGGAAGCGCTGATATAGGACCCCTTTATCAGCGCTAAAAAAATGGCTGATAAAGGGGTACTTTTATCAGCGCTTTTTTTAGCGCAGATAAAAGACCCCTTTTATCAGTGCTTTTTTTAGTGCTGATAAAGGGGTCCTATATCAGCGCTTTTCGGAGCGCTGATAAAGGGTACCCCCCCCCCCCCCCCCCTTATCTACGCTGGCTTTATCAGCGCTTTTCTAGTGCTGATAAAGGCCATTTTAGCGCTGATAAAGTCTGTGTTTGTAGTAGTGATCCCAACATGTCGGTGTTCTGTACCTTTTCCCATACAGAGCTTCATATGGTTCCATTTGGATGCTCGAGTAAAAACTGTTATTATAAGAGAACTCAACCAGAGGAAGATGTTGATCCCATCCTCCTTTAAATTCCATTGAGCATGCTCTCAACAAATCATCAAGTGTTTGGATATTCTGCTCGGATTGGCCATCAGTTTGAGGAAGATAGGTCGTACTGAAGTTTAGTTCAGTATTCAGAGCATGTTTAAGACTCTTCCAAAACATAGAGGTGAATCTTGGATCTCGATCAGACACAATAGATAGTGGTACTCCATGCAACCTTACCACTTCCCTGATATATATCTGTGCCAGTTGATCCAATGAGAAATCCTCCCGAATATCAATGAAGTGTGCAGTATTTGTAAGACGATCCACAACAACCCAGATTGCATTGTTTCCTTTGGATGTCCTCGGAAGTCCAGTGACAAAGTCCATAGTGATGTTCTCCCATTTCCATTTTGGTATGGGCAATGGTTGCATCATCCCCTTAGACTTCTGCCTCTCTGCCTTCACTTGCTGACACACCAGACACATTGATGTATATTTGGAGATCTCCTTCTTCATATTATCCCACCAAAAGTTTTCTCGGAGATCCCGATACATCTTTGTGCTCCCTGGGTGAATAGAAAAATTTGAACTATGTGCATCATCCAAAAGTTCCTTCTTCAGCTCCGGACTTGATGGAACACATAGTCTTTTCCCAAACCGAACAATTCCTTCTTCATTAACATTAAACTCCGAGGATTTCCCCTTTTTGATAGCTTCCACTTTTTCTTGAATTCCCACATCATCCTTTTGAGCATCCTTTAACCTTTCCAAAAGATATGGTTAAGCAACCATTTGTGAAAGGACTGATGATGTTCCTTTCTTTATGATTCCCACATCCATCTTCATCAAGTCTAAGAAGATTGGATCCTTCTGAATTCTCATCATTGATAGAATCGCTGAATCCTTTCTACTTAGGGCATCTGCCACCTTGTTCGCTTTCCCAGGGTGGTAATGTATTGAACAGTCACAATCTTTGATGAGCTCTATCCATCTTCTCTGGCGCATATTAATCTCTTTTTGTGTGAATTTATATTTAAGACTCTTGTGGTCAGTATATATCTCACATTTCTCTCCATAGATATAATGCCACCAGATTTTCAAGGCAATGATCAGAGCCACCAACTCCAGATCATGTGTTGGATAGTTTCACTCATGGATTTTCAACTGCCTTGAGGTATAGGATATCACTTTATCATTCTACATCAGCACACAGCCTAAGCCCTTCTTTGAAGCATCAATGAATACCACAAAAATCTCCTCACTTGCGGGTAAAGTGAGCACGGGTGCAGTGATAATCCTCCTTTTCAACTCCTTGAATCTTTCTTCGCATTCATCACTCCAAGCAAACTTTACTCCCTTTATAGTTAGCTTGGTAAGAGGGTTGGACAATCGTGAGAAATTTCTCACAAATCGTCGATAATATCCAGCTAACCCCAAGAAGCTATGGATATTGGTTACCGATGTTGGCCTTGTCCATCCCTCAATTTCATCTATTTTGGAGGGATCCACAGATATCTCATTTCCTGTGATGAAATGGCCCAATAATGAGACCTCCTTCATCCAGAACTCACACTTGCTGTACTTTGCATAGAGCTTCTCCTTACACAAAGTCTCCAGTACAGTTCTTAAATGCTCCTCATGGTCCTCCATGGTTTTGGAGTATATTAGAATATCATCTATAAAGACTACCACAAATTTGTCAAAGTAATCTCTAAAGACTCTATTCATCAAGTCCATGAATATTGCTGGAGCATTGGTGAGTCCGAAAGGCATTACTATGAATTCATAGTGCCCGTACCTTGTACGAAAAGCAGTCTTGGGGATATCTTCCTTCTTCACCCTTACTTGATAATATCCCGACCACAAATCCACCTTCGAGAAGTATTGTACTCCACACAACTGATCGAACAAGTCATCAATTCATGGGAGTGGATACTTATTCTTTATCATGATTTTGTTATGTTCACGATAATCGATGCAAAGCCGCATTGATCCATCCTTCTTCTTGATGAAGAGGACTGGTGCACCCCATGGTGAAGTAGTTGGGCGTATAAACCCTTTATCTAGATTCTCCTGTAGTTGTTTCTTTAGCTTTTCAAGCTCAACAACAGCCATTCTATATGGAGTCTTGGATATTGGTAGAGCCCCAGGTATAAGTTCAATTGAGAACTCAACATCTCTTCTTGGAGGAAGACCAGGCAGTTCCTCGGGAAACACTTCAGCGAATTCCCTCACAATAGGTATTTATTCAAGGATGGTTTATTCCTTGGACTCAATCATCTGAGCTAGATACGCGTCCTCATAGGGCAGTAATATCCATGCTTGAGATGATGGATATAAAGGAGATTCATCTTCCTCCTGACACTTGTAAAGAATCGTGGGTCGATTCTCCCTATGGAGTGTGATTTCCCTCTCCCGACAATTTATGTTGGATCTATATAAGGAAAGCCAATCCATGCTAAGAATTGCATCAAATTCCACCAAAGGGGGTATGATGAGGTTCGCCGAGAAATTAAATCCACAGATTATAACAGGGGAGGACTTATATTCATGGGATGCAATGATTGCCCCATTTTCCGTACTCACTGACATCTTTACTTCTATGATTCGTTGTGGTGCTGGGATTGTTCTACTAAACTTTCAAGATATAAAAGAATGTGTAGAACTTGAATCAAAAAGTGCATTCTCTATTATTGATTGAATAACTAGCGTACTTGTAACCACTTCGTTGTCGGGGTTCACTTCAGCAGAAGTGATGGCAAAAGTTCTTCCTTGCTGTCTTGGAGGTTGTTGGTTGCCTCCGATAACCCTTGGATTAGGGAACTGATTTGAAAAATGTCCCGGTTCTTTTCATTTGTAGCATTGAAAAATGCATTGAGGTTCGAACGGAGCGTTCCTCTCCTCTGTCGCAGCTGCGGGTCCTTTTTTCCCAGAGTTAATAGCTAGGTGCCCTTCTCTTCCACAGCTGAAGCATTTTCTCGTCCCCTTAAGGCAATTTCCAGGGTGCTTCTTTCCACACTTTTGGAAAGTGGGGTGCTGGAACTTTTTAGCGCCATTGGATTTATCCATCGGACCACCAGCATTGATGTCCACCTTACGCTTCTTGTCCCCATGATACCCCTGTGATTCTCCGATCTCCATTTCGACCTTGAGGGCACATCAGACAATTTCCTCATAGCTGTCAAAGTCACGGATCGCTAATGCTTTCCGCAAGCTAGGATTCGTCCCACCAAAGAAGCGGTCAACCTTGAATTCGGGGGTAACGACAAAGCCGGAAGGGTATTTTGTATGTCTTGTGATGTTTTCCTCATACGCTCCCACAGATTCTTCATCTTTTTTCTTGAGGTAAAGGAAGTCCCTTTCCATCTTAAGATGGGGGGTGCACGGAAAATATTTATCAAAAAACATCTTCCGAAATTCCTTCCATTCCAAAGCATCGATCTCCTCCTCAGGCTTCATATTTTTGATCAACGTCCACCATTGATCAGCTTCACCCTCTATACGATAAGCCACCAGGAGAACCTTATCTTGTTCAAAACATTGAAGGATAGAGAAGATATTTTCAATGGAGTTGATCCATTGTTCAGCAATCGTGGGATCAGATGATCCACTAAAAGTAGGATGCCTTTGTCTCATGATCCTCTCGATAGCAACTTGTTCTTTCTTAGGGGGGGTTGAACGTTCCTCTTGACCCGTGTTTCTATTAAAAACTTGTTTTAGCTAAGAGATAAGAGTGAAAAAGTTCGCGATTCCCGCTCCCATTGGATTGGGCATCTCATTAGTACAATCATCACACTGATCTTCACAATGGTTGTTAGCCCGAGTCCTCCTATTACTGGACGTTGGCTGGAAAAAGGAAAGTTAGGGGTAACACATAAAGGGTAATCCAATGACAAAAGTTGATGACTTATAAATAAACTTTAATTTCTTCAACTCATGAGTCTATAGGATTCAATCTAGGCTTTTCATGATCTACTTTCTAATATATATTCTTATGGGAATTTTTTCCCTAATAAGGGTTCATACTAAGATCGTGAATTTATCAAAACATATCCCCCGAGAGTGTCGTAACCAAGAGTGCAGCAAGGCCTGTTGTCATGCACCAGTTCCCGTTCGAGTCTAGCTCAAAGTGGTGTTTTCGGGATTTACCCCTAGGATACATCTGTGCCAGAGCCACCTCTACCTGCTCGTATCCAGACAGGGATGTATTTGCATGATAAACCACTTACATAGTATTTACCAAAACTTAGGGATGTTTTTATTATACTTAGTCTTGTATCTAAGGCTTTACTGGGGTTTCCTAATCCCAAAAATAACTAAACCTCCCTTTGATACCAACTATGACAACCCTTCTTTTTATTACAACTTAAACATGATTCATTACATAAAACTTCACTTGATACAACAAAGAAGATCGAGAGGTTTAGTGTATTTGGGGCATAGGATCATTACATAAAAACTTAAAACATGAAATACAACATCTTTATTTAAAACATCCTTTACATGACCACTACATTCCCTCGTACTTAGCATTGCATGGGATAACCTGAGGACTTGCATAAGAAAAGGGTGAGCTATAAAGCCCAGTAAGGGAGTAAACATGGAATAACACGAGGAGTAAAATACATGTTAGACAATAGGCATATCAATAGAGTATAAAAGAAACATGAACGTAAAGGCATGATAAAGCATGATAATCAAAACATGGAAATGTGGCAACAACACTTAACATTGAATTAGCATGAGCCAAGGCTCATTGCACATGGAGCATGAGTAAACCCTAATTGCACATGAAGAACGAGTAAACCCTCGTTGCACTTGAATTAGCATGAGTCAAAACTCATTTCACATGACGTATCATGATATTATACTTTACCCAATGTATTGGAGCGCTATAAGGGCACACCCTTCTTAAACATTTAATTTCATGCATAAGTGTTCCACATGGATCATAAAACATGGATTCATAAAACATAATCATTTATTCCACGATAAAGGAATGTGGAATTCATACATAAAACATTACAATCAATAATGAAATGTGCATAAAGGTGAATACCCTTGATGGAGAAATGGGCATGGTATTCACTACACAATGATATAGGCTTAGAAAATCGGTGCGATTTCGGCAGCGTAACGGCGTGACATAAGAATTCATAAAAAAAGGTTGATGAGAGAGAAAGGGATTCCTCAACATATTTACATGTAATGGAAAGTAAGGAGGTCATATAGATACATTTCCCAACAATTGTAATGGAATTTAGATTCATGATACAAATGTATTGCTTGAATGTAAGAGAAGAGAGTGATATTCCTTTTGGAATTTCGGCATAGTAACGGGTGTACATGGGAGGAATTTAATGAGAGATAAAGGGGTCTCAAATCATTCAAAAAATAATAGGGTAGTATGGGGGAGGTGTTAAACCATACCCAAACATTCATAATTGAAATTAAAAGGGAAATACAATTTAAATAAAATTGAAAAAAATGAGAAAGGAAGAAAAAACCCTTACTTGGAAGTGTGCTTCCAAAGGCTAGAGATGGGCTTCTGAGAGGCTTCTTGGGAGATTAGGGAACCTTGGGAGGATTCTAGAGAGAGTAGGGCAGAGGTTGGACTAACTCAAAAGGATTTTAGTGAGGAGTAAGTGGGAGATTTGGTGGGTTTATATAGGAAATGTGAGAGAATTCTTTATTATTTCGGTTTGGGACCCCTTATATTAAACTAGTCCAAACCACAAACCATCCCATGGTTTTTTCCCATAGTTTTTGGAAAAGGAAAGAGGAAAACAATATTTTACAAGGCCAAGGTCAGAAATTATTAAAATAATAAGGTTGCTTATGTGGAGGTGAGTCACACTCCCATGGAAATTAATTAAAAAAGGAAAAGTGTTGAATAAGTCTTGAGGGGTTCATTAATGCTTTGAAAAGTAAGTTAAACAAACCCAAAATTACATTATTTTAATGGTAAAACATATATTGGACGAAAATAAGGATTATAGTATTTTATTACATCACCATTGGTTCATTATGATGTCATAAAACACATTATATATTTAAACGGCATTTAATTTTTACCCAAAAATTTGACTCTCTCAGAAAATTATGAAAAATTGAACATTGGATAATTTCGATGTCCTGATTCCAGAAATGACATTTATTTTATCTAAAAAAATTTATAAATATGTTAATTTTCACTTTTAAAATAAAAACCAACATTTATCGAAAATTCACGAGTTTTGACAGAAATGGCTTTCAAACCTTAATATAACATTTTAATTGCATTCATAAATTTATAAGATCATTTATATTTAATTAATTTAATAAAAATATTATTATTTTATTACAATATTATTTAATTCGAAAATCTCTTAATTTAATAAAATAGATTTCTTAATTAAATAATAACTAAAAACACCATTTGTACTTTAAAAACAATTTACAATGTATCAAAAATGACTAGAAATTATATTCATTATTATATAGAAAAATAATTTACATGAACATAGTGCTACATATTTGTTACATAACCCCTTAAAACAGTCTCATAAGACCTAAGGGTAAGGTGTGCAATGGTGAAAGACTCTTGGGGTGGCTCGGAAAACATCGCTTGAGTGGTAATTTCAATCAACTTCCACTTTTCCCGTAGACGGTCACGTTCGAGCTTGACATAATGAAGCTCAGCTTGGGCTTGGTCACGGGCGAAGCCCAAGGATGCCACCTCTTTTTCGAGCTCCGACAAATGGTCTTTGTATGGGGCAATTCAACTGGATGAGGCCATCGCTTCCTTTGTCTGAGTAAAAATTTGGTTCGTTAAAGCCTTATATTTATACTAATCATGTGATCACTATTCAACAGCTATAAAAGTAACAGTCACAATTCTTATCATAAAACCAAAGAAGTTGACATCTTATAAAAACATTTTTTTTATAAAGAGACAACTAACTGGATCAAGAGGGATTTTCCCTTAATGAAACTTTGGGTCGTTACAGTAATGACCCAAACATTTATCAATGCAATTTCTATCTTATTGTACTAATTTCATAATCATATAAAATCAAATTAGGATAAAAAATGACACATCATTCTTAAATGAACTACTATGTGACCTTTAAACACAAATTTTTCTACTTCTATGATTTTAATTTCAAAAATATGATACACACAGTTTTGATCAGTATGATATTTGGAGTCCGATGGGGAAAACATAATTTTTGGTGAATAGTAACCTACCATTATGAATAGTACCATACCCTTATGAATTGTAATATGACCCTTATGAATAATAAATATTTCAAAATAATTGTAACCTAACCCAAGATTGATTTAATAATATTCAGACATATTATAAGTGACAACATGACCATATTAAAGGTATTAGAATTTTAATATGTTATAAATAAATAATTATAAATAATTAATTAATATAAAATAATATTTAATTCTTAAAATGTGTTCATTAGTTAAATATTCTACGTCTTCTGGTTTTAGGATAATTTTATAAGATGGTATATAATTTTTCAATGCATTATAAAATTAGTTTAAATATTAAAATATATATTTTCCATGTAAATTAAGATTTTAATTAAAAATTAAATTATTCATATTTAGAAAATTATGTCTATAAAATGGAGTTCATTTTTATTGAAATCATTAGAAAATGATTAGGGTAATTTCTTTTGGGATTTTTCTGAAATACATGAATTTTTTATTAATGGTGAAATACAATAATTTACAAAATAAGCTAAATACATTTATTAGAGCACAATGGATGATGTTATACTAATTTAAGAACAATTTTTTTAAAGTCACATTCTCATGTAACCGTATTTAGTTAGTGAATCATTTTGATTTATTTTATTTTGGATAAATAATAAATTAATAAATATAGTATTGTAAAAACCCTTCTCCACTCCACTATAAATACCACCCCATACACCCTCATTACATCAAACTTCTCAAGATTCAAAACATGTACAAAATATTCTAAAATATCTTTCTTATACCCTACCCCAC
This sequence comes from Viscum album, assembly GCA_963277665.1. Lineage (NCBI taxonomy): Eukaryota > Viridiplantae > Streptophyta > Magnoliopsida > Santalales > Viscaceae > Viscum > Viscum album. The sequence continues at coordinate 1,020,397,660 of OY728165.1, forward strand.
ATTCATATTTCCTTGGTCTGATAAAAAGTATATAACCTCTTCCGTAAAGAGGCTTTCAAAGATGATAAAACGAGTTCGTAAATTTCTCTTTCAAATTATTTTATTTTATTTCATGTTATTTTTTAACATTATTTATTTCCGTACCTACCTTTTCCAAAACTGAATGATAGGTATAGTTACATACATGTACTATAATTATATTATGCTAATGGGATATTTTATCATAATAACTCCTCACCCCTACATTTATACTACAATTGAAAACATCATCTGAGATGTGTTGATTTATCAAATTCATGGAAGCAGAGTTTTTAATTTTCATTACCATCTTCTAGACTGGTCATGAAACCATTTTAATAGATGAAGATTATCATTAAATATTTATTTTTATCCTATTTAATATTATGTAATCCTTATAAATTCACGAAATAAAATAACAATACAAACATGATAATTGTGAGAAAAACTACAAAATTAATCCAAGCATTTATCATTCATATTATACCTAATGTTCCATACTCATGGTATATAAAAAATTATCATTTATATATTTTTGATACCAAAAAAATTATTTTTTAAAAATTCAGGCAGTTAGACACTTTTAATAAAAAAATCCATCCATAAATACCAGTGAACCGTTCATGAAAACAATGAAAATTAACACTCTCAAACAATGAACTTAAACACTATAACTCATCTAAAGATGCAGAAAGTTAGTTAATAAAGCCATAACGAGTATAATTCATGTATAAATGCTTCTGGAATTTCTAATTAATCAATATACTATTATCATACTATATATTAAAGTGTTGAAAGTATTTGGATTTAATGTAACGTGAAATTCTCGAACCCTACTTTCTTTATTTGGGTACTCCATATTTGAATCCATTTTATGTCTAGTTAAACCAGAAAAATAATTTTTTCATCATTATATTACCATTACAATGAAATAAATGTTTCCACTAGATTTCATATCAAAAAAAATGTTTTTAAAAGAACTCTTCATTCATAAGAGCACCTTTTACTTCTCACTCATGGGTGATGGTCGTTGTATCAAGTATGTTATTTATTCTTTCTTTTACGAACTGAACGTTGATGAATGTACAAATATGAGATGAAACACATTCTTTTTCATGGGTTATTTATGTTCATTATTGATATATGTTCTATTTCTCATGTATGATAATGAAAATTTTACAATGTGATTGTTCACCTTGTAATTGTGTAGCACATTATGAATGTTTGAATGTGTCGGGTGTGCCCGAGATTATACAACACACCAACACATTGGATAATTTGACGAATATGATTAGTTAAAGTTAAATGATTTTTTTTCATGATCCTAGATTTTTTCACAACTAAGTGTAGTAGTTAACCACTAAGACATTATGGTTAATTTAATGCATTTCCACATTCCAAGTCTCTTATTAATGTCTCTTATCATGATTATGATCATGTTTCTATGTTATGATTATGTTTATTATGATAGTCCCATGTTATGTTGATTCATGTTATTATTTATCCCCATAATTTTAATTTCTGTCACACCTTTTTTATGTATGTCCTTAGGTGACTACATGTACCATGGATAAGTGAATATCCAATAAGAATATAAAGAAGATGGAATTAAATAAATGTTTTGTGTTGTAAATGTTATGTATTTTTCTTGTTTTCCCAAGAAACCAAACATTTGGATCCTCAATGTGTACTGAATTTTTTTATCACTATAATGATGAAAATGAAAATTCGGGTCTTTAAAAAGAGGAATAGTTAATGTGTTGGAAAACCAGTCGTTACAGTCAAAAAGTTATTATTGAAGTGAATCCATGATTCATGGGAATAACCATTCATTGAAAGGGGTAAGCATATGAGTCCAAATATAAAAAATCATCTCCTTATTACATACATAAACATTATAAGGACCCAAAAAAATCATTACATAGTAGAGGACCTTTTACAGGTCAAGGTTATGAAGAATAAATACAAACATAATACATATCACACATGCGACAAAATTAAGAAAAGAAAAATACAAAATTCTCTTTCGTGCGGGCGAAAGTTTATGATGACAAACACTGGACTTCAAAGTCACCTATAAAAAGTAATTAAAACATGAGGTGATCAATAAATATACCCATTAAGGGGTTTAATAACCATTGATAAATCCTTTTAAAAATATACTTTGAAATTAATTTAATAAATAACGAACTAAAGTACTTTTTTAAAATACTACTTGAAATTACTTAGGGAATTAAAATACTCTCTCATTTTTTAAAATAAATACACTCAAAATTACATAAACATAATCCCATGTTTTTTTGAAAAAAATATGCTAGATTATAAAAAAAAAATATTTTGAGATCACTTGAATCACAGAAGGATGTGTGGGCATTACCACTTAGTTAAGGATGGGCTCACTCCCTAACGACAATCCATATTTTCAAAGATCTAGAGTTAGATTTTTTGAAATCATTTTAGGTGTGCTTTACCTCTATATATCCTTTCAATTGAGTTTTTAATTTTGAAATCATGTTGCAGAATTAATATTAACATTTAGAGATATATATAGATAATTATATGTATATAAATACAAGAACTTATATTTCAGCTCTTACATGTTTGGTTACATCCAAAACATCAACCACATAGGCTTTCTCTAGATTATCCCGATATTTAATCAATTTTTCATGAATTTTTTTTCCACAATTGACTGTTATAATGAATTATAAAATCTTAATGGAATGATTTAAAAAAACATTTCCAATGATATCCATGTACTTTTTATTTTTGGAATTAAACCTGAAAATTTAAATTAAAACATGAACTTATTATAAATGCAACAGATGTCGATATAATTCATAACCACATTGAAAAGATTATTTCCATATGAGACGTCCCTAATTTTAGTTTCACATATTAATATGTTATGCACATAGTTTTTAGTATCATAATGATATAAAAAAGAAATTATAACACATCATCAATCATTTCATCCATGAGAAAATTTCAAGTAAGATTTTATATAATATTTTGTTATTAATTTTAACCCATATCTATATATGATTTGTTTGCCCATCCAGATCATGCACTAATTCATAAATTCATTGATATATATTTACATATATATAAATTTACATGGAATAATTTCAAGAAATGATAATATTACATTCACTTATAATTTTGAATTCATGATAATATTCTATAAATAAATATCTAAGAGAATCGTATAAAAATAATAGCAATTATTCATTGCATTATATAAATTGGGGTGACATCATGATGAATGAACCGTTCATTTCAAATAACATAATAATGGACAGAATATTTATATATATATAGACTTGAAATTCAATGTTGTAAAATATAAATAAACAAAAGCTTGAAATAATTAAAGTTATAGTAATTCGACACAATATATGTACATATTCTTGAGTGTATAACATTACCATTAATATTTTTTTTAAAAATAATTTAGAATTATAATATTTACGAGATATTGAAAAGAATATATGTTCTTATATGTACTTCTACATCAAAAGGTTCATGTATACTAATTTTTATTTGAGAAAACCCTCTTATAAAATAAAAAATCTTATGGAAAAATAATTTCATATTAAAGATACAGATTTTAATATATTCATCATTTTAAAAAGAAATTAAATGTTTCTGTAATAAAATAATAACCCAATAATTGAAGAAGAACTAAATTAATTAAGTTAATGAAATAAAATCAATATATTCCTTATTCTATATTCTTAAAATAAAGGAAAAATCATAAAAAATATAAATTACCTATTTTTATAGAAAACAAGTTGAAGTCCTTTTGCTAAAAAAACATTACACAATCACTCTGTTCGAAGGAAAAAATTGATTTTACAACATCATCTGCACAAATTCATAAAACTCTTATAGTCATACCATTCAATATTTTACAATGAAATTAGTATAAACAAAATCTAAAACATAATAGAATACCATAAGAGTAATAGTGAAACAAAATAGCTTGCGGGGCAAGCTATGTGTTGAAGATAACAACAATACAGTTATTAATTCAATAATCCACAAATTTAAAACAAGAAAAGTTCATATGAAAGAAAAATCACTACAAAATTGACATAAAAACAATAAAAATACCACTTGGTTGGTCAAAGATTAAAATCAGTGGATTAAGGCCAATAATAATTTTTTTGTAAACAAAGCAATACGCAGACAAAAAATAGACGATTTTGACCAAGAAGAGAACATAAACGAAAAACATCGGAGTTAGATCAATTTGGACATGGGAAAATAACGCCTTTCTAGATTGGTTGAAGAATAATTTGAACCCGAAAAATGATCTTGACTTCTCCCACAACATCACCGACAATGCCTTGCTCAGAAGCGACATACCCCAAACTGGTCTGTAACTCCACAGTGACGAACATACCCATACAAAAAACCCAACATGCATCAACATGACCAGAATCGGCCTCGGCTCCAAGCAATTCTCATGCTATTGAAATGTGAAGACGAACACAATTGGACCTCCTTAATGGCATGACTCGTCCATGGATCAGACTCCCGTAAAACTCTATATTAGTCTTCTGTAGCTCAACATTGCACCGTAACACCACAATACAAACCACCTAACATTCTCCAATTTTTATTCAATTTCCTTATCATTATATCCTTATGAATTTTTTATTTTAATTATTACTATTAGTTAACTCATTTTTATATATTTCTATATTATTTGTTTTCATTTTATTTTATCTGTTTTCATCTTTTTTTGTGCTTTCCATTACTTATATCCCCTTTTTACTTTTACTTTTGTTTTTGAATTTTGTGTAAAGAATGTCACACATCAGAATTCCCAATTCACCAATTCATATTTATCATTTTATTATTATTATTTTTATCACATTTAAAATAAGAACACCACATATTGGTTTTAAAAAAATGATTATTACATATATTTATATATATATTTAATTATCATAAATCAAAAATTTGTTTTTATAAAACATTTCATGTATTTATTTAATTATTTTTTGTTTATATATATTTATAATTCATTTGTTGATAAATTTATCAAATCACTCATATATAGTTTTTTTGGTAGTAAAATAAATATATGAAATTATAATTTAAAACTAATAATTTTTTACATCACACACACACACACACATATATATATATCATATTTTTAGAAATATATAAAACCCTACTAATTTTTATATAAATATTAATATGATAGTTTAAATATGTATTTTTATAAATTAAAAAATTTTATTTTGGTTCAATGTAATTTCCTTAAATAATTTCATATTTTTATTACAATATATAATACTTTAAAATAGTAATATTTAATGACATGTATATTCTCAGTATAAAACTATAAAATTATAATAATATTATATTGATATTATATAAATAATTTTATTCAATGCTTATATCATATTTTAAAAATCAAAAACTAATTATCTATATTCTTATATAATTATTGTTTAAAATATTCTATTTAATAATTTTTTTGATAAAAGTATAAGCCCTTTAATAAAAATATTCATTCCAAAAAAGTAATTTTTTATTTATATTTAGAAACTATTTAAAAATTGTTTTTATAATATAATAATTAATTTCAATTACTATTCTTCATAAAATTGTCTTAAAAAATTTTAAATTATAAATAAAACCATTTAATAAAATATTTTAATTATAAAAATAATATTTGTATTTTTGGACTATTATGTTATTCCCCCATTAAAAAAATTGTGCCCTCACAATTCGTTTCATCAGACTAAATACAATTCTGAATTTTCATCATCACAATTACAAAAACTTGGACATCTAAACTTCTAAAAACTCTCCCTTAGAAAACAATATCCAATCTCCAGAGTTGTCTAAATTGTGACTCTCTTACCAATTATAAGGACCAATCATTAAACATTAGATTATAGAGAATATTTTAAAAGTCTATGTTCTAAAGAATAGATACAATAAAAACGTCAAAGTTACAACGAAATTAATCAATGTAAAAGAAAATCTTTTCTTCTACGAGCATGAAAATTGATGATGTCATACATTGGAATTCGAAGTGACATATGAAAAGTAATCAAAACAAGGGGTGTGGATTAGATATAACAAGTAAGATGTTTAAAACCATCTTACAAATCCTTTTTAAAACATTCTTTTAAATTGATTTTATAAATACATAACGAAATAATTTTTTAAATACTACCTGAACTTATATATGGATTTAAAATACTAGGTGGTTTTATAAAATAATTATGCTCAAAATTACTTAAACATAATCCAGTGTTTTTGGAAAACAATACGCAAGTTTTGGAAAAAAACATTATTTAAAGTCCCTAGAATTATTGAAGGCGGCCTGGACCTACCCACATCGTGAAGGATGCATTCACACCCTAATGACCTGCCATATATTCAAGGATTAAGCGCTAGATTTTTTGAAAACATTTAAGATTTATTTATATTTATATATATATTCACTAGAGTTTTCAATTTTGAAAACAAGTTGCTTCTTTAAAATTCGCATTCATAGGTATATATATATATATAATTATATGTATATAAATACAAGAAATTCCTTTTCATCACTTACATGTTTGTTTACAACCAAAAATTCAACCACATAGGCTTTGAATAGACTATCCATGTATTTAATCTTATTTCCATGAAATAAAATTTCCACAATTGATTGTACTAACTAATTAAAAAAATTTAAATGAAATATTTTTTGACAATAAGACGGATTCATTCAAGATGGAGATCAGAAAAAATACAATCATATAACCATGGTGGGAAGTGATCAAGCCATAGTGAATCATCGTAAGGAGGGCCAGCGGCTGCCAGTTGGTGAGAAGCCTCGTTCGCTTCCCTTTTTATGAATGAAAAAATGCAGGATGTGAAGCTTTGCCTGAGAGAGTGAATACTCCGAGTGATGGATCCAAAAGATTGTAGCTCGCCGTCGTTGAGATTGATGGCATTGATGATGGTGAGACTATCTGATTCGATGTGAATGGAGTCCCATCCACGGTCTTTTGCAAGATTTAGCCCAGCAAGGATGGCGGCGGCCTCTGCGACTGAGGGCTCCCAAAGTGCTTGGCGTGATTCGTGTTTGGCTGCAATAATATTTCCATGGTTGTCTCGGGCCAACAAACCTAGTATAACAGGTCCATCCTTAGGGAGAGATGCATCCACATTAATCTTAATAGTCCCTTCCGGAGGGGGGAACCACTGTTGGGAGTGAGGAGAGGGGGTGAAAAATCTCTTCTGCTCAGTGTGGTGCTGCCAACCCACAATCCAAGATGATGCCCGGTCAATCCAAAATCTAGGGGGCCTACGAAAAATATTGAAAATGGCTTCGTTCCGCCGATCCCAGATAATCCAAGTAAAAATGCATAAGGAGCCTGCTTTAGCTGGTGAAAAGGAGGAGCACCAGTGCATCATGAGAGAAGTAAGATTCGTGGCAGTGTCCAGGCAAAGATCCGTGGAAGATCCCCATCAATTCCAAACCTCCTGAGCCCCGGGGAATTGAATGAGAGAATGAAGAGGGGATTCAGGGACACCAGGGCAGAAGGGGCATGATATGTCGTTTGAAAAGTGTCAGTAGGCTAGGAGACTCTTAGTAGGAAGGATACCAGTGCACACCTGCCACCAAAAAAAGCGGATTTTAGAGGGAGCATTGAGTTTCCAAATTGATTTCCAGGGCCTCGAATCCCCTTCAGTTAATTGAGCACCGAGAGCGAGCCGGTAGCCGAATTTCACCGTGTAAGCTCCTGAAGTGTCATTGGTCCAGTAGAGGTGGTCTGGACCAGTGTTCGGAACACAGGGGATACTCAGTATAATCCTTCTGTCCCTCTCATTAAACCACGAGTAGAGTTTTTCCATGCACCATCCCGCCCCTGGCCATCAAAAAGACATCAGACAGTGGCGTGTTCAGAGCCTGGATGTATAGGAGATGATGCCTTCACGTCTGCCGAATCAATGATCCAGGGATCAGTCCAAATGTTAACCGTTGAACCATTTCCAGTCCTCCATCCTAGTTCTTTCTTTAGAAGATTGCGAGCACCCCAAATACCTCCCTAAAGAAAACTTGGTCGATAGCCAAGATGGGAGTCCAGGAAATCCTTATGTGGAAATATTTATCCCGGAGAACTCGCGCGCAGAGAGATGATGGGTGATTAATAATGCGCCATCCTTGTTTAGCCAGCAGTTCATCATTAAAAAGAGAAAGGTCCCGGAAGCCCATTATGCCTTCGGATTTGGGTTGGAAAAGTGAAGGCCATTCGATCCAGTGGACTTTATTTCTGCCATCATTTCGACCCCACCAGAAGTTAGATGTGCTGGAGTGAATCTGGGTAATCACCGCGGTAGGAAGCCTAAATATAGACATCAAATAGCTGGGAACAAATTGAAGAGCCGCCTTGATTAGAGTTTACTTCCCAACTTTGGAGATTTTTTTGGGGGCCCATCCTTGGATTTTTTTTCTCAATTCGATCTACAATAGCTGTACAAATTTCTTTCATTGACCTACCAACCACTGTCGGGAGCCCAAGATACATCTGATGCTTTTCAACCATAGGGATGCCTGCTATAGAGCAGAGTTCTTCTCTTTTGGGCGGAGGGACTTCAGAGCTAAAAGAAATTTATGATTTACCCTGGTTGATCGTTTGTCTAGAAGCCTGCTCGTACCGTTGAATCACCTGGAAGATGGCGGTACACTCGTTATGGGTAGCCCTGGAAAAAAGCATGCAATCATCAGCAAAGAAGAGGTGGGAGACCAGAGGAACCTTGCAGCACACTTTCGCCCCATGAATTCTATGAGAGGAGGCTGTCCTGGAAAGGAGGTTATAGAATACATCAGCCACTAAAATAAAAAGGAAAGGTGAAAGAGGGTCTCCCTGGCGACTTCCATGGGACGGGGAGAAGCCTCGGGTGAGCACCCCGTTGACATTAATACGGAAGGACACATACGAGACACAATGCATGATCATGTCAATCCATTTGGTACAGAAACTCATCTTAGGCATCACGGATCTGAGGAAGTTCCACTCCACTTTATCATAGGCCTTAGCCATGTCCAATTTCCAATCCATGATACCTCTCTTCGCTTGTGAACGTGTTTTCATGGAATGAAAAACTTTATGAGAAATAATGGCATTATCGGTGATTAATCTTTTTTCCACAAAAGCACTTTGGTTCTCCGAGATGATGTCGGGCAACCATGGACGTAGCCAATTAGCGAGGATCTTTGAGAAGATCTTATACGATACATTGCACAGACTGATAGGTCGAAAGTCTGAGACTACCAGTGGATTTTTCATCTTGGGAATGAGGGAAAGTACTGTTTCATTGATAGCAGATAGTTCCATTTTCCTTACCTAGATATTCCTCATCATATTGCAGATGTCTGGACCAATGATGTGCCAGTAATTCATGAAAAAGAGGGCATGGAAACCGTCCGGACCTGGGGCCTTCGTAGGGTGGATTTGCTTTAATTCCCGGAGTGTCTCGTCATCTGTCACTTCTTTAGAAAGATGTCTGTTAATCTCATCAGAAAGCACGGGTGTAATGCAATCCTCTATCTCAGCATAAATGTTGGATTGTCCTATGGAGAAGGGCTCCTGAAAATAGCTCAAGAACACTTCTTGGATTCCCCCTACATCTGACTCCTTACTTCCGTCAGGTATTAATATGCAGGAAATAATGTTTTTTCGACGTCAAGCTGAAGATTTCAGATTGAAATACTAGGTATTAGCGTCCCCTTCTGCAATATGGATATCGCACACTCGCATAGCCCTGAAACCTTCCTTGATGCGCAGGGCAGTATCCAGCTCTTGTTGGGTTTCGCTGATTTTGGAGAGTATGCTACTAGTTGTGGGTTTGCTGAGAAGAGAGAATAGTTTCCTCTCAAGAAAATTGCATTACCGGTCAGGGTGACAGAATTTAGAGGAGCTCCATGTATTCAGATCAGACGCCACTTGGAGAAGATTGGTTCTAACATCAGCTTTCCCACTCTTCCAGCCTGAATAGATAACCTCTTCGCACTCGTGATCTTTGTCCCATAAGATTTCAAACCTGAATGGTTTCCAAGTTTTTGTATAGCGGTCATCATGGGTGAAATTGATGTCAATCGGGAAGTGATCCGAGCAGTTGAGCGTGAGGTGTCTTATGTGGTACATTTTGTAAAGGTTCATCAAATCCGTTGAGCCAAGTAATCTATCAAGATGTTAAGCGATACGGTTCCCATCTAAACTACCTCAGAACCATCTGAATGGATTCCCCGCATATCCCAGATCCACCAACTCCGCCTTAAGAATAACTTCTTTAAAACCTGAAATTGAAGAGGAGGATCGCACAGCTCCACCTCTTTTCTCCTTCTTAAAGAGAATCTCATTAAAATCCCCTCCAAACAAAATAGGGCTTGGCATATCATGACAGAGCTTACAAAGGAGGTCCCACGTTTTCCACTTTTCAGTGTGGGAAGACCAACCATAAAATCCCACAAAAGTCCAGGGGGGTTGTGGGAATCATAAATGGCTGCTGCCACGTGTCGCTGGGAGAAGGAAAAAATCCTGATATCAACATTTTCCTTCCAAAGGAGACATATACCCCCTGAATGACCCTATCAGGGAACCGGGAGACATCCGTAGAAACCGTAATCTTGAGCAAGATTTGTGGTGTCCTTGTTTTCCAATATGGTTTCGGAAAGGAAAACCATATCAGGGCGACTTTGAGCGCAATGACGCTGAAGCATACGAACCGTACGTGGGTTTCCAAGACCACGACAGTTCCAGCATAACATAATCATTGCTCCAGGCGGGGTCGGGCCTTACCCGCCTCCGCCTTTGATTCATCTGGGGTCGGTGAAGTAGCTGATGCTTTCCTCCTTTTGGTGGAGCTTGTAATCGAACCACTAGACTCAATTCGCCGTTTCAGATCCCCTGGATTAGGGTTCCCCGAAAATCCACCTCTACCACCACCGTGTGCCCTTTTCCACGTCCGACAAGTAACATGACATGAAGATGTGGCATCTATCATCCCATAATCAGTTTGTAGAACGACTCCAGTCATTACCATATCTGATGTCTACTCAGCATCAGGCGGTTCAAAGGGCACATGTTTCAGCATCGGGCTTTTCTCTAGTGGTTCTTTTGGTTTAGGTACCGGCTCAATTGCAGCAACGCTCGTGAAAACCAGTGGTGTGGGGTCAATGTTCAAGTTGGTATGACCCTGAATAGAGCTATTTTTCTACCGGGTCCCATCATTGCATTTGGAAATACTATCCTGGGAGGCGGTTCTAGCTCCCTAAAGATCAGCTGGGTACTCTTTAAGAAAAACTGGTGGTCCCATCATAATGGTCGTAGATTTTCCAGGATCCGGCCGCCTCTGGTGTGTTGTCGTGAGGCGGTCACGATCCATTTGTCTCTCCGCCTCAGGTATATAGTCCTCTGTGAGCGCTTTGGCCCAGATCCATGGGTTGTATCGTATGATAATACTGACATCGCTATTATCTGTCTTTTAATCACACGCTTTCTCAATGTGGACGATGCGTCCGCAATAGAAGCAGAAGATTGGTAGTTTCTCGAATTCAAATGAGATCCAGATATTAGAGTCATCAATTTTCCGGAACATGCCTCTCATCAAGGGTTCTGACACATCGACCTCAGCTTTTATCCAAACCAGGGGGCCCCATTGGATTGGGTATGAGCAGTCCCACTCCAAGAAGTGACCGATCCGGTCTCCAATTTCTATCATCACACGTGTTGTTCTCCCATGAAATAGAATTCCTTTAATTCTTACCCAGAAGGGGGATCGAGTAAGTTCACAATTCTGGATCTCTTCTCCCCCTTTAAGTTCTTCCATCAGGATGAGCTCATTATCAAAGGACCAGGGCCGACCTTTGAGAACTTTGTCTTTGTCACTAAAGAACTCAAATACAAGTAGATTGTTCTTGACTTCCCGAATAGCCACTCCAGCTTCTAATTTCCATAGCTTTTGTAGGGTGTTCCTGAGGGACTTTTGGTTGATCGATACCTTGGACACAATTCTACCGATAACAAGTAGTGCCAAACGTTTTGTCAAAGTGGTATCCTCATTTCTCCGGGTTTCAATTGTCGCTTTATCCTTATCTGTCAAAGTAAGGTTCTTCCATTAGTTCAACAAGTATTCCTCCATAGTGCAAGCCACGAAATTTGAAGAAGAATCAAGTCCTCAGTGTTATGTTCGAATATCTCCCAAACTCCCTTATAGATTCAGGTACTTGAAAATCACATCCTCAACATTCTTCCGTGCATGGCACCAGAGGGGTCGTCTCCAAAAAAACCGGTTTTTGACTTCGGTGGGACGTCTGGCCCAACATGGGTCCCCGGCCCGAGAGAGTCTTTCAGACCAACACAGGAAATGTCAGCCCGACCTCGCGATGGGGCTTGCACAGGCGCTTCGCACAGGGACTTCGCTCTGTGTCTTCGCGAAGTGACCTCGCAGGCCGTAGAGGGACAACACGCCGCAAAGGGACTTCGCGAAGTGACCTCGCACGCCGCAGAGGAACTTCGCGCTGCAAAGGAACATCGCGCCGCAAGGGACTTCACACAGTATCTTCGCGCATGCGCTTTGCACAGGGGCTTCACGACAGGGGTTCGTGCAAAACCTTCACGGCCGGACTCCGCGCAGGGCTTCTCACAGTGGCGGCACGAAGTGTCTTTTCTCTGGATCTTCATGAAGTGATTTCGCCCAGGGGCTTCGTGACGTTGAAATCTCACTTCGCCATCGGTGCTTCACACAGGGTCTTCGCAGAGTATCATTGCGAAATGTCTCAGTGTTCCGCCAAGGAGCACTCGACCAGAAGAGACTCACCATGCTTTTAGGCTTCACGACGGGATTTTTTCAGAGAACCACTATCGGTTAAGTAGCGCGACGTGTCAACGCTTCTTCTCTGCAATCCAGGAGAACCTGACCCTCCCGTCCAATCCTTCCTGAACCGAGAAGACTCACTGCGCAGTCGCGCACGAAGATGCGTCTTCTACGGATCTATCGAGGTGACTCCAAAGCACCACTATCGGTTATCCACGAACCTAGCGCCAGGCCTTCTCGGACCAGATTCGTCGCTGTGCAGACGAACAAACCAGAAGCGTCACCGCAATTTCACCAAATACAAATCTGACGTCGCCGCAGTTTCACCAAACACAATCCTCAGAATCCGGAAAAAGGGGTTACGCCTTAGTTCGCCTGATGCTAGATCCACCGAAATCGACGTCGGTCACCGGAAATCCGCAACGGAGGGTGCCAATCTCTGAGTTGGAAAACGTGCTTCGACAAGGGTTCAACCCTTGCGCTTTCTGAGGGGAAGAGAAAATCCGGCTTCGACTGGTTAGAATGAGCACAAATCGTGCTTCAAAGATTTTGATATTAATTTTAAACCATGTCCCTAGAATATTTTATTGTTCATCCAAATCATGCACTAATTCATAAATGCATCTATATATATAAAATTTTACTACGAACTCTTTCAAGAAATGAGAATATAACCTTCACATATAATTTTTAAACCATGATTATATATAAAACATAAAATTATAATAGAATCATTTAAAAAAATAACAATTCATCCTTACATGATATAAATTTGGGTGATATCATGATGAATTACATGTTCATATCAAATTATATAATAACGGACTATATATATAATGACATGAAGTTCAATGTCTTAAAATATAAATAAACTTAATCATGAAATACTTTCAGGTATAGTAATACGACATAATATATGTACATATTATTAAAATTCTAACATTACAACTAATTATTTTAAAAAAACATTAATTAAAAATTATAATAATTTTGATAGATTGAAAAGAATATAATTATTTATATGAACATTGACTAAAATCTGTTCATGCATATTAATTTTAATTAGTGAAAACCCTATAATAAAATAAAAATACTAAAGGAAAAATAATTTCAAGTTAATGTTGTGGTTTTTAATATAAAATACATTCGAAAAAAAATTAAATGTTCTTGAAATATAATAATAAACAAATGATTTAAGAAGAACTAAAATAATAATGCTAATGAAATAAAATATATATATCACATATTCTATTTTCTCAAAAAAATACAATATAAATTAGAAAAAATATCCATTAGAAATGTGGTAAAAAACAATTTGAAGTCCTTATTATAAAATAATTATACACACACACCCTATGCCGAAGAAAAATTGATTTTACCACTTCATTTTCACAAATTAATAATAATATTATAACCCTACCATTCACTGTTATATATAATCATTAAGAAAAAAAATGTTAAAATATAACAGTGGACCAGAAGAGTGACAATGACAGAAAATAGCTTTCAAAGCCAGCTGTGTGTCAATGATGATGGAAAAACAATTATGTATTCAATCATCTACAAATTTAAAACATGAAAAGATCATCCGAAATAATCATGACAAAGCAATTGACATAATGACTATAAAAATACAACTAGGTTGTCAGGATATTCGAAATCATTAGATTAAGACCAAATAGAAATTGTTTTTAAAAAAAGGAAATACCCAGACAATAAAAAAAGACAATTTTGGTGAAAAATTAAAAAAAATTAAAAACATATGAGTTATATCAAATTAAACATGGGAAAATCACCATTACCATGATTGGATGAAGAATAATTGGAAACCTAACCATGATCTGGACTTCACCCAAAACATAATTGACATCTCCTTGCTTATCAGTGACTCTCCTTAAATAGGTCCATGACTCCATAGTAATGAACATACTTGGATGAAACCCCTATACTGCATCAGCCTTGACTTCTAGCCATGATCCTTCTCACGACTTGTGTAGACAAACACCAGTGGTCCTCCTCAGTGGTGCAATTTATTATTTACTTAGACTCTTGTAAAACCATAACTCGTCCTCCCTTACCTCTGCCTTGTACTGCGACACCCCACTATGGACCCCCAAATATTCTCCATTTTGTATTCAATTTCATTATTATCATATTCTAATTATTATTATTATTAATATAACTCATTTTAATATATTAATATATTATATCAATCCATTTTATTTTATCATTATATCATCATTTTTTTGTGCTTCCCATTTCACAATATCCCTTTTATTACATTTACTTTTGTATTGAACTTTTGCATAAAGCAATTCATGCATCGTTATTTCAAATTCACTAATTCATAATAATCACCTTTTTATTATTATTTATCTCAAATTTATATTACTAACACCACATATTGGTTTAAAAAAAATGATAATTAGATATTTTTATAGATATTTTTAATTTTCTTAACTCATAGATTAATTTTAATAAAACAGTTCATATGTTTATTTATATATATATATAATTCATTTTTTAATAAATTAATGAAATCACACATATATAAGTATTTTTTTAGTAAAATAATTATATGCATTTATGATTTAAAAATAATTTTTTTACATTACATTTATATATCATATTTTTAAAAATTTATAAATCCAAATTAATATTAATATAATTATTCATTTGATTGTTTAAATATGTATATGCATAAATTTATGTAGTTCATTTTTAACACTGTAATGTCTTTAAAATATTTGATATTGTTATTAAAACATATAATAATTTAAAATAATAATTTTAAATGACATTTATAATCTCAATATAATATTATAATTTTATAATAGTATTTAATATATATTATATTAATAATTTTATTCAAATCTAAAATCATATTTTGAAAATCATAAAAAATTACAATATCCATATATAATTATCACTTGAAATATTAATTTAATTAACAATTTTGTTATATTTATATTGTATTTAATAAAATTAGTCATTATAATAATGTAAAATATTATATAAATTAAAAATATATTTAAAATATTTACTTACAATAAAACAATTAATTACAATTATTATTTTAATGAAAATCATCTTTAAAATTTTCAAATTATAAATAAATTCATTTAATAAAATATTTTTATAACAGAACTTACTTTAGAAGTTTTGGGCTATCTATAACATAACATATTACATAAACATGAACATATGAAAACTCTAAGCATTGGTAGGTCTAGTGATGTGGGAAATTAGAAACATTACATAACAACTTAGAACATAAAACACAATATCATTTTTAAAAACTTTTTTTACATGACCTCAACATTCCTTCGTACATAGCATTGCATGAGATAACCTGAGGACATGCATAAGATAAGGGAGAGTAATAAAGCCCAGTAAGGGAGTAAAAATGTCATAACATGAAGAATATAGTAAAATTTATTCAATAAAGATATCAATGGAGAATAGGAGAATCACAAACATAATGGGATGATATAGCATGATTATCATAACATGGAAATGTGGAAACAAATTTCAACATGATATAAACATGTTCCAAGATTCATTGCACATGGAGCATGAGTAAAACCATATTGAACATGAATTAGCCAAATTAAACCCTCATTTCCCTTGACGTATCATGGTACTACTCTTTACCAAATGCATTGGAGCGCTATCAGGGCACACCTTTATAAATATTTCATTTCATGAATAAGTGAGCCACCTAGATCATATAACTTGAAATCATTAGACATATTGATTTATTACATGACTAAGATATGTAGAATACATAAATGTAATTCCATAATCAACATGTATAGGACCATAATGGTGAATACCATTGATAGAGAAATGGATATGGTATTCACTAACATGTTGATTTTGGCATTGGAAATTTTGGTGGAACATCGGTAGCCTAACGACGTCAAATAGGAATCATAAAATGGGATGATGAGAGTTAAAAGGGTATATCATAATTTATATATGAAATTTATAGTAATGGGTTCATGGAACATAATACCCATACATATGTAATGGAACTTATAATCATAATATAAAAAAATTCTTCAATTTAAATGAAAAGAGGGAAATTCCGAAAGGAATTTCGACAAGGTAATGGGTGTACATAAAAGGAATTAATGAGTGAGAAAGAGGTATATCCTAATTTAAACATAATTAGGTCAGCAAGGGGAGTCTTGAAATCATAATCCAACATTTTATTAAATAAATGGGTATAACAATATTAAGACATTTGAAAAAAAATGAGAAAAGAATAAGTCGCTTACATAGAATGTGATCCCAAAGGCATATGAGAGTCTTGAATAAGGCCTTTTTGGAGCATGGTGCGCCTTTGGAGGATTCAAGGGAGAGGATTGTAGATTATGGTAGTGCTCTAAAGGTTTTGAGTGAATATTAATTTTATATTGATTGGTTTTATAGAGCAAAGTATATGGAATTCAATATTATTTAGTTTTTGGACAGTACACATATAACTAATCAAAATCAAAAACCACCCCAAGGTATTATAAAATAGTTTTTTTCAAAGGGTATTGGAAAAACATATTTTATAATTCCAATTTGAGAACATATTAAAATATTGTGCATGCTTATGTTGGAGGTGAGACACACTCTCAAGGAAATCATTTTAAAATATTAAAATTTTTAATAAGTCTTATAGGGTCCACTAAGGAACCATAAAATTAAAAAACAAATCTCAAATAGAATTATTTTAAATTGAAAACAGTTAATGTCCAATTAATATCTATTAATGTAAATTATTACATTACTATTGGGTCATTATGATGTCATAAAACATATTATATATTTGAATGGTATTTAATTTTTACCCAAAAATTGACTATCTTCGAAAATTTTGAATAACTCACCGTTAGATAATTTCAACATCCTCGATCGAAATAAGATATTAATTTTATCAAAAAAAGATATAAAAAAATTAATTTTCAATTTTAAAATAAATACTGAGAATAATTTAATATTCATGGGTTTTGAGAAAAATAGTTTTCAAAAGATAATAAAAATTTTAGTTGTATTCATAGAAAATTAAACGATCATATATATTTAATAAAAATTTTATTAGTAATAACATTTTTTAAAATATTAATAAATAAAAAATACATGAAATCATCAAAATATATTTTGTAATTGATTATGAACTAAAAATACTATTTGTTCTTTTAATCCCAATTACAATGTAACAATAATAAAATTATTGTACATTCTTTATACAAAATGCAATGCAGATAATCATTGTTCCAAGGTCTTTTTAAATAACAACTTATAACACCCGCATAAGATATAAGAGTAAGGTGTGCGATGGTGATAGACTCATAGGGTGGCTTGGAAAACATCGCTCAAGTGGTAATCACTATTAACTTCCTATTTTCCCATAATTGTTTCCGTTCAAGCTTAATGTGTTGAAGCTCAACATGGGCTTGGTCAAAAAGGAATCCTAGTGATGCTACCTCCATTCAGTGCTCCAGAAAACAAGCTTTGTATCGAGAAATTATAAAGGGCGAGGATATCACTTCCTATATTTGAATAAATTTGATTGGTTAAAGTCCTATATTTATAATAATAATTTGATCATTTTTCGACGAAAATATTCAAAATGGTTACAAATATTTAAATTATTTTAAAACCCAAAAACATAAAACCATGAAAATGAATATGTTTTATATAACTATTTTATGTAATAAGTTATTTAAATAGATCGAGATTGATTTTCATTAATAAAAATTTCAATCATTAAAATCTACCCCCCCTTATGAAAATTCTCCCTTGAAATTAAATTTTACGACTATAAAACTGATTAGGGTAACTCTACATTATCATTTCCTCTAATTCTCGCATTGTTTCTTCAAGATTGTTGTTTTTACACAACACCTTGATGAGGGAGATTTTCTTATTTCATTAAACTTTTTCAAAAGGATTTATGATTTTCACCATCTTCTCATAAAAGGGGAGGTAATTCTCCATAGGTACCACCTCTGTATTGAGTACAACTGTGGGTCAGGTATGTACTTCCTTGAGAGTGATACATGGAACACATCATGTACTTCAGATAGGTTTGGTGGAAGTACTAGTCAATATGCCACTACTCCAATTCGAACAAGAATCTCAAATGAGCTGATGTACCTTGGACTAAGCATTACCTTCTACCCAAATATCATAACTCTCTTCCATGGTGATATACAGAGGGATACCATGTCTCCGACATCAAAATTCATGTCTCATCGACGATTATATGTATCGAACTTTTTTCGACCCTAAGAAGCATTAATGTGCGGCTGGATAGTCTTAACCTTCTCCACCATTTCATCATCCATTTATAGACCTTTGAGTTTTTTCTCCCCATCATCTTCCTAACATTCCGGTGTTCTACACATCATCCCATTAAGGGATTCATAAGGTTCCATTTGGATGATTGAGGGTAAAATGTTATTATAATAGAACTCAACTAGAGGAATATGTTAATCCCACCCTCTTTTGAAGTCCATTGAGAATGATCTCGACATGTCCTCATGTGTTTGGATAGTCTGCTCAGTTTTGAAATATGTATGATGATGAAAAGCAATACAAGAGTTCAGCTCTGTATTCAGAGCATGTTGGAGACTCTTCCAAAACATAGAGGTGTATCTTGGATCTTGATTAGATACAACAGATAGTGGTAGTAAATTCAGCCCTAACACTTCTTGGATGTATATTCGTTCTGTTTGATCGAATAAGAAATCCACTCAAATTTCAATAAAGTGTAAAGGCCTTGTAAGATGATCAAAAACAACCAAAATTACATTGTTTCCTTTTGATGTCTTCGGAGGTCCGTTGACAAAGTCCATTGTTATTTCCCCCACTACGATGTTGGCATCGGTAATGGTTTCATCATACCCTTAGACTTCATCCTCTCATCCTTCACTTTCTTACACTCGAGGCACATTGATGTATACTTAGCATGTCCTTCTTCATGTTATCCCATCAATAATGATCTCGTTAACCATGATACATCATTGTGTATCCTGGGTGAAGGGAGAAATAAGATCTATTTGCATCATCCAAATGTTCATTATTTAACTACATATTTTTTAGAACACATATTATTTTCCCAAATATCAGAATTGGTTCTTCATTATCCTTTAACTCTCAGTATTTCCCTTTTCTTATGGTTTCCACTATTATCTAAATTCTTGAATCATCCATTTGAGTAGCCTTTAATGATTCCAAAAGAGATGGTTGAAAATTCATTTGGGAATGGATTTAATATATACACTTCTTTATTATTCCCATATCCATCTCTATCATATCTATGATGATTTTATCCATTATAATTCTCATTAAAAATATTACCGCTAGGTCCTTTCAACATAGATCATCTACCACATTGTCTGATTTCTCAAGGTTGTAATGGATTGATTATTCATATTCATTTATCATATCTAACCATCTACGTTGGACCATGTTCAGCTCTTTCTATGTGAATATATATTTGAGGCTTTTGTGATCTGTATATATTTCACACTTCTTCTATAAGTGGTAATGTCACCAAAGTTTTAATGAACTGATGAAAGTACTATTGTCCTGATCATGTGTCAGATATTATTTCTCTTGAAATTTCATTTTTTAGGTATAAGCAATGGATTTTTCATTTTTCATCAACACACAATGCATAAAATTCTCCAAAGCATCACTAAACACCACAATGATTTCACCACTTGTGGGTAGTGTGAGCATGGGCGTAGTGATAAGACTCATTCTCAAAACCTTTGATTTATCTTTGCATTAATCACTATTGGTAAACATGAATCCCTTATGAGTTATCCTGGTAATAGGGTTTGAAAATCATGATAAATTTCTCACAAATTGATGATAATATCCAACTAACCCTATGATGATATGGATATTCATCACCGATGTTGTCCTCGGCCATCCCTCAATTATATCTATCATTGAGGGATCCACAGATATCCCATTTCTTTAGATGATATAACCCTATAATGAAACGTCCTTCAACCCAAACTCAAACTTGTTTTACTTTACGTAGAGCTTCTCTTTTCAAAAGGTCTATAGTACAGTTCTTAGATTATCTTCATTATCCTCCTTGGTTTTTGTGTTTATTTGAATATTGTCCCTTTCAGGAAATTTTTGGTGTTCTTCTTTATGATCCATTGGCAACTGGGGTGCTAACATTTCTTGGCACTATTGGATTTATCTATCAGACCACCAGAATTAAAGTCCACTTTTCAGTTATTATCCCCAAGATACCCCTAAGGTTCTCTGATCACTATTTTGACTAAGAAGGCATACCTAACAATTTCATCATAGCCATTGAAGTCACCTATGGCCAAGGACTTCCATATGCTAGGCTTTATCCCACCAATGAAACGGCCAACAATGCATTCAGGGGTATTGAAAATGTTTGAGGCATATCATGCAAGACATGTGATGTTTTCCTTATATGGTTTGATGGATTCATAATCTTTTTTCTCGACGGAAAAGAATTCCCATTCCATATTAATTCATAGTGTGCATGGGAAATATTTATTGATTTTGTTTTTCAGAAATCCTTGCATTCCATCACCTCAATCTCTTCCTTAGGCTTCGTATTTATTATCAATTTCCACCAGTGATCTTTTACACCCTCTATAAAATAAGCTTCCAAAATAACCTTCCCTTGTTCATAACATTAGAGGATGGATAAGATCTTTTCAATGGGGTTTATCGATTGTTCTGCAATTGAGGGATCAAATGATCCATTAAAAGTAGGACGCCTTTGCCTCATGATGTTCTAAATAGGGAATTTTTCGTTCTTAGGGGGTTGAATGTTCTTATTGACCAATGATAATATCCACAACATGATTTGAATGAGAGGGTATCATGATTAATTTAGTTATTTGCACTCCCATCGGATTAAGCATTTCATTAGAACAGTAATCACATTGATCTTCACATCGGTTGTTATATCGAGTGCCCTTATTACTAGCCATTGGCTAGAATAAAAGAAAAGATATCGATAAAACATGAAGTGGAATCTAAAAAAAATTTAACTTTTAAATTACACATATTTCGATTACTTATGAATTTATTGGCTTCAATATATGTTATCCATGATCAGCTTCCCAACATATATTCTTAGGGTAATTTTTTTTATTCTCTAAATAATGGGTCATACTAACATTATGAATTTACCCAAGCATATTTCCCCGAAGTGTCATAACAATGAGTGGAGAAAGGCCTATTGTCACTCACCAGTTCCCAGTTGAGTCTACCTCATATTTGTGTTTTTGGGATTTACCCCTTGATACATATGTTCGAGATCCTTTTCTACTTGTTCATAGCCAGATAGGGATGTATTTTTTTATAAACCACTTATTATATACTCACCAAAATTTAGGGTTGTTTTTTTATACTCAGGCTTATCTCTAAAGAAATTTAGTGGGGTTTTCTAATCGTATTCCCCAAAATAACATAACATATCCTTTGATACCAACTACAACAACCCATCTATTTATTACATATATAAAAATGACTTATTACATAAACATGCACATAATAAAACCCTGAGGATCAAGAGGTATAGTTTCTTAAGAAATTAGGAACAATACATAAAATAATTGAACATAAAACACTACATCTTTATTAAAAACTTCTTTTACAGGACCACAACATTCTTTCGTACTTAACATTTCATGGTATTCCCTGAGGACATTCATAAGAAAAGGGTGATCTATAAAGAAAAGTAAGGGAGTAAATAAAGAATAACATGAAAAATATATTAAATGTTAGGAAATAGGCATATCACTTGAGAACAATATAATCATGGACATAAAGGCCCAATATAGCATTATTATCATAACATAGAAATATGGAAACAACATTTAACAATATATTAGCATGAGCCAAGGATCATTGCACATGGAGCATGAGTAAACCCAAATTGAACATGAAATAGATTGAGTAAACACACATCGCACAAGAATTATCATTATTAAACCCTCACTTCACTTGATATATCATGATAATACTATTTACCCAATGCATTGGTGCACTATCAGGGCACACCCTTTAAAAATATTTCATTTCAGGCATAAGTGGGCCACATGGATCATACATCATGGATTCATTAAAAATCATATTTTTTCCCAAAAAAGTGACTTGAAATAAATAAATGGATGTCCTAAATCGATAAGTACATGAGTATAAATGTTAATACCCTTGATAGATAAATGGGTATGGTATTCACTTACACGATGATT
Source organism: Viscum album (assembly GCA_963277665.1). Lineage (NCBI taxonomy): Eukaryota > Viridiplantae > Streptophyta > Magnoliopsida > Santalales > Viscaceae > Viscum > Viscum album. The sequence continues at coordinate 1,020,420,783 of OY728165.1, forward strand.
TTGGAATGTGAAATTTTGGTTAAACATCAACAACATAACGACATCAAATATAAATCGTAAATTGGGTTGATGAGAAAAAAGGTGGTTTATCATAATTTATACATGAAATGAAAAGTATTGGGGTCATGGAACATAATATATCAACATATTTAATGGAATTTAGATGAATAATATAATTTAATTTCTTAAATGAAAATGAGATGAGAGAAATTTCTTACGGGATTTCGGCATGGTAACAGGTGTAAATGGTAGGCATTATTGAGACATAAAGAGGTATATCATCAATAAAAAATAAGGATAGCAATATGTGAGAGGTGAAAAATCATACCCAGCTTTTTTAATTGAAAATAAAATGGAATAACAACATGAATAAATTTGGACAAAATGAGAATGAATAAATTTATTACATGGATGAGTGAAGCCAATGGCTTGGAAGAGGCTTCAGAGAGGCTTAATGGGTGATTGGGGTGTCTTGTTAGGATTATAGAGAGGGTTGGTAAAAGGTTTGAAGATATCTGAAGGGTTTGAGTGAAGATTAATTGGATATTAACTCAGTTTATATATGAAAAGAGAGAGAATTATTTTTTAATTTTGTTTTGGACACTACACATTAAAAAATCAAAACCACCATCCACCCCATGGTTTTTACCCATGGTTTTAGCTAATTTAGAGTGGAAATATATTTTTCATTTGTCCTATGTCCGAAATTATTAAAATATTACACTTTTCTTATGTGGAGTTGAGCAAGAAACATAATGAAATATTTTTAAAATGTTTAAATATTTAATTAGGCTTGGAGGGTCCACTAAGGCACTAAAAAATTAATCAAAAAAATTAAATTCATATTATATTAAAGGTAAAACATTTATTGTACGAATATCCCTTTTATTGTATATTATTAAAACAATATTGATTCATTTTGATGTCATAAAACAGATTATATATTTAAATAGTATTTATTTTTTACCCAAAACATTGACTGTCTTAGAAAATTATTTAAAATTTTCCGTTATATAATTTCGATGTCCTAAATCCAAAAATGATATTATTTTTATCTAAATAATTTTCTAAATAATTGAATTTTCAATTTTAAAATAAAAACCAACATTTATTGAAAGATTATGTCTTTTGATAGAATGAGTATTCAAACCATACTAAAAATATCAATTCTCTTCATAAATAATTATTAGATATTTTATATCTCATAAAAATTAAATAATAATAATATTTTATTAAAAATATTATTTAATTAAGAAATATATTTATCCATCCAAATATCATTCTCTATTGAATATCAATATAAAATACTATTTTTTATTTAAAAAACATTTTCTAAGTAACAATAATAAAATGAATTGATATTCTTAAAACAAAAAGTATTTCACTTAATAATAGTTCAAGGGTCATGTTACATAACCCCTTCTTACACACGCATATGACCTAAGAGTTAGGTGTGTGATGGTGACAGATTCTTGGTGCATCTCAGATATGATCGCTCAGGTGGTAATCTCTATTTACATCCAATTCTCCCATAGGTGATTTCGTTCATGCATAACGTGTTGATGCTCAGCTAGGGAATTTTCATCCACAAAGCCCAATGATGACACCAACATTCTTAGCATTTTCAAATGGAATTTGTATGAATCAATTCTATTGTATGAGTCCATCACATCTTTTTTCAATGTAAATTGGATTTTTCAATGCCTAATACTTATTCTAATCATGTGAACACTGTTCAATGACTATATTAGCTTGATATCAATTCATAATGGTATTTTAAAATTCCAAAACATAAAACTGAGGAAGTGAATATGTTTTATATAACCGTATTTCAAAATTATACATTTAATTAGATCAAATGTGATTTTCATTAATAATAGTTTCAGTCATTAAAAAATTTATAAAAACAATACTTTATTTCTTTATTCTCTTTACTTTCATTTCATGTGGTATGATTTCCTAGAATATTTTAAAATTCATCTACCTATTTTATCATAAATAATGGATGCATATCATAAATTCATGAATAATTTAAAAAAGATTTTGTATTTAGTAAAAATAATCTAACAATAGATTCACTCTAAGGTTTTTTGATAGATCCTAATGGGAATAACAAATGGTGTCAATGTATAGGTACACTAATGATTATAAATAAGTTTACATGAAGTTGTTTTTTATCTTAGAATATTATGTGCATATCTTAGTTATTTTTTATGTTCCATTGATTTAAATTATAGATTAAATCTATTGGGTAAAATGGAATTCAATGTTGGAATTTTATGGAATGTTTTTTTTTCAATATTCACTTAGATGACCTTCTAGTTCAAATCCATGTGATTGTTGATGGTGTTAATTAATTTATTTTATTTTTAGAAGACATGGAATAAATCCAAATATTGTAGAGTTGGTCATATCAAATTTTGTTCGACAAAGGAGATAAAAAAAATAAATGAAACACATATATTGGATTCATATACGTATAAAAGTAAATTAATGTATTTTTTTTAGTAGTGTTTTAAAAAAATTTCTGAAGAATTATTGTGGGGGTCAATGCTTCCTAAGATTAAATGTCTAGATGATAAGGAATTATTTTAGAATAATGGAATGATTATAGATAAATATGGATATTATAATTTAAGTAAGGCAATTTAGTGGAAGAATATTTCTTCAAGAAGGTATAAAGTATATTTAAAGGTATGAAGACGTTAAAATGATTGTTTTTTTAAAAATGTTATTCATTAAAAAATCGAATTAGTTATTTATTTTGGTAATAGTATAGTTTCATGAATGATATATTTCTATGAACTTGTATACATTTTAAAATCAAAGGTACCATGAAACTTCGGCATTTTGAGAGAAACAATTTTTCAAATGAAGAATGATGGGAAATGTTTTGTAAAGTGATGTTTCAAGAAGTTAACGATTAGTACTAATGTAGAGGGTTGGTATTTTTCTATAAATATCTGACCTCACGGGAAGAAATATCAATAACTAAAGTGAAACTTGTCGTGGTATCTTTTTGTGAGAAAACAAATCTGAATTTTCAATGATATGATGTTATATAAAAATATAAACAAACCATTGTGTTCCATATTATATTTTTTTTAATCACTATGTTTCATGAAATTTTTTTTCCATGGCCCCTATTTTGTGGGAAGAAAATTATTATGTGAAAAAACATCCTTGAGAATGGTTCATGTGTTATATCATACATGATCATATTTTCATGTAAGAAAAAGTTTCATGAATGTTTACTTTTCCACAATCATAAATGTTTCATGAATAACTAGTATTGAAAAATCAATTTCAAGTGAACATTTAATTAAAGGATAACCAAATAAATACAATTATACAAGATGAGTCATGGGATAACAATGAAAAAATAATTATGTTGGAAATATTTTTAATATACTTGAATGTATATATACTATGTATGTTTCTTCACTGAATTACTGTCAAGGGGTGAAGAAGTTGTAGTGTGCCTTTGTTGACAAGTGACCACACACTAACTATTACAATGAAATTTTTCATAGGAATGTGTAACCTCAACATAAGAATTTAATCCATGAAGCTATTGATTTTTTGTTGATATTGGTAAATATAACACACAATTCTCAAATGCTACTTAGAGTAGATCAGAGTGTCGAACCACATAAAAGAGATTTTTTAGGATTCTTTTTTAGTTTATAGGAGTTTGGTAATTATATGAATCCTTTATAGAGGATTAATTAGTTCCTTCCAACATGTAATAATTTATCTTCAAAAATCAAATAATATATTTTATACTATAATTATCTCCTATATTATCAAGGTGTTTTGGGGCTTAACATAATTTATTTGAAAACATAAATGAGTATTTCACCTAACTCACTAAACAACTAGACAAAAAAGGTGGATAATAATGTGATGGATAATTTAAAGAAGGAAAGGGATCACCCTATTCTTTAATTTTATCGTTATAGAAATTTATCATATTAATATAGAACTGGTATATATCCTTTCCATGACTCTAGTATAAGATGTGAATAGATCATCATATTTAAAAATTTATGCTCCCATGTTTGTGTTTTTTTAATGATAGATACTTCTGATGTTGTATCATATATATTGAATTTAATCATGGAACTATTTGATGATTCAATGTAGACAAAGACATATGAATATTACATAAAACATTCATTGTATAAATAACTCTAAAAATTTAGGAACCATTTAAAATTTATAAAAGATATATTTAAATAGATTCCATTTACACTAGAAATTATTATTTGATTAAATAAAAACTGTAATGGATTTTTTTTATAAGCATGTGATCGAGTCTATAGTTATTGGAGACTTATGATCTTTAGAATTGATTTAAAATGTCACAATAAAGGTTTCATTTGGGTATATGGATGTGAAAGATTATGTTTGAAAGATATTAACAGTTTATTTTTACAGATTAGAAAAAATTAGGATTGAAAACTATAGAAAATAAAAAATGACTGGGAGTAGAGATTGGAGTGAGTTGAGGCTAGGAAATATTCCATCAATATAAATTGTTTCGATTTTCTAGTCATGTTAATAAATAATGAAATAATAAAAACTAGAGCATCCCAGAAAATGAAAAATATTTTTTTCAACAAGAATATAAAAAGATGTGTTTTCCCATAAAAGGAACTCATAATAGTAGTAAATAGTATATGATAACATATAAAAAATCATATAATTTTGGTTCATGGGGTAAGGAAACTCGAAGTTGATTTTCAGTTGGACTAAATCTTCTTTGGAGAAATAGTTTTTATATATACAAAAATATAAAAAAATCTTGGTCAATACATATACTAGTTTATCAAAAAAAGTATAAACATAGATTATGTATATGTCCATGAAAATAATTCTAAAAATGGATCCCAAATGAGTAAATATTCTTTCTATCATCAAAATGTCCAAAATTGTAAAAATGTATAAAAAATACACCAAATGTTAAAATAAGAAGATTTAATTAAATTTATTGATATTGTTTGTCATCTATGAATACTTAAATTTCGTTCTAATAGTGTTTCAACTCATACTTGTGGGAGAAGAACATAAATAATGGGTGGAAATCTGAAGTTGATAGATACCCATATTTAGAGAAATTATATAATGGGGTGATTTTTTCTATGATAAATTGTCTTAAAATCTATGCTAATATTATTGATAATTATAATTTTTGAGGGATTTTATATGCTGAATTCTGAAAATTTTCAACTAGCAACATCTATCATGATGATGAACGAATAAGGTCACAATTATAGATTACAATTGAGTACATTAATAGAATCAAGTCTTCCATGTGGAGTGGCACAATGAAAAACGTTGACAAGAATGTTACTTCTATGAATATACAGATAATGGTTGAGGAATAAGTAATAGACTATAATATTATTCATTAATTTTGGTTCAATAGGACGCATCATGTACCATTTTATGATGGAAATGATGTTCAAATTTCAAGGGACGAATATGGACAAAAATAAGAATGAAATGAAGTATATGAACAAAAAGACTAATATAATGAAAGGCTTCACTAATTTAGAATATTAACGGTTCTCCAATAAGGTTAATATAAGATCTAATAATGTGGTGTGTAGAATGTTTAATATAGTTATATTGTTCCCCAGTAAATACTCTACATTATTTCATAGTCAATTTGTGTCTGAATCTATTATAAGAAAAGATCCATTTATTTTGAGTTCAAAATCTACTAAATCAATGAAAATGAACACAAAAAATAAGAATAGATAATGTGCCTAAAAATATATTGACATGTTCAGATAAGTTTGAAGAGAATAGGATTTTAGTATAATCATTAATGAGTGACATAAATATTCTAGATCAATTAAATAAACCTCGTCAATCTGTGAATAGTTTTGTACACATGAATAGAAAAATTATTTTCATGGATGTATATTTTCGAAAACATAAAAACGATTCTATAATCATGAATTTTATATAGTTCATAACATTATGAAAAAAAATTGTCTAAGAATGATGTATCATCAATAGTTATACAACTGAAGATAAGTGTAATATCAACCATATTCCATCCCATTAGTGAAAGCCTTTCTAAAAGAAAATATTAAATAATGGTAAATCATGAAGATGAAACTAATGAATGTTTTGATAGTAATATTGACTGATGAAAAAACCCCTTGTTTTTATTTAAAATGTTATTTAATTTTATGTTTTTACCAATCATGAACTTGTAGTACGTCTTAATAGAGAATTTTTTTCATTTCCTTGATGAAGTGGAAAATAGTTACCATCCCTAGAGTTAGATCTAAAAAAATATTCATCTTTTAACAATACAGTCATTTTTATTATAATAATAATTCTATAAAACCCTAGAGAAATATCAAATGTATTCTATGATATTCTCACTCCTAACTCAGTATTTATTTAGTATTAATATATAGTTGATTGGGATTGACTGTCAAACAAAAGGGAGAATAAAAATCTACATTCAATCTAGGGATGTAATTTTTTCATTGTGTGCATGTTAATTCACGTTAGTGAAATTACAACTAATCAACCGTAAAATATATGGATTTATTTGGGTCCCACATTGAGGTATGTATTTGTAAAACATTGGAGCATTGGTAAAATCACTCTTGTTTCTAATATTTTGGTATTCCAAGAAGTCTTATATTTGAAATTTTTAATTCTTATTAATATCTAAAAAGTTGTCCATTAGATCTTTAAAGAAAATTAATGATCAATAGTGGGATGATTGTTCTTCAATAAAATGAATAATGCGCATAAATATTGTCACTAAGAAGTCCTGCTAGGGTATGAAATATCTAAATAAAGGGTTTATAATAGCCATATACTAATATTGTATTTATATTAATTTATTAGGTAGAATAAAATTGAACTATTATTTACATGAATTTATTGTTAATTAGTCCAAAAATATTGACCAAGAACACAAATGGATAGATTAATGTTCTTAATGGTGTGTTGGTTGTATTTGAGGGTGGTGGTTATAAATGAGAAGTCATATATGAATGAGATGAATGTGGGTGATGGAATGAGTTTTTATCCAATGATGATGAATATTTTCATCCTAAACCTATTTGGTAAAGAAAAAGATGGTTTCTACTTTATGATCATAACTATACATCTTCAAAATATCAACCCCAAAAAAAATATCGTGATCATTATGTAATATCGTTATAAGTACTAAATGATGTACTCCGGTGCTATCAATAGTATCCTGAAATTTTCTAACTAAGATTAACTACATGGGGTTACTAAATAGAAATAATTGAATGGTAAAATCTAGTTATAATATATAATATTAATTCATAGAGTATTGTTTTTATTGACTTCATATTTTAATGCATAAATTTTATTTTCATTGTTCCTAGAGTAAATGAGATCAATTATGGAATTTTTAAAGTGCATGGAGCTACGTAAAAATAGTCTATAATGAGTATTATAAATTCTTCAAAACATTGTAATGATCTATAAATGGTGAAAAATTATCTCAATAAATCATCCCATTATTTGGGGTTTTAGTAGAGTGATTTGGGTTGATTTATATTGGTCAAAAGATTATTTTTCTAATAATGATGTTGATCTTATGAAATCTAGAAATAATACTAATGATTTGGATTTTTGAAAATTAGTAAAGGAAAATGATCTACATGTATGAAGTTGTTGTTCCAATTAGAAATATTGACTTATGAAATCCTCCTATAAAATATTTGAGTGAGATAAAATTTGATAATGAAAAAACACAATCAGTAACTAACATTTGAAACATGGGTAAAAAATTTGACCATTAAATGACTAAATTGATCTAAATGTAGGGTATTAATGTTGTGAAAAAATACTTATATATTCTGTGGTAATATTTGACCCAAATGTGTGAATTAATTATTATATATACAATTTGGTGACCATTCTAAGGAAATTTAGCTTTCCACTATTTGGAATATGATGATTCCAAAAAATATTTTTCACTCATATGATATATTGGAGATATATAAATTATTTTAATTTTTAAATAATTAATATTTCTATATATTAAAAACAAGAGTGTTTGATAATAAAATTATGATAAAGAAATAAAAATTTATTGACAGAAGTGCTAAATATTATCAATAAAAACATCTAAAAATCATATAATACTATATGACTCAAGCCTATATTATTATAGATTAACATAAAATAGTGGAAAACTGATATCAAATAAACAAAAAATATAGAAGACTTAAACTGAATTTAATTTGGAAATTCTAGGATTAAGAAGGACACAAATTTAGTTGATTCTTTATTTTTTCACAATTGATATAATATCAAGATGTTTTAAATCCATAAAGCTTGATGGATTTTTGTAGGTAGACTTATATAATTTGAATTATCTTTTCTCTTCAAAATATTATATTAAAATAATTTTTTTAAAAATCATCATTGATGATCAATAAATAAATAAATATGATGATTATAGAGTTGATACCAATTGATATATATATCCTAGTTAAAATTTTATTCAAAAATAATAAGGATTGTTTGAGTAACATATGTGAGGAGTGATTGATTATTATAGAAAGATTTGGAAAAAAATTATTCTAAATAGAGTAAATAGGATATTTAGCTTCCGCCACTCAAAAATGAAATATGATTCATGCCATGGATCTAAATGTATTTGTCTTGTAATAAAAAAATTATATATTTTTAGCAAGGTATTTAAATGTGTTTATTTAAATAAGAAAATTAGGTGGAACTTTATTCCACAATAATTATATCGAATATAAACTGTATGGGAGAGAAATGATAACATTTGTAATAAGGTAAAATAATATCTATTCATGAATACATACCACATACACCGATTTGGAGACAAAAATAAAAATTATATTATACAGCACTCCAACATACAAATATAGTGGTTTTAGAAGATGGGAACTAATTATGATAGGAAGTATTTTATTTTTTTAATTATAAGAAACAAAATATTGGTTTCTTACATATTAAAAGAAAATGTGTAGGGATATATGTCTCACTGAATGAATGTATTTAAATTATATAAATAACTGAATAACTCTCAAGGAAATGTAATAGTTAGTGTTTTATTTTATAATGCTAATGATTATGATACTTTAACTATTTAGGAAGATGAAAAAACTCATATGGTTCTATTATGTAGTTTTAAATTTAGTGGAGGAATAAAAATTAATAATAATGTGAGTGATATACCTCCAATTAATGTTTGTAACTCTTGATGTTGAGCCTTTAAATGATGAGGTGCTGCTAGATTCTAGAACATCAAATAAGACTAGTTTGAGGTGAGAAATATTTGGTATTGGTTTCTATGAAGATACAAAAAACTTATTAATACCAAGGAATAATTTTCATACCCTTATTTTAGAGACTTAGTTTCATTCAAATACCATGTATTGAGAAGTGATAGATCAATATTTTTAATATTGAATCATTATATGAGACCTAGAGATCAAATTATATAGTGGAGTTAAAATTAAATACCGAAATCCATATGTTCTGAATCTATTTTTCTAGTAGTATATATGGTCTGCAGGGAGATTGTGGTTTCCTTAAATGATTATTGTGATAATTTATTGTGAATAAGTGCTATGAGAATTAAAGAAGTGTATAAATGGTGACACTATGTGAAGTTGTGTGAAACAAGAACCATTTTATTCATAATTTCATTGCAATGATGATTCCTTGTTTTGGGTGAATAAAGAGTCATATCAAGGTGTATGAATTTGATCCAAAACTATAAAAATTAAACTTTATTTCTTTATTTTCTTAACTTTTATTACATATTGTATGATATCGTGGATAACATAAAAATTGTTATAAGTATTCTAACATACCATGGATCCTCAGAGACAAATGTTGTTATAGATTTATAGAATATTTTAGCATTTCAAAAATTAGAAAACTCATGATTCACCTCCCAATATAGGTTTTTGTATGGATCCTAATGAGAATTTTCCAAATTCATATTTATTTCATTTCCATGTAATTTTAATTACAACCATATATTTCAATTTTCTATTATGTTTTGTTACTAATAAATGAATTATTTAAAGAAATATATCATAAAATGACCTCATGTGATAAATATGAATAAAAATTATTGAGTGTTAATAATATTTTAAATTATTAAGTAGATTGGATTAAAGAGTTCATTGAAATTTCAATGGACTATAAAAATGGTATGTGAAAATTTCTATTCCTTTCTTACATTGTTATTACTAAAATATAATTATTCATAAAAGCTTCCAAAATATTTTATTTGTTATGAAATCGATCTGTGAAATTAATTATGGATTGAATATGGGATATATGTAAAAAAACTGAAGGGATAGAATAAAAATATTATATATTGATCATTAAATTATAATACATATGTATATTATTATATAGGTAATTGATAAAATTACCTAAACATAATACATATAACTATAATAAAAATAAAAAAAAAATTATAGAAATATTTTTTTACAATCCGATAATTCAAAAAATTATGTTCATATATAGAAGTTAAAAAACTAGTAAATTGTTTAACAAGGAATATGTTTGAAACAATTCAATATGTAAAATTTTATCCCAATAAAACCACATTAATGTATATCAATAACTGCTGCTAAAATAATAATCTTTAAATGTAGGATTTGATACCAACTAATGGAACAAAAAATTAAATTCAATAATTAAAAATCCATTAACAATTACTAATACCCTTATGTACCACATACCAGTTAGGTTTAGTTCATTAAAAATTTATGAAATTTGTCACAAAAAACAAATTGAACTACACCAATCAGCATAAACATTATTTCGATAAACTATGTTCATATTATTACACTCATGTTTCATTCATGAATCATTTATATTCAATCATGACATTTTACCAATAAAATTTCTATAATATCTAATCTTATATAAGTCAAGTCAAAAAAATTTACAATTTTTTATGTTAATAAAAACCTATCTTCATAATATAAAATTAATGGAAAATTGAAAACCTTTTTGAAATTTTTGAAAACCCATTAGTAAATATTCTTTTTTTAAATAATATTGTAGTAAAAAATGGTCAGTAATATACTCGTGAAATAAATTTTATCCCAAATTATATTAAGACAACGTATATTCAGAATTATAATTCACGAGGTAGAATATAAGAAGCATAATTAATTTTCCTTAAAAATAATAATTTCACTGATTTGGGAACATAATATTTATTTAAAATCATAAATTAAAATATTTTATTTATAAGTCAATATATTTCTATAAAACCCCATCAACTAAATGAACATGAAATAAATATAAGGGAAAGATAATAATAACCTAGATAACAAAAATTAATTGAATAATGATATAAAGTATAATTTGGATCATCTAAAATTAACCATGATGACTTTATTCCATGAAATCATAGACATATTGTTAATGAATCAAACATATACACCATAAGTAACTAGGAAGATATCTTTGAATACCAAGAAATTATGTTATAGTTATACCTACAAATACATAAAGTGGATTTCTAAATATCATCCCTATATATTTAGCTTCATAGTCTAGTGAACTGATCATAATAATCAAATGAATTACAATACAATACATATTCAACATAAACAAATTTATTGAAAAATTGACATATGAGATGTCAATATTTTCACCAGTCAATAAATAGAACAACATGATCATAATATATATATTTATATATGGTGAAGGGTATTTTTATATTATATATCTAGTAAGGCATGAGAATCATAAAATATTGTTTAAATATATGAAGACTTTTTTACAATGAAATTAGAGTTTTACATTGAAAATAATATGAAATTTCATTTCATTTTGAAAAAAATTGAAAACTTATTCATACTAGAATAAATTGAATAAAAATTTTCTTTTAAAATACTATTTAAAAATATAGAAGGTAATATAAAAAAATTATTGATGATGATTAATATAAAATGTGTTTATATGGTAAATCACAAAATATATATTTCAACCATTCTTACCATTTTTAAAAATAACTCATTCAATAAATATAAAAAAGTATTTTTTATAGATCATAAAAAATGTAAAATGTATTTGAAATTTACCTTTACATTTTTTTATAATAAATAAATACATTCTTGTAAAATTTAAAATAATGTAGAAATTGTTGAAATAGAGTTTCAGATATTTAAAATAACTTTTAAATGAAAAATAACAAACCTCGAGTGTAAATATGTTTCATATATTCTATAAAAATCAAAATAATTTAAATACATTAAATATTTAATTTAAGATCAATTTTTTTCATCTAAATTCACATTATATTATTCCTTTTAGTTCATTTATTATCTTTCTTCATTTATTTATTAAATATTTATATTTCACTTCTGTAGTTTGGGAGTCTTTATTTTCAAAATAATAAAATTGGTTTTAGTATGTTGATCAAGGTCGAAATGGGTTATGGTTTCATCATATTATAATTTTAAACAGGTTTTAATACTCATTATTATTTTTTAATATAATTTTATAACCATCAATGTAATGAAATCATGAATAATGAATCACGTAGTCTAATGGATTTGATAATCTAAACATACTCATGTGAAACGATTTCATTTTTCCAATGCATAAAAATGTAATGAATTAAATATTTTTTAATATTATATAACAAAAATTATATAAAAATTATCATATTTTTTTTTAAATCTATTTTTATTTCCATCCATTTAATATGGAAATGAAAAAAAATCAAATATCATTGTATACATTATAGTCCATATGTATGCAAAATTCATGATTTTATTTTCCAATTAATATAAGGGTAGGAAGAATGATAAAAAAATTTATTTTCTGAATAATAATAATATCTTTAATATAATATATATTAATTCATTTAGTCCTTATAATCAGCCATGTGATTTTGTTTTCAAATTGGATTACATATATATGTAGAGATCGTAGTCTTTACATATGTGCTAGTGATACATTCATTTTACCTAGAGTGCAAAGGAGATGAAAAATGATTGTAGTATTAACCTAAAAATAAATAATTTTATTAAATAAAATGATTTAATTATTTAAATATGGTTCGTATTATTAGGAAGTTATATACAAATAAATAATAATTTAATAGATTAGTATATACAATTACATCTTCTTCAAGTATCCTCATTTCAATTGAACATAAGGCCTTTGGATGAGAGGTTTATGGTCACACCAGGGAATTTACAATAGAGTATGGTATGTGTAGAGTGGGTTGAGTATATGTTTTAGAAAAAAAACGGAGTCATATGTTCCATTTGAAAGGTTATATGAAGTCTTAAATTATAAGTTAACGAATCAGTGGTATTTTCATATATGTTATGACATAAAGGGTCTTGAAAAAAATTTAAAAAAATTCCATGTGGCTCACTTATGGTGATAGGATTCCATTTCAGACCATTTGGCATCCCAACTTTCATTATATAGTATTTATATAATTTTTACGCCAATTCGTAAAATATTATTTAATATTAAATATCCATAAAATCATTTATGGTACTAATCACATAAATAAACATTAATAAAAATAAGAAAAAAATTGTGATAGAGTATGAATTAATAATGAAAAAAATTAAATTTCAATAAGGGCCATAAAATTATTTCAAGAATATAACTGATCCAAAAAAATGACTTGTGATATTTTAAAAATATTCACCTATATTATTCACCTACATACACATGTGATAAATTAGGGATGTATTAGAATTCTATGTAATAATTCTATTATAAAAAATTAAAAATATATCAATATATTAAATAAAATTTATTTTACAAAAATATTCTCAACTATATTTTTTTATATAATATTCCATTGAATATAATTATTAAGTGAGATATGGTAAAATATTATAACTAATCCCAAAATAAAACATAATAATAGTCAAAATCAGAGGAATTTATCTATAGACTTCGTTATTTCCATAAATGTATTATTATTTTAGAAGAAATAAGAAAAAAATGAAATAAAGGGACATTTTGAGATAATTTATGACCATACACAATAAATTTAACCCTATTTAGCAGTTTTACCCTTTATAGTTATGAATTGTTTTTCCATGTATATTATTCAACATGAGAAAAATATAAATGGACTTAACACCAAATTTAGACATGATACTTCAGAATATTCTTACAATTATAGAAATATTCAAAATATTTTTGTTTTCAAAATTAATTATAATATATGTTCACAATATGCAATGAAAAATAATTTCGAGAAAAAATATTTATTTTAAGAATAAAAATGATTTTATACCAAAATCATGTATAATGTATATTCTAAAATTATTAATTGTCTTCAGTTAAATAAATAAGGAAATATTTTACAATAAAACCCAAATTACTACTTTATACACTAAGTTTACGTAATTTTTAAAAAAATACCAAAAGTGGTATTTATTTGAATTAAAATTTTACATCGATTTTTAACTTGTCAATCCGAGAAATAAAAGATTATTTTATTTTTAAAGATTAATATTAATTCATATTAAATGTATTTTTAAAAATTTGAAAATGTTTCATAAAATTTAATGTTAGTATATTATAATGATAATTTAAAAAATGGAATTATTTGAAAAATCAATATTTCTCACTATTCACCCAAAAATCATCCATTTTCGAGAAATCCAAAAAAATACCATTGAAAATTATTATATGATGAAACCATACATGAAATAATTTTTCTAAATTCAATTTCCCAAATAGATAAATTTATCTTTTAAATAAAAATATAATGGATTATGAAAACTCACTTATAACATTTCTTAACCATATACAATTTCATTTTATCATTAAAATGAGTACCTATTTTATTGTCACTACTTAACAAAATTTCATTAGAAATATGTTTCAATTTATATTTCATAATGAATTTTCTCTTTATATTACCATTAAAACCATCGAATATGATGTAACAATCATATTAAATTATAAAATTTATTTTGTATGTCATAATTTGTTTTAGGATAGGTGTTGTGTGGGTTATAAATTATCAATCATTTTATTACATAAGTAAAATAAATTTTAAATTTTTTGGTGGTTACATTACCATGCTAATAATATTTCAACCATTAACTATTTAGTTTTTCATATGTCAATGAATGTATTATGATATTAATATAGTTTCAGAAGTTGATTTATCAGGATATGTATTTTTTAGGTTTCTAATTAGAAACATAGATTTTATAAGTGATTCTAATGTAATCTGTGTACAATTATAAATTGAATTATTTTAAAATTTTAATTCAGGAATAATATTTTAGTATGGTGAAATATTTCAATATATTTTTCTTCCTCTTATTTGAGGTGATGAATTTTTTTACCATCCTGATAGAAAAAATGAAAATATATACTTACATAAATTTTTTCCAATATATATATTCAATTTCATAAATCAGTTGTGTTTTAAATAATACTCCACCACTATATCATATAATAAGATAAATAAACATGATAAATTAATTAATTCCTAAAGAACTAAAACTAACATTTAATGTGTCCTAAAATCCATATTAGGATGTAAAATTACTCTTTATATTTCTATCCATTAACCAAAATCCAAAGAGATTACACAACATAAGATAAAATACAACATGAATAAACCATCATACGTTGATATCTAAAACTATATAATTAACATCAATATTCCAATATTGAATCATTCCATAAATTACAGACTTTATCAATGTGGAATTTATTTTATATTGAATTGAAACCCAAATACAAGAATAAAATTATTATGTATTCTTACCAGATAAATTTATCATTTATCTCTAGTAATCATTAATCACTCATAATGTCACCATTAATAAATGAATTACCTCTGATCGTATAAATTAAAAAATTATAATAATCCTCCAAAATTAACCTAAAACACCATAGAACCACAATAAATGAATATATGGCTCAAAATATTACATGAATTTTAAAATTGTAAATAAAATCCCTTCATAGAAAATAATATTTTTTTCCACAATAATATAATGATCACAATATAAAAAATTTATTTATACATTATTTTAGTGACTTAGCCTCCAAATCCATTTTTACTCATAGATTTCATATACATCTCTTCTACATGTCTTTCAAAATATAATAGTCCTATACAAACATAATTTTGAAATTAAATTTTACATTAATAAATAAACCTATCTATTATTTTCAATAAATATTTATTTCTGAAATAAATATAAATTTCTCTATATTATGTATAATTACACAAATATAAAAGTTAACAAAAAAATTTACAGTTTTTCATAATATCCTAAAATTAATAAAATTTATCTAAAATATTCTTTTTTATTTTAACACATCATAACAAACAGATTATATTTATACCTCAATAATGTATTAAATTCAATCAAATATATCAAAAATTATTCTCAATCATCTTAAAATATATCACATAAAACTGAATGAACATTTCATGGCCTCTATCATTCTTATCATCCTTAAATTTAGTAACCATTAAATAAAATTATAATATATCATAAATTTTTAAAACCTATATATAAAGACTTAAATGATTAAAAACTTCATAAAAAATTAACCACAAATTGTTCTAAAATTAAATAATACTATAATTTTGAAAGATAAATTTTTTCATAGGACTCATAAATATCAATATAATAATGTTTTTAATTTATTTTAAAAATAAAAATAGTTAAAATATTTCATTAACTTTCTATTTTCTATGTGAATTATCTATATCTTCACTATTATAACATATTTATATTCATAATATTTATTTATAAAAACATTGTGATTATATTTATGTTAATTAACCACAATGAATTGATTTAATAATTCCCATACTCAACATATTTCATGCATTAACATGTTATTGATTCCTTAGGAAGAATGTTATTTCTCTTCATCATGATAGCCAATTTTTTCATTGTTCTATAGAAGTTAAAATCCATATTACCCCATATACCACTTAATAATCATTTTCATATTGAATACAGATTATTCCTAAGGTGGTTTTTCCAATCATCATGGCCTATATGAATTTGAATCTTTTTACCTTCATGTCATTGTCATGTGAACATCCTGGAACACCTAATTTTTTCTTATTTAGTGAGTCATTAAACTCACAAATATTCTAGAAGTGAATCATAATTTGAGATTGTTTGTTAGGAATATCGATAAGAGTTTTAATTATAACCCCTATTATGTTTTTTTTCTTATTCATAAAACAAAATAATTGTATTTACCAATCAATATTATCTTGGTTTGTAAATTTTATATCAATACAGAAAACCAAAATTTCTCGTATGAGCAGATAAAAGAAAATCCAAATAAACAATATTCTACAAAGGATAAAAATTATAATAAATTTAAAACAACATATTCTATTTATTTATTTTAATTAAATCTAAAATAACAACAAATCTATATAAAATACTAACCCTTCATTTTATAAATGACAACAAATGTACAGACTAAATGTTAAATAGTACAAATTTTTCCCATTGAGAAAACACGGTTCTGGATAACTATTTACAACACAATATCGAACTAAACTTATCTATCAGACCATAAATAAATATTATTACGAATAATTATAAATAATAAAACACATAATAAAAAATTCAATTTAATCCATTATAAATGAAAAACAATAAAATAATAATACCTAAATGTTTTTAGAAATTTTTTCAATAAAAAAAGTTTTCCTTATATATTTTAATTTCATTCAAAATATAAATATATAAATTATAGAATAATAATTATTTTTAAATGAAATTAATTTTGGATTTCTTCTATCAATATTGTCTTATATTTAATTTGTGGTATTTTTATAAGATAATTAATATTTAGAATAATAGTGAAATTTATTATTTTTATAAAAAATATGTTTCTTATGACATGAATTTCAAATATATATATATAATTAAATATGAATATAAAAAAATATTAAATTATACATTTTGATATATTCATATGAACAAATAAAACATATTCTTATTATTTTGTTTTTAATGTAATCTTTTTTCGTAATAAACATTTTTATCTTTACATTTAATTAAACAATATAATGGAAGAATATTGTCTTAAATTAATACGAAATATAAATATTTTTTTATATTATAATCATGAAATATATCCCATAAAATTAAAAATAGATTTTTTTCATACATAATTTTTAATCATAAAAACACAATTTTCCTAAAAACTATTTGTACATGTTTTGGGAAATTTATTTTTAAAAACAATTACATAATGATATAAAGATAATTTAATAAAATAATTTTTATATTTTAAATTATTTGGTTTATATTAGATAGTATTTTAAAATTAATATTTCCATTAATATATATTACATTGGTTGAAATTAAATAACCCTGAAATATGTAAAATTGAACAAAATATATTTATTAATAAGAAGTGACAGAAACCATAATAAACATGTGTTCCAAATTTTTTTTTGGTTTATATAAAAATAAAAGCCGTACACCCTATATCCTTCTCCCATTTATGATATTTTATTCTCGAATAGTAATTTTATGGTTCGTCAAACAATTTCATTATCATTATATAAATAGTGGATCATTCTACTACTTCATACCCAACCACTCCCAAAAAAATTTCTTTCTAATATATACCTCGTGTATTCTTCATAAACCCTATTCCAATCCCTTAAGCCTCTTTTTACAAATACTAATATATATTCCTAAACGTCTAAGGTTATTTGTAAGATAAAACTCAAGAAATCAACATAATTATTACATCCTTCTTAACAATTTAGAATAAATCTTCCGCAAAATAAAATATTCCAAAATAATTTCATATAATAAAATAAATATAATTAGTAAAACAATTATATAATAATTTAATGTTATAGACCATAATTAACCATATCTTTTTACTATAAAAAACAATATTTTGAATGTGTGTATGTGTGAAATATAACCCCTATGAATCAACTAATTCAGTTTTCCATAACTAAATCACATCCTTTGTTAAAAATAAGAAATTAAAAAGACCAAAACATATTTCCCATTTTTATATTCATTTATTACTATATAAATTCAATCCCTCAAATTAGTAGATGAATAAAAATTTGGTTATGTGTACTTGTGGACAACCATCTCCATGAATGATATATATATTTTTTTTATAATGACCAAACATGGATTGTAAAAAAAAGTGAAATATATGAAATAATATTATATTTATAAGGTTATAAAATTATAATCCATTTGATACCTTTCATTCATTATATGATGAAAAAATTTCATATGTGCATATGTGTAGATTAGTATCTACATGAGTATAATGTTTTCTATATTTCTTCATCATCTCTTTTATTAGTTTTCAAAAATATTAAAATATGGTTCAACCTGTAAATAAATTAGAAATAATATAATTAAAATTATTTAATAATGATATTATAACTAAATCACCACATAATCATTAATATATATTAATTATATCATCTTCATGATTTTTTCGATTTATCCACCTATATAAATATTGTTTCAAATTT
Organism: Viscum album; assembly: GCA_963277665.1. Lineage (NCBI taxonomy): Eukaryota > Viridiplantae > Streptophyta > Magnoliopsida > Santalales > Viscaceae > Viscum > Viscum album. The sequence goes on from OY728165.1 coordinate 1,020,440,323, forward strand.
ATAGATAGGGTGACTATGGAAACATAATTAGTGATGATATTTGAAATTAATAATATAATAATGATCATTTTAATTTATTATAAATATAAAATTTTAGATTTTATATGTGTTATTAATAATAAACTGTCATAGTAAATTTAACCACCAAAAATGAATATTTCAGGTTACCTTTCCATTATAGAGTATATTTAAGAAAACTATTAAAAAATATTAAATTTTTTATAATATAATAATAAAGCAAATAAAATTATATAATTTAATATATTATTAATCAATTTTACAACTCATTTTTCTAACAAATACCGAAATAGTTATGGAAAAATTGACCTAATAACATCGAGTATTTGAAAAAATAGAAAATTACATAACAAATAAATAACATGTGATAATATATTAAAATAATTTCAATAAATATTGGTGAATAATTTAATTGTTAGTGTTTTTAAAAAAAGAAATTTTTTTTTATTCATAAAGATAATCACATCTTTAAAAAGAATCAAGGAAAATGTATGGGGATACTTTCTAAAATTAGATTTTTTTGACACATATTCTTTATTGTATACCATGACATTTTTATTATGGTCTGATTTGTTTCTTTTGAATTTAATTTTATATATTCTCTTAATTATTTAGTTTTTATGGGTCACATAATATTATTTATTTAAAATGAATTGGATTCCAAAATTTATATGATTGTACTGGTTATTGGTAACTCAAATCCCTTATATTTAGTTACAAGTATTAATATTGATCACTATTATTCATTGATTGATTTTATATCACTAATAAATAATTTATTATATATTCAAACACTATATTTAGGGGTTATATTGTTTTCAAAATGAAATCATTATATAATGACTCTTAGCTCAATCATTAATATTTTTGTAAGAGTTACATGGACTTAATTCCGAAGTATGTGGACATGATTTTTTTATATCCCAATTTTCATTTATAAGGTTTATATATTCTCTATGATTTATATAATATATTGAATAATTTTATATTAAAATTATTTTAATTTCAATTTCAAATTATATTTATGACAACTCATATAATTCTTACACTTTACATCATGATTTATTGTATAGAGATTCACATAATGTAACCCCCAAAGATTATGAGGCATAATATCATTGGGTTATTAGGAATATAGGATATCCAAAATAAATATAAATAAAAATTCTTAAAATTTAACTTCATTACATGGCCAAAAATTTTATTCATCTTTCAATAATGGACGTGATATCCTATGTATGTACAGAAGAAAGAGGTGTGCTAGAAATCTCACTATAGTAATAATCGAAGCATATCATAAGAATAGTTGTAATTGTGATTAAGAATGCATGTCGAGGAAATATAACATAGTTGTAAATCATACAAATGAACAAATATGCAGGATTTAAGATGATAATCTAATTCTAATATGGGAATTTGAAATCTACATAAAACATGCCATCGAAAACAAAAGTCTTGTCTAACCACCAAGTCTTTGTAACATTATTTTCTCACGATAAACTATCATTATACAATCATGGTATATCATGAGAAAAAAAAATTACCCAATCCATTATAGGTCTATATATTTCTATGATCTTCCTTCACATTCATATCATATATATGCATAAGTGTTCCACATTACTCATACAACATAAAAATTATTTCACAACTTTTGATCCCAAGATTAAGGAGAGTGAGTTAATTAAAAGGATATGAAAAATAAGTGAATGATATCTACAATTAGTTTAATTCCATTTATTAGAAATGGGTAAGGGTGAACACTAAAAAAATGTTTGGCACGGAGAATCGCAGGATAATTTTGGTAGTATAAAATGGGTAAAAAAGATTAATGGAATGGTTTAATGTGAGTGAAATTGGTCTACCAAAACATGAGTTTTATGTTAACATAAATAATTATTTGAATTTTTTTAACAATATAAAAATTTGGAATCGAAGGAAAATAAAAGAACCCATTTTGATAATATTTTGTGGATATAGTGGCAACAAGATCAACGCATTATTTCATCTAGATAAGTCCCCATCGAAGTTCATTATGAATCTTTTTGTATCTATAATTAAATTCCTGAGGACTATATAAAAAAAATAAAATTTTCATGAAACACTTTGTATATACATTCATACAATAGTTTTTCATATTTAACGTTATCAAAAAAATATAAGAATCCATTAAATGATTTTCTCTCGCCTCATCATATGGTACCTAATTATTCTTGAAAATTCCCCACCATAGATTCATTTTTTACATCATTTTATATATTTTCATATTTTTTATTATATGTTTTATTCTATGTATATATGCAATGAGACCAAAAATGAAAATAATAAGAGAGATGGTTCAATAATATAAATTTCAGTATAAAATAGATATAACATGGAATCAATTATACAGTCCCTGAAAGGGTTGTAGTTTATCTTGGTAGCACATTTATTTTGGGTAAAAAATATCACAACATCAAATTATGCCATACATTTGTCCTATATATCCAATTATTTCGAATTACTTTTGTTATCCATATCATATAGTGTGCATTGAGATTAAAATCAGACATCATTGTTTCATTTTATGCAATAATTCTTACGTGTAATGTATATGTGAGGATTCATACGAAAATAATCATTTTTTAATTTTTTAATTTTTATTTTTAATTTTTATTATATATTTTTATTATATATGGTGCCTGAATAATGAAGAGATAGAGATGATCCCTTACTTTAATTGGAAACATTAAAATTATAAGAGGATATTAATAAATGGTTGGTAACATGTTGGTAGTAATTAATATAGGCAATGGAATATTAACATCAATCTACAATGGTTTTGAGTGAAATGATATGGGAGGTTGGTTGGTTTTTTAAAGCAATAGATTATGAAATTTATTGTTAATTTTTAAACATTAGTTTTAGACTATATAAGATAAATTAATCAAACCAAATACCATCATAGAGTTTATGACTATGTTTTATTCCAAATATGAGTGTATTTAATTATTTAATAAGTCTAAGAATCAAAAACTATAAAAAATACACTACATGATGTTGAAGGAAGGAATGTTTTTAAGAATTGATTTTAAATCAATAAAATATTATATATTATTAGGAGGAATCATTGATGGATTAAAAATTTAATAAATTAACATAAAAACACATTATTTTAAGGTTGATCATGTTATTGGATTTGGATATGCGTCATAGTATTTATTAAGCAACTTTTCAACTCTTATGATGTTATAATACATATCATATAATTATAACATATTTAATTGTTACCCAAAAATTAAAATATCATTAAACTGTAGTAAAAATACCCAATAAAATGATTCTATCATTCTAATTTTAAAAATAATATTTATATTATTTTAATTGATCCATAATACGACCAATATCATTTTTAAATCACATATCCGCTTTTATTGAAAAAACTATTTTTTTAAATAACTCCTTTCGTACCGTTATAAATATTACATTTTACGACATAAAATTATATTATAATTTATATTTAAAAAAGTTAATTATTAATAATATTATATTATAAAGTCTTTTACTTAAAAAATTCTGTAATTTGTCAATCAAAATTCTTCATTGAAACTAAATATTTTTCAAAAATAGTCTTTTTGTTAAATTGTATCAATATATAATTCTCATAAACATTATTATTTTTCCATTATAATATAATAAAAAATTAATATAATAATAAATTTTTAAAAAATAATGAAAATAAAAATTCAAACTCTTAGTTTCCAAATACATATCTTTTTATTACACCATCAAATTCCAAATAGGTAATGTGATCAATTGGGATGTTTTCATATGAGTATTTAGTGAAAATGTTTTTGTTATTAATCTTGATGATCTTGAACTTGTCCAATTAATGGTTTATTTCATGATTTAGTAATATTTTCTTAGTTTTCACTATTTTAAGGGAAAATCCTAGATATTTTATCTCTCTTGAATACCATGATAAATGGGATTTATGGGGAATGATTGTACTGGTCATGGATATTGCCTCTCTTCCAATGCTAATTGGTATATTCATAACCATTTATATATGATAATAATACAATAAATATATAATAGATATACTATCAATGGTTATCATATTTAATATTCACATATATTTGATATGATATAACTTATAATAGTCCCAAGACCAAAGTATTTCACGTGTTTTTATAATTTCATTTCTTAACAAGTAGTTTACTAATATAAAAATAGAATTTCTATTATAAATGGTATACTTATTAAATTATTAACACATTACAAAAATACTCTTTCAAAATTTCACTCATATACTAAAATAGATGACAATAATTCTATATTATCACCAATTCTAGTTTCCAGCCACTTCCTTAAACTTTTTGTTCTACAAAAACACATTGATGAACTGATTTTACTTATTTTTTATAGCCTTGTCTCTATGATCTGAGATCTTTACCGTATTATATTTGTATGAATGATCAGTCTCCAATTATACAAGATCTCGATCTGGTATAGGTCATGGGAATGATATGTACTTCATCTAGAGGAATACATAGAAAACATCATGTTCAAGAGATAGGTTAGGTGGGAGTTCAGGTAGATTGGCCACTGATCTGATGTGATCAAGTATATAAATAGGGAAGACGAGTCTTGTCCAAAGATCTCCCTTACTCCCATACGTCATGGAATTCTTAACACGTGATATACAATCAAAAACTTAAAGTATGTCCTAAAAATACAGGTCTCATTGATTACTGTTATAATAAATTTTATTTTGAATTTGTGATGATGTCATATGATGGAGAATTGTTTGAACATTATATTTCATCTCTGGGTTAAGATTAGGTCTCATCATATTTCATTATCCATCATATCCAAAACATCATGCAGTATTAAAACTCTACTAATATAGAGCCTTATAAGGTTCTATTTGAATTGAATAATATAAAATATTTTTATATGAGAACTCCACTAGGGGATGTTTTTGATATCGATATAATAGGAAATTAATTGATCCTTATCAAAAAAGAAACCCTAATTTTTTAATAGTGATTGTAAAAAAACATTTATTTAAGGGTGATAAGTAGTGTTGAAGATCAGTTTTATATCTAATTCATGTCATATGTTTTTCAAAAACCTCATGGTCAAACATGTATATAAATATGATATAATTGATTATAGAACTCCATGTATTCATAAAACGTTTTTTATGTACAAATTATCATGATAAAAATTCTTTAACATCCCTCTTCATGTTATCCTATAATAATTTTTTGGTTTCAAATATCTATACATCATAGTGATTCCTAGATGAATTGTGAAGGATGAGCTCCGTTAATAATCCAGATGTTTCTTATTTTGCTTTTATACTGGGAAACATATCTGAGTTCCAAACCATATCACTCTATCTATAGAATTTTCAAACTCCATAATTATCCATTCTTTTTTCTTTCAAACATCATTATCAATCTAATAATCATTTATCATTTCAATAATAGATGGTTGAGTATCCATTTTGGAAAGGTATGATGAAGATTAATTTATTCTTCGTAATTCCATCCTCTGTTAGTACATGAATATTAGATCCATTTCCATTATCATAATGTATATGGTTATATGATTTATTCAACATATATTATATTCAACACAGATCACCTTCACATAATAGTAATTTATTAAAAAGTAATTACTCATGGTGAACTATTTCCACCTTTTTGGAAGATATTATGCTCATTTTGGGTGAAAATATACATGAGGCTTCATGTTTCATATATATGTCACATGTATCACCATAGAGAAACCATTTCTAAATATTCAGTATATAGATCAATATATCCAAATCTAAATCATGTTTTCGGTAGTAATTTCTTGTATCATTATTTAGCGGTAAGCATAGGCTATCTATTTTTTATATTTCATTAGTACACAACCATATAATTTATTAGAAATATCACTATAGATCAATAATATATCCCCACTATTTGGTAAAGGGATCAAAGATGCAGTGATTGGGATTTTATTCATTTTAATAAAACTTTCTTCACATTAATCAATCATTTCAAACCTCGCCCAGATCAGAGTTAGCTTGTTTTGTGGGAATTACAATCATGAGAATTTTCATTCAAATAAATGATTTTTCCTAACTAATCCAAATAAACTATAGATTTTCATCAGCAAGGTTCGACTAGTTCATCCATCAATTGAAACTACTTCTGAAAGTTCCTAAGGTAACCATTTTTGTTGATAACATGCCACATGAATGTTACTTTATCCATACAGAACATTAATTTCATGTATTCATCATACATATTTTTATTCTACAAGGTATTTAGTACAATATGAAAATACACCATATTATACTCCTTTTCTTAGAGTGGATTAAAAAATAGTCATTAAATAAAAACAAAAAAATTTTCTAGGTAATTATTATTGAATATATTCATTATTCTAGTTAATAATGATCAATAACTAGAGAGTCAAAATTGAATCACTATGAAATCACAGTGTCTATGCCTTGTATGACAAGAAAGCATGGGGATATCAGTCATATAATCATTTACATGATAATAATTCAACAAAATATCCATCTTACAACATTAATATTCTCCTTATGAAAGATTGGGAAATTCATTAGTTTGTTGTATAATTTTCCTTTTTATCATGAGTTTTTTCTTCTCATAATAATAAATATAGATGAATATTGGCACTTCCACATTCATTAAAAAGTGTACCGGTTCACCCCATGTTGAATAACATGGGAATATTAACCCTTATAGAAATTATATTGTAGTTGAGTCTTCAGATATTGATGATAATTAATATAAATTCATTTTGGATTCCTATATATTTTAAAATCTTCTCTTAGATATTTAATCTAGAACTCAACCTATTGGCTGAAAGAAAGACTATGGAATTCTATTATAAATGCATTGGTGAATTCTATTTCAATGATAATTTCATCAATGATGATCTTTTATATTTTATCAATCATTTGATCTTGAAACTTTTTTCAAAAATAAATAAATATCATTCCTGTGATGATGATAAAAAAGATGAATTATCCACATACTTTCACATGTATATAACCATAAGCCTATTTTTGATATGTTCATTTATATATATCTCTCAAAAATTGATACTGGATCTATATAATGAAAAACAATTCTAGTCTAGAATAAAATTAAATTCCACTAAAAGGATAATTAAAATGTTGTAAATGGGAATCACCCCACATATTTAGATTGTGGATGAGTTATATACTGGGTATTTAATAATATCCATATTTTCTATTTTCAATGATATCTCTACAATAATGAATAGTAGTAGTGTTTAAATATTTCTACTAAACTTGTGTGATGTGGAGGAATACATAGAACCATAGTCAATTAATATGTTCACTATAATTGAATGAATAACTTGTATACATATCCACAAATGATTGATTAGTTCCACCTGTAAAGTTATAATGGAATAATCCATCCCGTTCTATTTAGGAATTTGATTTTGTTGTAATATGTTGTCATCAACATCCCCTTGAATATTCCTTAATAAACATAGGTTATATTCACATTTAAATATAATAATTGGATAATATTTTGAGGTATCACAATATAATTCCATTTTTATGTCTCTTTAGTGGGGGTTCTCCCATTAAAAATCACTAACAATGATCACATCCTTTCCGTACCTAAATAATTTCATTGTCATATTTAAGGAATTATGTCCATGATTCCTCAATCATATTTGAAAAAGTTGGATATTGTAATTTCATTCTGATATGAGACTATTCAATTACACTGATGGAAATAAAATCTATTATTCACTTCTTATTTACAAACTCATAAGACCCTAGAGCTTTTGATGATCACAATATCAACATTGAGGGAACATAAAACAATATCTTCATAGATTCCAAATCCTTAAATCTATAATTTGTCTCATGAAATCAATTTTATCCCCCCAAATAAGTGGTCAATTTTACTTTCATTTTAAATGAGGATGTAGTTGGTATATGATGAATATCATTTTATCTTTTCCATGTTTTTCTCATTTTCTCGGATGGACTCAATATCATTCTACTAAAATAAAGTAAAGGATATTTCATTATATTTTAGAATGTTAGTGTAAAATATTAATCCAAAAGAATTTTACCAAAATCATTACACTTCATTTCATAAAATTCTTCCTTAAGAATTATATTTTCAATCAACATCCACAATTGATAAGAATCTCCCACCATAGTGTAAATAACTGATAAGACATTCTATTTCATAGATAATTTGAGGATGGATTATATCTTTTCAATATATTTGATCTGTTATACATGATTAAAGGATCAGAATATTCAATGAAATTTTAAGTACATTATCATATAATGATATTAATTGAAACATTCTCCTTTATAGGGGGATTGGGTTTCCCCCTAATTCTGATTTTGGTCAAAGTATGAGTTAAATGTGAATGTATTGTCTATAATTTTCTCAATCCTACTCCCATATAGCTGGGAATATAATTGTTGAAGTCAATACATTGATCATCACACTGGTTGTTTACTCAAATCATTATATTTATAGGCATTTACGATATTATAAGAAATTTTGGGCTGAATTTTTTAAAATATTAAACCAAAAAATGGGAAACCATGAACATTAAATGTATAACCAATTATTGAATTACATTACTTATCAAATGAATTTATAGGTTTCAATATAAGTTATCCTTGATCTATTTTCTAACATAAATTCTTATTATCATTTTATCAACTTAATAATTATTCGAAATGATCTTCTTAATTTATTGATTCATATCTCCGAGAAGTTTCAAAAAAAATGTGTGCAGTAAGGCCCCATATTTTTGCACTAGGTGACTAATGGTTTGAGCACAATTCACCCTTTTGTGTTATTACCCAGAGGTACAACTATTCTAGAGCCACATACATTTTAAAAATCTATAAAAAGAAGTATTTTCTTGGAAACCACTTACTCAATACATTAACAAAACATAGATATGTTTTCCTTGGTTTATTATTACCAAATGGATGTCAATAGTGTTTTAAAATCCTATTCCAAAAAAATAACTATATTATTCTATGAAACCAAAAATGATAACCACTATCATTTAGAGATTTTACATAATGATTTATTTCAAAAATATATTGTTTATTCATCTGTAGAAGATCATGAGGACAAGTGTATTTGGGTAATTAGGTACATAACATAACAACATGAAATCATTATACAATTACATAAATCCAAAATCCAAAACATGGGATTGAATTTACTTGATCATATAAAACATTATGAGATAAACTTGGTACATATATAAGAAATTATAGATCTATAAAGCACTGTAAGGGAATACAAACAACATATCATAAGGGAAATTAATACCCATAATTAATGTGGAATATCAAGGATTTTTTTTTGAAACCTAAAATTGAACATTAAATATTTATATAGGATGATAACATAATATAATCATGGGAATGTAGAAAAACTATAAAAAATGAAATCATAACCATGAGTCATGTATAATAACAAAGGAATCATAATGTATTTTTCTTAGGATAACCATTATTTCACTATTAGTGGTATCTCATGAGATAAAAATATTTCCCATTTTATTGGAGGTCTATATAATATTGTTCCCACCTATGAAATTCTACACACATACATACATAAGTGTTTTATATAGATCTTACAACATAAAAACACATTTCATCACACTCATCCTTATGATTTATATGTTTTTTTTAATAAATCAAAGTCACTAATAAATGGAGGATTGTATGAATAGGTGAGTACTATAGAGTGAAACTTTTGATGTCTATTAAGTATTAAAACATTTCTCATGGAGAATAACAGATTATTATTGGATGTATAACCTGGGTATATATAGTGACAGTGAAATGTGACTCTCATCACCTTTAAATATAAATGAATTTAAGATGGATGTGTAAAAACATACCCAAATTAAGAAAATAAAAATAAAAAATGTATACTATAAAGAAGGTGGTTTAGTGAAGTGGAGAATGATACGATCTTTTACCTTGATAGGATGCTTCTAAAAGAGTTGGAGTATCTTATTAAGAACATGGGGATTCCATGTGAGGGATCTAGAAAGATAATAGAAGAGTAAAATCTTGATTTAAGGGTTTTGTGTTAATAAAAATGGGAGGGTGTGTGGGTTTTTATAAAATACTATATTATAATTATTTATTAATTTATAAATTTATGAATTTTACTATAATGGATAAATTAATACAAGATATAAAACATATCATAGTTAAGGCCCATTTTTTTCTTCCCCAAATTAGTCAATTTACTAATTTTGGTCGTCTATGAATTGAAATAAATAAATTAGAACCATTATTCATGTGGAAGTGAATTAGGTTCATAAAAACGTTATTTAAAACCTTAATATGTAATATTTGTTTGGATATTCATTAGGTGTTTATAAAATTAATCAAATAACTTTTAAAAAATTATTTTGAAAGGGAAATATATTTTATTCATTTTTAACTTTATAGTATTTGTTACAATATTCTGGAATTTATGATGTCATAATACATAACATATAATTATATATTATTTAATTATTATCCAAAAAATTCAGTAAATTAGAAAATTAGGAAAAAATTATAGTTATATAATATTAATTTGAATATTTCAAGATTAATATTTCTTTTACTAAATAACTCTACAAATATGACAATATACACTTGTACATATAAAATTAACTATTATTGGGAAATATTCTTTTTAAAAATAATAGTTTTCATATCATTATAAAATTTATATTCATCCTAATGAAATTTAGTTGTGTTATATATTTAATAAATAAAACATTATTATAATTTAAATTATTTCAAAAATTATTAGAGGAAAAAAAATGTTTTTATTTATTAATGATTTATATTTTCTAAAAATATATTAAGTTTTAATCAATGAGAAATCTAATTTATATAAATAAATATTACATAACCATTATATAATTATTAAAATATGATATAATTTATATTTAATTATAAATATAAATATATAAATATATACTATTAGGGTATAGATACATTAAATTTTCTATCACCAATGAATTCCCTGAGGGTGGAGTATGTGATGGAGATATTTTATTGTGGGGGGGGGGGGGTGGTGAACATCTTATGTGAAGTGATCTCAAAAATATTTAAATTATCTTATAAATAACTTCACTAATGACTAAATTTTAAAATTTCATCTTTGAATTGGTCAAGGTAAAATTTCACTAAAGATATTCCCTTTAAAGCTTTAATAAATGGGTTCATTAGGTAGGACACTACTAGTCAAGGTCATCATTTTCATTTCATGTGTCAATTTGATATGTCTTAACCCTATATATATATAATAGAAATATTATTCCAATATAATGACTATTTTATCAGGGGATTTAATATTTAAATGGCTTTTAAATCTGAAAAAATGTTCGCTTTATTAGTCCAAAAGAAAAATATTTTCTCATTTTTTCTATAATTTCATTTATTAATAATGATTTTAATTAAATATAATGTAAATTTTATTAATAAATGTTTAAGATATGACACTTTCTCTATGAAGTGTTCAGATTTAAATTTCACACAAATTTCAAGGGTTTCATTTCAATATTAATTTCAAAATAATTATTTTTTACAAGATAATCTATATTTTTATTGACTATTAATTATACATCCCCTTCTCATTTTATATTTTTTATCCATGGGTTTTTACATGATTCAAAAGAAATTTATTTCCACATTAACAATACTTTACCCGAAGTGTTTTGTGTAAGTGATATAGGAACTATGTTTTATTTTCATTCAAGAATCTCCATTTTTCCTGACTGTATTCATTGATAAATTTTGGGAATTTCCTTATTCATTCCTCAAAAATGGAATGAAGAAATTTTATAATACATCTAATTTGATGAATATGTTTTGATGAAATTTTTTTCTATATTTTTCAATTTCATTAATGTGTAAATATATTAAGTTTCTAACATTTTCTATGTGAAGATTTATTTCCATCCTATATGCTACATTGAATGAAAACAATATTCTGTGATTTAATAGTTTTCTAAAATATAGCCTCATTATCATTGAATTATAAGATATTTCTATTTAACAATTTTTTTGAAAAGGTAATGGATGTTTCTTATTTCCTAATAAATATTTCCTAATTCTCTGTGATGTTGTTTACATCAAAATCTATATCCTTAGGATTATCTTATGATTGATCAATGATATTATCTAAATGATACACATCCTTATACATTACATTTAGGGGTTATTTATTTCTATTCCCTACATAATGTATGATCCATCACTACATTTTTCTTGCATAACCATCCTCAAATTTATACCTTTTAAATATAAATTGTAGATACCATATACCTCATCATCTTTGTTGAAGGGTATTTTCACAGAAATTTATTAAATTTCATTGGAAAATAATTAATTTTGTACTGGTTTATATTTATATAATTTTTTATGGAATTTGATTTTTTTTAAATGTATATGAAACTTGTTTTATTTTTATGGGTCATTAATGATATCGTGAATGAACAACGTTTTCCATTAATGGAATACTTATTAATAGATGAATGATTATTTTCATGTTGAACTCATATGTATGGATGGTAATGGGTGGGGTCATAAATCTACCTAAAAAGAATTGATAAATGTATTATATCTCATGATGTCATTATATGAATCATGTAGGTAATTATGGATCCACTATGTTAATGTGGTTTTGATTTATGCTCAATTATTTTATAAAAATTAGGTGGTGATTTCTAGTCCAATATGATATGTTTACATATACTCATTATAGTGCCACAATAACATGATTACGTTTAATAATGGTTATGATCAATTTTTAGTTATAACACTATCATAAATATATTCTTAAAACAATGTTATTCTATTATAAATATTGATTATTGAATATTGTTTTCACGCTCTTTGATGCATACCTTATTTCATACCAATATTTATTCAATGACTTGTGGATTTTGATCTACACTTCATTTTTGTGATTTTATTATGTTTTTTATTATACACATATTCTAATCATTTTATCACTTGTAATCATTAACTTTTAGTGCTTTTGTAAACACTTAAAAAGTGTTTGTGGAAAACCCTTATTATTTTTCTATTATCTCTATGTTATGACAGAAACCATTATGTATGATTTTTCAAGAATATCATCTTATGTGGAGAATTTATGTAGTATGATTAAGACATATTTTGTATTATGTAGTTTCATATATAGTTATAATAATTTAAATTTTATATGAAAAACATTGAATCTATTGGATTAATATTTTTTATAACTATATTCACCTCAAAACCTAAATTCTAATTTGGAATGTAACTAATACATTATGGGAGATGGATATTTTATTTATAGATCTATATTAATAATATATTATAAATTTAATGTTTGGAATACCAGATCTTGGAGAGTAGGTTATTTGGAACCTCGGTTGGTTTTCAATAAGGGTTTAGATAACATTATAGTTTATGATTCTTTTGTATAAAATATAAACTAAGATGTTATAAAAGGTTATTAAGGGTTGATTGGTTAGGTTTGATCATAATATAAAAGATATATATAATCATTAAGAAGGGTTATATTGATTACATTTTGTTTTTAGAGGATTAGGATGACAGATCTATAGATAAGCCATTATAGATATGTCAATGCTATAAGATTACAGATACGATAAAATCCTGATGTTTTGGAAATATTTTTGTGTATGGGGGTTTTCAAGAAATTACATCATTATGTTGATATTATAATGTGTATGTAAAAATTGTATAAATTCACTCTGGTGTAATCACATGAAAAAATTGGAATGAGTATAAAGATAATCATTATCCATTTTCACAGTGATTAGGTCTGAGACTCCACACCATGATAAAAATTATTAGGGTATATAATTTTCTCCATAACATTCTACAAATCAACCATTATAAGAGACTTTTTATGTTATGGTATTGGATTATTTATTTTGAGAGAACCCATCCTATGTAATAAAATACTAAACAACTACTGATTTAGATTTAACTATAACCTAATTTTCTAACATTTAATATTATTGAATTTTGAGGATGAATTTGTTATTTAACTGTATTATAATAATTCCCATTTTGGAGTTATTAATTAATTTTAATTCATTTTGGTATTATAATTTTATGAATATTCAATAAATGACCTTAAAAATAGATTTCATGGGTATTGCATACATTGGTCAAAAATGAAACCTAATTTTATATGATCTATATTAAGAAATCATGTGATTATGACTAACCATATGTTATGAATTATGAATATCAATTTTAAAACAATTAAAATCCAAATTACAGAAATGATGATAAGGATGAAGTATCATGGAAGATCATGTTTCAAGGATGATAATGATAGGGGGATTCAATTTCATCATACTCAAAAATATTTGAAGTGGAATATAAGAGTATTCCTTAACTGAACTGGGAGATGTTTTATTTATTATAAATCAGGGATTTCATAAATAAATTGTTTATGAATAGGATAATATTAGACACCAAAATGGATGAATGTAATGATCACTATAAGGTGTCATAGATTGTTTAATGTCTATAATGTGGAAAAATAGGCATTATCAATTTTCAAGATGTAATCAAAGGGATAATAGTGTTGATAGGAATACTAAAATTTCATAAAAAGGGAATTCCCAATCAACAAAAAGTTTTGACGTGAGTAATAAAGATGAAGAGGAGTGAGGATACTGATTATCATCATAATAACATTGTGTATTTTATTTTATCCTTATTCTACCTACACAGTGTACCTTGAATGTTTAGGAAGAATTTATAGTCACCACCCCAATAACCAGAGGATATTTTATTAACAAAACATTTACTGTTATTATTATTATTTATGAAGTCCCTATATATTGTCTAATGATGTATCAATGTTCCTTATATATTCTTATTATATATCATTAAGGTGAATTTCAGGTTTCCTTTTTCATTTTTTATTTATTTGTATATAGATTCTCTTATCATTTTAAATAAAAAAAAGAATATTTAGATATCCTAAATAAACCCATAATCCCCAATTTTCATGCAATTGAATAAAAACAGTCTATTAAAAATCACTCCCAAAATATGTATATCAACACTAAATATTGAGGCAATCTAAGAACAAACCATTAAAGAGAAGATAAAATATCATTTTTATTCTTATAATGGGGGAATAGACAAGTTCACTAGTCGTACATAAGACTATAATGATGAAACCTCATAAGAAATTAAATTTTTATTCTTGGGTATCATTTATATAACATTTTCTATTGTTATTATTGATAAACAATTAAAATAGAGAGGATGTAATTTATTCAATGGTGAGAATTTAATAACTAAAGATTATACTGTAGAATTTTTTCCTTTATAAAAACATCTTTATGATATCCTATTTTCCAAGAATGACTGATCTAATATAAATTATGACATATAATAAAAGTATAAAAAATAAAAATTATGAATAATAAAAACCCTTGTAAATAATGTTTTTTAATCAATTACAAATACAATCAAAATATGATAATAATACTAAATTTCCTAAAATTTAATTTTTCTACTAAATTAGTTTCCATTATATAATTTATTTTTACTTCAAATAATTTTTTTATGAAACTGGTTTTTAAATTTTAACAAATAATTTAATTATTATATTAATGATATCAAAGTTAAAATTATATAAATTTAAATATTTTCTTGAGATAATTTATTTTTTGGTGAATAGTGAATATAATAGTTTTACCAATACTATTATTTTTATTACTTGAAATCATAATTTATATAATACTTCTTAGTAATTAAATATATTATTATTAAATTAAAAAATATAAATTTTGAAATATTATGTTGAATATATAAAACATTATCATATAAAATTATAGTTTTGGTACTATTTTTCCCATGTAAAAAGTTTTTATTTTATTTTATTTAGTTAGAATATATTTTTTTCATATTCAGTTTTGGATTGCTTCAAAATCCAAAAAAAAAATATCTTCGTAAAATAATAATCCAATATTTTTCTTTATACAAAACAAACATTGATAGATTTATCCTATAAAAATTATATGCTTAGATGCCCACTTTTCAAAGAAAACTATTTGTAATATTTATGTACGTTTATTTAAAATTATTTTTTCATAATGATATAAATTTTATTTAATAAAATAATTTTCAAATTTAAAATACGAATGTTAAAAAAATAAATTTTTTTACATTTGAACTTTTTATATTGAAATAAATTACTAAGGAATGTATTTAATTTTCTCGTATAAGTGAAAAGTTTAAATGAGATTAACTAACTAAAAATGAATCAAAATATATTAAAAACATTTTTAAAAATGTATCTCTCTAGTGTATCATGAGAAAACCTCACCTATAAACCCACTTTTATCACTTTGTGAATGTTTTACCCATGAATATTTACATTAGATTATTATTAATGTTAATGGTGCTTCCAAATATTCCCCCTACAATACATAAAATAGAGATACAACCACTACTTTTGGTTAAACCATTATCTAATAATTTAATTCAAAAAATATATAATTTCTCTCCTATTTCCCTATCTAACATCCATAAACAAATATTCACCACTATTTAACTTAAGGAATATATTTCCTACGACATTTTAGAAGGAAAAACTGAAACCCTTAATGTAATTATTACATCCTTATTAATCATTTGTTCTTAATAAACCTCTTATAAACATTTTTAGACACCAAAATATAATAAAATTGTTACAATAAAAATAAAAATATGTTATTATATAAATTAGAAAACCCTAATTTATTCATTTCCATTGACTAAGAAAAACAAAAGTACTGAAATCATTTGTATGTGTAGACTTCCAACTTAATGAATTAATGTTGTAGACTTTTCAAATCCACATATCATATATGGTCATAATTATGGAATTTATGAATATATATGGTATATATATTATATTTATAAATTTAAAATGTCAAATTAATATTCACTATTAGTCTCTCGAACTCATTGACAAATAGAAGTGTCATCGTTCATATGTGTTGATTACTACCTCCATGAACGACGTGTCTAATTTTTTTTTTAAAATCCTAAAATGGGTTGTCTTAAAAGTTTCATTAATGAAGAAATATAATAATTATAAATGTTATAAAATTGTAAACTAATCCCAACCTTCCAATTATTCTATTAATATATGAAAACATTATATTATTTTTGTGTAGAAAACTCCATCCACGAAATTGATGTTTTCAATTTTTTCATCTAGTATTATTTTACATTTCCAAATACTTTAAAAAATAATTCACCATATTAATAATATATATATAATTTAGTTAATATTATTTAATAATGATATTATATCTATATCACTGAATTAGTATACATATCAATTAATTATAAAAAGTTATGTTTAAGTTAACTGGAATTCTGTAATTATATATGCTATAAATATCAATCATGGGTGACTGGAAAAACAAAATTATTAGTGATATTGGATAAAAATAACTAAATAAGTTCACGATTATGTTTATTCAAATACAATATTATAACTTTTATAAGTGATATTGATAAAAAACAATCCATGTTAATTCAACTGCAAAAACACACATTTGATGTTACCATTCATCTAAGGATAATTTTTGAAAAACCTATTGAAATATATAATTTATTCAATAATTTAGCTAATATATATATATATATATATTATGATGTAATATTAAAAAACATTTTACCTTTTTTTAATATAATTAATGAGTTATAAAGAAAATGACCAAATAACCTTGAGTAAACCACACAATCAAAAATTATATTCAAAATAAATAACATATATATAATTGAAAGAATAGAATATGAAACTTAAATGAATAATGTTCTCAAAAAATACTTAAAATTTTAATATTTTTATCCAATGATTTGTGTGCATGCACGAAAAAATAAGAACTATGGTTAGTAGTTATAGTAAAAAAATAGATTTTTGAGAAAAATAGTTTATTATGCACCATGAAATATGTAATATGGTTTTATTACTTACTTGAGAGTGAATTATACCATACTTATTTAATTATTTGGGTTTAAAGAGACATATATTGTTCTTTATAAAAATATTAATAGATTCAAAGGATACAAATGTTGTAAGAGTTTTTTTATAAATCAACTAACTTCTATAGAGTTTTAATATTTCTTATCGAAATCTTTATGTTAATGATTAATTTATTAAACCAAATTAATACATTACAAAATATTTAATTCTTATTTTTGGGGTTTTAAAAATAATCCTTTATATTTGATTAAGAAATGTATCTGATGTAAAATATAATTATACTATTAAGGGTGGTTGGCCTTAATTCTAATTTTTGTAAATGCTTCTAATTATTCTCAAATTTTCATTTATATGATATGAATACTACATAATTATTATATTAGATCTTGAATTATAATTAATTCTTGAAATTTTAAGATCAATTAAAATGTAATTTTAAGGGGTTTGATGTATCTATTACAATGAATTTATGGGTTTCATTACAGATATTATTTTTTAAATTATATTATTTTTAAATATAATTCTTGTTTAGAATTTATATATTTTTTAAAAACATTCAAAAATTTATATATTTATTCAGGGTTGTTTTCATGTTCCAACATTATTTCAATTCACAATAACTCATTTTTTAGCTAAAGGGATTCTTATAAATGAATCATGTCATATTATTTCTCTTTAGTCAGGAACATACCCTTTCAATGTCTGTATTCATTGGATGATTCTCTGAATACCCTAATATATGAATAAAAAATTCCTAAATTTATATTAATTTTATTTTTATAAATATATATTTATATAAATTTTTAACATTTCACTATATGCATTTTTTCATCAAAGTGTAAATATAATCACTTTTAAACATTTTCTTCAGAAAACATCATTATTCCATACATTTTATTTTTATTTGAAACCATATCTCTACACTTTTATGTTTTTATAAATAATATATTATACTCCTTATTTACAAAATATACAGATTTAATAAATGTTTTAAAATGTCATTAATTTTTCTTATTTCCAATTTTATTTTTATTAATGCTTTTAAAATGTAAATTTCATCTAAATCACCATCATTTGACATTAAGAATTATTTATTATTGGTGTTCTCCAAGTGAAACCATAAATACTATTTAATATGGTGGATTATGTATTTTTTTCTCTGGTGAATAAATGATCCAACACTTAAATTATCTTTTCATACCAACCACACCAAAGGGGAATAATTTTTCATCCAATTATTCTTCACTGGTATGTCCCAATTTTCAATTTCATTGAATGAAGGGTGTTTTCCTAGATGTTATAAACCAATTTATTGGAGAAAATTATTTAATAATTGTAGTGAAATTATATTTATGTTGTTTATAACCTACCCATAATCCTCATAATTAAATAATATTTACCTAAAATGTTATTTAATAACATTTTATAGTGTTTTATTTTTTATGGATCCATGATGTTATTATTATTGATGTAATTTTGAATGTTTTTTGTGAAGTATAAAACCCAATTTTGTTTTACTAGGTTATTTGTAATGTATTGAATGATAGTAATTTCCATTCAATTGTTTCTATATGATAAAAAAATGATTATCTTAAAGTGGAAATTATATGTATAGATATTGATGTGTGTGGTATTATTCTACCAGAAAATACGAGGGTTATCATTTTATATATCATGAGATAATTATTGAAATTGTGTTTTGAATGTTATCTTTATTATGAGAATCCGGTCTAGATTCGTGCTCCCATATGCTATTAGAACACAGTGTTTATTACTATCCAAATATAATCTATATACAATTTCCAATGCTTGTGAGATAATTACTTGATTCCATTAATTCAATGTTATGATAATTTTATTATTCTTTTATATTCTAATTTTCTGTTTTATAAATACATTATAATTTCATTGAACATGTTTATTTAATCTTGTTGAACTCTCCATAACTCATAAAATATATTTACAAAATCTTTTTTCCATGCATAATTAATTTTTTTCTATGAATTGATGGAAATTGTTCTCTTATGTTATATGATTATATCCAGTTTGTATCTTATTGTCACATATAATCATTGTTTTCTATCATTTATATGTAATCGTATTGAGGGTTTGATCTCACACCTTATTTTTTTCATTTTCTCTAGTATGTAGAATGGTGTATTATTAGTACAAAATATAAAATATACTATTATATAGAGAATTATTTATTAAATTTGATTATTTATTTTCAATTAAATAATTTCTTATATATGGAAAAAAGTCCATTTCATGCAATGAAAATGGGTTTCTTTAGTTAAAAAATTTTCAAACTCTACGAATCACTAAACATAATATTTTATGTGGAATTTAATTATAATGTTATATTATAGTGAAATTGAATTTATAGATATTTATCAATGATAATGTTTTATTTTTTTTCACTGGATTTGAGATTGTTGGTATCGGGGTGCCTCAGTAGGAATCGAAGATCTGTTTATTTAACAATATAGGTTTGGATTTTTTCAGATTCACATAAACAATGTTGTTATCAAGGATAATAAATATTGATAATTTATAATTGATCATAGTTTAAAAGGCATAGATAATCCTTTATAATAATTAAACTAATAATTTTATGTTTTTCTTGTATTAGGATAATAATGAAATAATGAAAACCCTATTGACATGTCAAAAGGATAAGTCTAAATATATGATAACAACATGATGTTTTCATTAAACATTGATTATTCCATTTTTATAAAAATTACATCTTTGTTTAGATATTAAATTTGGATGGTGTTATATGATAAATTAACCAAGGGGTATTACATTGAAAAATATATTTGAGTATAAACTTAATAATTACATTGGGGAATGGCGAAGGGGTCCAAGACAACACATATTTCTAGACACACTTGGGGAATATTATTTGGTGATTCACATTATCCATATGATACATTATAAATGACTAATTATTTTTTGGAACTTTGTTATTATTTTTTATATAACTCAAAATATATTATCATATATTACATTAAAATTTATTTAGGATGAACTAAAATATAATGTATCAATTCCCATGAGTATTATATTTTGTTGGTGAACATGACTTGTAATTATATTAAAACAATTAAATTTTAGTGTTCAACAGTCATGTTAAACGGTTTTGGTTTTTTTCCATGGTTTGATATCAATGTAATCATGTTATAAATGGATTACATGGCCAATAACTAGATTTTCCAATTGATTAACTTAGGGTGATATGATCAAGATTGAGGTACAACATAATTATTCAAAAATAGCTATCAGAAATTATTATTAATAATGATAATTTTGAATAAATGAAAAAAAAAAATTAGGAAGATAATGTTGAATTGTCATGGATGATAGTGTAAAGGTGATGGGGAATGGATGGGGAATCAATTTTCCCAATATCAAAAATGATAGAAGTGAAACCTAGGGGAATCCCCCAATCGAAGTGGAAGATATTTTTTCATTGTTGAAGGAGGTAATAGTGCAATAAAAATAAATAACAAAATAGAATATTTTGGTGAAGAAATGGATTAAAATATTTCTCACACTATAATATAATTAATTTTAAAATTTATAACTTGTCTAAATCAATGAAATTATCCAAAATTAATTTTGTAACTCAGTTGATAATAAGGATTCTAATAATTAGAAAATTACAATTCAAGGAATGCATTATGAACCCAAAATTATGAATGATAATATTGAATATGATGTGGAGTGATGAAAATTAATAAGACACTGAAAAAAATGAGCGTTCTATTTTATAATTTTTATTCCCAATCCATTGTACCATTAAAGTTTTCTATGATTAAAAAAATACCCATCTACTGACTAGTAGTTTTTATCAATAAAAAAATCAAGTGGAATGATTATTATACTCTTATAATATATCACTTATATGATAATTTTTTAGGTTCTATTTTTAAAATCCTATTATCCTCTATTTATTTTATTTTTATGTGATACTGGGAAAGGATTTTATCTCTTTATGTAGAGACTAAACAAATCTCTATGATTGGAAAAATACAATTAAAATCTTAAATGAAACCGTGATTAGTTATTATAATGAGGATATTTATAAACTCCAAAAAAATCACATAAAATATATAAGTCTAAACATGAAATCATGATTGGTACATAGATTTAACCATGACGTAGAAAATAATTATCAATTATATGACTATTATTTGAGAAAATATGTGTACATTAGTCATATATAAAAAATTAAGGATGGATCCTCACTAGAAATAAAATCTTCAGACATTTATTCATATTAAATACACTTCATTATTTTCCTTAGTAAATAATAATTAAAACTTTTAGGATAAAATTTATTTAATGGGGGAATATTACAACCTAATATTTTATTAGATAATGTTTTCCCTCTTGAGAAAAACATTTAGTCTATCTTGATTCACACAGAATACCAAAAATGTCATCCGAGTCATATTCAAACATTATTAACATGAATAGTTATGAATAATAAAAAATCAGGAAATTTAAAAAATTAAAATCATTTATATTTTTAGAAAACATTGTATAATAATAAAAAATTTTAATAATGTTAGTTTTTCAATAAATGTTGGGTTTCTTATATATATTATTTTCAATTAAAAGATATGATAATTTATTTAAAAATTTTAAATTTTTATAATGAACAACATTTTGGGATTCCTCATCTCAAAATTGACATAGATGAATTTTAGGGATTTTTATGGGACAATTAATTTTTAGATGAATAGTGAAAAACTATTTTTTCCAATATTAAGATTTTTTACCAGACATAAAAATGTTTAAATAATTTTATTAATAAAATATTTGTTCATGTATTTAATGATTATTTAGTTTAAAATATTTGGTTTAACATAACATACAAATTCATAGCATTTTGGATCTTAAATAATATTTTCACAAAATAATTAGTAATTTTTGACATTTCCTTTAATTAATAATTATTTTAGAAAAAACTAATTCATTAATTGATTTCAAATAAAAAAACTATAATAAAACATTTTATTTCATGAAATTCAAAAACATTCATAATCTTATCCAAAACATTAATGTTTACCATAAAAACCCCATTTTTCCTAAAAAAATTGAATGTTTGGTGTGTGTATTTTAAAATTAAAATTTCACACTATTTAATATATCATTTGATTATTCTATAATATTAGATATCATAATGTTAAAATTATGAATAATGGACAATTTTTATTTTTTTCATTATATTTAATTACTAAATTTGAAAAATATTTACCAATGTAAATGTTAAAATAGTAAAAATGGTTTTGCTAACAAAAAATTGGCAAAAACCTGATATTGTCATGTTTATAACTATATTTTTAGGAATATATAAACCAAACCTCAAAATATTATCTATTTTCCCATTTTGAGCATTTTACAAATCAATAATGACTAAACATATTTTAAAATATATTGGTTGCATCCAAAATTATACAGTTATTCACTTATAAAAGGGGGCCCTTCCACCACTTAGGGTTAAATTGTTCCAATAAAATTTAATTATAGAATTATGTCTTTATTTTTGTAATACAACCATATTAATGTTCCTTATGTCTATGGTCACCATTAGTTGACTAATGGACTCCATTTTAAAAATAAATCTAATACATTACTGAACCTCTTGATGTTATTATTAATTTGTTTCTCAATATTTTATACGTAATCAGGGTATGATCATTATTTATTCTATGTATTTATCTCTCTAATATTTTCATTATAATTATTTCATTTCATTTTTTCATCATCTTCAAGGCATTATGGTCATGTTTGGTCATCAATATCTATTTTTTGTAATAAATGTTGGCTTTGGTTGCAAGGAAACATGATAAAACTAGAGATGAAACACATGGGGAGAAGTTTGAGGATTCTTCTAGATTTCATTGAGTCTATGTATATATTTATTAAATGGGGTTAATATTTTCTTCCATTCATTGTATATATGTAGAGGTGGTTCAGGTTCTTTCTATACGAAATGGGATGAAGGTTGTCTATAATGCAATTACACACTGTGTAAAGATTCTAGATGACACATAACTATTTTTATTAATATATTGTGTGCATATTTCATGATGTGATATTAATACACACCCAGATGACATTAGAATTGTGTAATGTTTTTTAGAATTAAAAAACATATGAGGCAAATTTTTTTTGGTGAATCCATATAAAAATAAATACATGACATGCAACTGAATAATATGTTATTTAATTCCTTATGTATGTATCTAAAATGTATTGTGTGGATGATTTTATTTCATTACTTTATGAAACCTCATCCCCTGTACATAGGGAAACATTAAATCTATTTTTGATAAAATTAATTTGTTTTATACTCACCATTATGTATTTAATCCCTAGTAAGTGGTTCTTGTTAGGTGTTTTATTCTCTTCTGTTATTCTATAACCATTTCAGTGTAATCTACTGGACATGGTCCTTGTTGGTTTTGAACATGATCAATTTTGACAAACATTCCAAATAAAATCTTCTAAATCTTCATCCTTGTTGGTGATTTTCATTTTAAGTGTTGTGGTATTATACATTTAATGGTAGGGGTCAATATATTAACAACATGGTCTTGTTTTAAAATATGATTTACGAAAAATATTTTGATTGTTAAAATGTATATGAGAAATAAAAAAATAATTGAATACAAATGATGATAAAACTATTATGGATTTTTCATTGGATCTCCTTGGATTCAACTAACAATGTTGCTTATCTTATGACAAACTTTCAGATGATAAAATCTTTGAAAATAAAAAATTAGAAATGGATACCATACGATTTTAGAATGACATGTGATTCATTTTTTTTATATTTATTCACAATTTAAAATATCATAATTTATTAATTGAAATAATTCTTAAAAATAACATAAAATGGTTATTAGAATAATTAAACAATGGGTCTTATGTGTTCATTTTGGGATATGCTTTCTATTTTGATATGTAATTATATCACATCTTGATATGCTTATATATCAGATTATTCCCTGAAATATTGTATGATGCTTATATACCATGATATTCCATAACACATGTTGACATACATATATAAAAATAATTTCACTGAAAAATTCTATGATTTATATATACAAATATTTTACCTAATACATGTTGACATTTTTTATACTAGGTTATTCTTGGGATCATGCTATTATTCTTATTTACTAACAAAGGCCCTAACATATGATGTGACTATTATATAAAAGTGTCAACCAGGTAGTTTTTTTATACCAAGGGGATGTGGTTTTTTATGCATGGTTGTGAGACACACATAGATACATTTTGGCATAGTGTCGAGGTATGTTATATTATTTCAAGTTTATTTGGTTTGTTTTGAAATTCTTCTGAGGCATGATTATAGATATTCTTGAATGGTACTAATGTAGGTCATTACTAAATTTTTTTAATTGTGAATTAATTAGTACATATGTTAATCACATTATTGCATGAACTTTTTTATTACAATCATTATTGTAAGAAAATTGTTTCAACCTACTATGTTTTAGTCACACCCTATTGATCCCTATACTTTGTACCTATATATATTTCATGGATGCTAGTGTTTAAAAGGGAAGTGACCTTGTTGTTGACCATGTTTCTTACTATATGGGTTGGAGATTGGATATGGGTCTGAAAGGGGGTTTGGTACAATAGTCATTGGGGTTTTCCTGTTTTAGATAAATATTTTATTTTATTTATTTTTTCTAATATAGATACATATCAACCTATCATTACATGATTCCTTACTTTTGTAATATTGGCTACCCCTTTATTTTCCAAGTTGATTTATATAGTATCTGTTATGATAATTACTCTGATTATTTTTATTTATACAGATTATTGCTGCTGATATGACACTTCATACTTGGGGCTATAATCTACCCACTATACATATCACACCCCTACTACCATTTGAAATTATATGGAATATATGGTGGAATTCATGTGGTATAATAACAATATTTTTTTTGAAATGTGATAATGTTATGAATCAGGGGATGTTACAAAGTGGTATCATAGGAGCATGTTCTTTTTTCTATAGAATTATCATTTTTGGAATGGAAGAAAGGATGATAGGATTGTCGAGATATAGCTATGAACATTTTCATGGCTGTATCTATCCATGTAAAAGGGAAAAAATGAGTTCCCAAGGATGGGATTTTTGTTTATGATGTTCAATTATTAATGATTGATGTTTTTTATGATTGGGGGATTTACATGATTTGTAAGATTATTACTTATTGATGTTATTGATTTTTGACATTTTTACTCACAACCCAAGATGTAATGAGATATTAATTCATAAATAATTACTTTCATATAGGGATGTACAATGAAATGCATGGTTTATGATATGTACATATTTATATACATGACATATATTTCATGTGTATAATATGATATGTGATATCTATTATACCCGATAAAAAAAATGAAATTATGGTTATGTCATACTAAATCACATTTCATGTTATGATTATAGATACCAAAAGTCATCGGGTCTCTATTATATGCACATATTGAGGTTGAGCTTATTATTAACATGTGTTATAAGGTGTGTGTTTTTCATGTAGAGAAAATGACTCATCATCAGACTTGAATTTTTCATCTAGAGAGTAGAAATGAAAATGAAACTAATGTAGTTATGTCAGAACATCTTGTACATTTTGAGGATCATATGGATGTTCTAATTCAAAAAATCTTCTAAAATGTAATGTGATACATTGAGAGGGATACAATTTTTACCGTATATTTAATTCCTGATATAACAAGTGAGTTTCAGCAACATTATATTCCCATATTCACTAGGGAGGGAGGCTCACATGAAGCTGAGTTCTATATAAATTCTATCTAGAATGTATTTAGGTAACATATGACACTCGCAGATATCGGGTTTCTGTTTTCATTCTATATTATTCGTTGACCAGCCAAACATTGGTGGGACATTCTAAAGAAGGTAAGGTACAGGGAGCAGCTATCTTAGAAGTACATGGATATGAGTATCCTTATCCATTTCTGTAACGAAAATCATAGAGATGATAAGTTTCATGATTTCATTAATCTAACACATGGATGAATGATAGTGATGGACCATGATTAACATTTCACTCCACTACCACATATTTAATAATCTTTTGAAGCATTTTAGATAACTATATGGAGAATTTTTCAGGACGGTCATCGCTATGAGTTCAGGATAGAGGTGAACATGTAATTTTTGATCAGTTTGGAGGATTTCATTAATCAAGAACAAATCATGGAGGTCAATCTAGGAGTGTCATTGAGTAGTAGCCAAGATGTTTCTGTAGGGTGAAAATGGAACTCTTCTTTGGTAGAAATAATTTATAATATTATAGTTTTCACAAAAATGTAGTGGAAATTGTAGAGGGGTCAGTGGGAGACACTTTAAGACATTGTTCCATTGTAATTTTATCATCGTGGAATGGTTGACCACAAGCACCCATAGTGTCCCCACCACATATTTAAGTGTCGTTTCTATAGAAGACCTGGTCATATTGATATGTTTTTTCAATTCATAAGTGTAGGGGTGCGATATTATGACAAGAACCTTAGTATAGAGGGGTTCAGATACCCCTTAATAATATGGATGTGGGAATTATACTTATCATTAAATCCAAGGTGGGGGACATGTTACCCCAGTGTTGAAGAAAAAATACCACTCTATAATGTCTGAACCTATGTTCCACACACTAGTTCTCCATGATGATTCCCTACAAGACCACAAGCATGCCTCTCTATATGTGAGAGGATTTCTAGTAATATAATGTTTATAATATTGTTGATGGGAACACTATACCATATTTATCAGAGTAATACCGTAGATGAAATAAAAATATAGTGACCAAATTAAATAACCATAATAATAATTACACCACTATAACATGAGGAACAAAGAGGAAAATATAATACAAAAACTAATATGAAGATATATAATGACAATATGTTTCAACTGTTAATATAAATCACTAAAAATAATTAAAGACACTAAAAACTCTAAATCGGGTCCTGACACCATGTATGGTTCCCTCATCAATGATCCACCCCATGTCATTCATCTAATATAGGACCCTTTCCCTTAACTAATTATTCAACCATGAAATCTATTTGGGTACCGATTTGGCATCCAATGTAGGGTATGATTACATCTTAGTAGGACACCACCAATGGAGTCTAAAACAATAGTATGTCTATAACAGTTTTTGTAGTTATATAAAGATTAATCTACAAAAATATGGAAAATAATTTACATTTATTCAATTTATCTATATATAATCACATAACACTCATGTTCCCAAAGAAATCCAAACCACAATACTAACTTCATCTCATACAAGAGTCTGAACCATATCCTATATTCAATTCTCAATTTATTATAACCCATGGCATTCCATAAGACATTTCATCTAAGTTCATTATCACATTCAATTAGAACCAGAGTCCAATCCTAGTCACATGTTCATAGAATGTCATTTCCTAAAATACATGTGTATTTGGAGAATCATACCATTTCCCATACCCCTATGGTATTTCGAGCATCATTCCTTTCCCCATTAAATATTATTTTCACGCATGTACATGGAACGCTATGGGAAGTTGGAGAATCATTTTATGTCCCACACCTGTACATCTGTGAATCTAATTTTGTTATTTAAATCATTTGTTTATGTCCTATATTTTTATATCCATCACTCGTATCATATGTCTCAAAATGTCACATATACCACAATATCACAATTAATTAATTCTGTAATTATATATTCTTATAGAACAATTTCATATCCATATCATTTCATTAATTAATTAATTACTTAATTAATCACATAAATTCCCTTAATTAATTAAAAAATTAACTAATCAAATTAATTGCCTTAATTGATTCAAAAATTAATTAATCATATCAATAATTTTATAATCATTATAATATCGATTAATTAATTCAACAATTAAGTAATCAAATTCAGACAATTAAATAATCAAATAGTCTCTATTAATTAATCCAACAATTAATTAATCCAGTTTTTAAATTACAAAATCACAACATTATCCATTAATCAATTCCATAATATACTAATCTAATAAAATCAATTCAATATCCCAAATTTCACAATCTTAATATACCTATAATTAATTTAATGAATAATTATTCTAGTTCAATCAATTCGATATCCCTGAATTTCACAATCCCTCAATTAATTAACTAACCAAATTAATTATTTAAATTTATGGAAATAAATAACTAATAATTCAATATAAATTATACAAATTTCATAATTTTAATTGAAATCAACCCTTTGGGATTTGAATAATATACCACATACCTCAAAATTGGGGATGAATGTTCGCAAATGGAAAATCCCCAACTTGTTTCGAAGAACTCTAATCACAATGATGATTGAGAACCTGAATCAAATCATAGATCAATGATAAAATTAATACCTATCTATTAATCCTAGATCTAATTCATTTCCAATAGTTGATAAAACATCCTTCTTTTATTAGGAAAAAGGATAAATAGAAAGAAGGTGATCTAATTTGGAAGGAGACACACACCCTAGGTGGGGAAGTTATTCAATCTTGGCTTCAAAACATGAAGAACGATGGTGAGAAGGGCTTGGAATCTATCAAGGATCCTCAAAAAATGAGATATAATATTTAGTGTCAATAATGGGCATATTTGAAGTTAATATAGTCAGTTAGGTTATTTAAAAAATTCAGGAATATTAAAAACATGTACACAGTTTGCTGGGAAGGGGCACATGGTTTGTCAAAATGTCTTCCTAAATCATGAACCACTTATGGGGGTAAACTCTATCCCCTAATAGTGTTAACATTTTTATAAACAATAAAACAACCATGAAAATCCACGACATTTGAAATAACACATTTTTTTGGGCAAGGGCGTGCAGTTTGTGAAAACTCAATGCTAACCATATACTATAATATATCCTTCCAATTTTCTCAATTTTTCACGGATTCACACTCAAGATAAAACCCATGAAAAATTACTCAAAAAAATAAATAATAGTACCTCTAAAACATCCCAAGAAATCTCTATAAAATTTAATGACCATACAATCTCCCCGCCTTATAAGAACTCGTCTTCGATCTATACTCATATGAAACTATAAGATTTCAAATCATAATGGTTAGGCAATTGAGATCACATATATAGTAATATATCTCATGTTTTTTCCAAAACATAGACATGTTTCTGTAAAAAACATACAATTAGATCAACCTTTCCCCATAACATGTTCTCACTGAAATCCATTGCACATATCGCATGCTCCTCAAAGGATACTTCTATCTAAAACTAAACATCATCCTCATCGATCACATCAAAATGGATGAGGTAATATGGAAAATGTTGTGACAAATGAGAAATGTCGTGCATATTAATATGTCACATAGGTACTGCCAATCAGAATGCCACTAGCCCAATTCTCTCCAATGAATCAAGTGGTCCAACAAACCTGGGATTCGACATTACCTATCTCTTTATTCTTTGATGACCCAATCTAGGTGACACCCTAATGAATATGGAACCACCATATACAAACTCTATTGGTCATTGATATTTATTGTAATATTATATATTTTTTTATTTGATCCTAACCATATGTTTATGACTCTCCTAAACATCCAATGATGTCTCGTGCGTGAGACTAAGTCCCAAAAACAATGACTCACATACCCCAATCTAACATAGAGGTAATCTATCTGTCCAACCATAAAGAGACTCTTATGGTTCAACATATATCATTATTTGATAACTATTTTTATTGGAAAACTTCACCAATTATAGGTATTTTTCCCTAAACCATCCAATATCTAGAAAACACTCCCATAAAATATACTTAATCACCTGTATAGTACGCTCTAACTCCCCATCTTTCTATGGGTGGAAATTCACACACATAAAAACCCTAGAAACCCTTTTATTAGCATTATGTAAAATGGAAGTCATGGGCTGAAATAATTTTCCATAGAACCTTATCAATATAGAGTATCTCCCAATCATATAAGTCTCCAAACATCTCAATTGAGAACGTCAGCCTTACTGATAAAAAATAACTTCCTTTTCAAATAGTCTACAATAACCTAAATAAAATCACTCTTTCTAGCCAACATCAATTTTCCCATCACAAAATACATGGTAATTTCATCCCACTTCCATTATATAACGGGATCTTTTTATAGAAATTTTCTAGGTTAATTATGGTCGATTATCACATGTTGATAGTTGTTGCATCTTTTTAAAAACCGTACTATATCCTTTTTCATTTCTAGACAGAAAAACTATTTTGATTGGTCCCAATAAATTTTGGTCACACATGGATCTACCACCTACTTTGAGCCATGAAATTCACGAATCATCTCCTCCCTCATTTTCATAATCACAACCACCTGATTCCGTACACATATTATTGCATCATTATCTATGATCTAATCTGAATTTGTATCCCCAACATCAAGGCATTGCCTCAAGGATAATCATTTGGGGTCCTCATACTACCAAAGGTTTATCCTTCTCAAAAGAATATACCCCATTAAAACTATTTCAAGATTTATCTTCTTCTAACTCTCCTTAACCACAACATGAAAGTTAGAATGTAAAGTCTTCGTCCTCCACTCAGCAGTTGTCTCCTAAACTGTCTGATTCTATGTTTTCATTCTTAAAGAATTAACAACATTGTTCCCCTACTTAGGTGTATATGCTAACTAAGAATCAAATGATTACAGATACACATACCATATCCACTATCAGTGATTCAAATATCTCTACAAAAAAGTAATTCTTTAACTTTTTGTGACCCTTATACATAGTAAACTTCATTTCTACTAGATAATTTCACCCACACATAAAAGAATACACAACTTCTACCAACTAAATGTCATTCATAAGGTAATTACATTTATATGGCCACCAAAATCATTACCCTTACATCATAACTAGATCTACTTTCATAAAAAATACTCTAATCAAATTCTTATACGATTAAAATAAACACCATATACTCTAGAAATGTCTCGGGTAATATCAATATTGTTACCTATGTTAAGAACTTCTTCAAATCCGTGAATTCATCATCACATTATTTAGACCAATATTACTTTACCCTCTTATTTTTGATTTCTAAAATAGGTATATCAAATAAAGAAAAATCCATATATTATCCTTTCTTTTTATCTTTATTACCCACGAAAGCTATAGATATCACATTCTAGGACCACTCACACACCATACTCCATCTTTATGTGACCCAATAAGTGTTTTTAGACAACACAAAACTAACAATTAGATAACATGGTGCATATACAATGATAAATCAGTGTTCTCATGAATATGTAAAGTTAGTGAGCACTATCATTATGAGACTTTGATTAAACCAAGATTTCATCCACAAATACTACCACAAATTGATCTTGGTATAGATGGAAGAATCAATTAATCAAGGCCATAAAAACAACTGGTTCGTTCGTCGGCCCAAAAGGTTTCATAAGGGATTAAAATATGTTATACCTTAATTTGAAAACATTCCATGGTATATAAGAAGATGGAAATTTCAACTTATGATACCTTGGTCTCAAGTCAAACTTTTAGAATACACAAGCTCTCTTAAACAATTAAAATTGATCGTCAATATATAAATGTGGACACAAATTCATCACATTAATCTGGTTCAAC
Organism: Viscum album; assembly: GCA_963277665.1. Lineage (NCBI taxonomy): Eukaryota > Viridiplantae > Streptophyta > Magnoliopsida > Santalales > Viscaceae > Viscum > Viscum album. Next base: position 1,020,473,170 of record OY728165.1, read on the forward strand.
ATCTATTGATCAACACATACTTGTAGTGTACCATCATCATTATTACAAACCAAAATTTTAGAACCCATATGGGATGTACTCGGATGGATAAATACATTATCCTAAAAAAATTAATGTATACTCTTGATCTCTTGATGCTCGGTTGGTGCCACTATGCATGGTGGAATAATAATTAGATTATCCCATAGTATGAGCTCAATCATAAATTCCACACCTCTCTTAGGTGGCTACACTAATAATTTGTCAAGAAAAACATATTTTGACATAATCACTATGGGTGGAATGAAAATATGATTCAACCCCCCCCCCCATAATTCAACAATAATCATGAAAAATGGACTATAAGCTACTACAGTTGCTCATGAAATGGATCTCTGTATCCCACCATGATATCTAACATTGCATGGTGAACGTATATTTTACCATTAGGAGAGGAGAAAGACAGTCTCCTATAGTAAGAATCAATTTTGGATAAATATTATGATATATATTGCACACCTAAAATTAGGGAAAACAATAGCATATATAGAATGTTAAGATCATATAGAAAATGCTACTCTCCAGTCAATATATAACACATTTTTTTGAAACTGATGATTATAAACTGTACTCCAAAATGCGTAACTATAATCATCACCGAACTCTTGAACTACACCTCCAAGATCAAACCATTCAGTTATTGTGAAGATTTAAAATAATTAGAGGCATAAAACAAAATATTCCATTAGATATCATAAAAGATACAATAGTAGTACATATCCATGTCATTAGTTGAGCCTCACTATTCACAAGTGTATGATAAACTACCTAAAATTATCCTACCCAATTCCATGTGATGTAGTCTGAATCTATTAAGCTGCATCACAATATTAATACTAGTTCTATTTTTAAGAGAAACTCACCCACTAAATCTACATCTATATCTATTAGAACTATATCTTTCAAAGTTATATGGTGTGTAATATACCCTTCTTGTACATTCATTCTTTCTAAATCCTTCATCATTCATGATTTATTGTTGGTTTCTGAAAAACCTATCTATAAAACCCATCGAGATGTAGGCCCAATACTCTACTAGTCTTCAGGGAAAATGTTTACAAATGTGGAATGGCATACCAAACTAGTGAAAAAGAACTCTAGAAAGATTCTGAGTAATTTTTCCCTTTGTCTGGAAACTGTTATACAAATTCCATGAGATAATATTCTCATTATAATTCTTCCTACACTTAAAATTATAATTCAAAATCATCCAACATAAACAACATGTCCACCACTAGAAGCCTCCATTAGGTTCCCCTGAAATATGAGAGATGTATTCACCACGTCTGAAAACTTCTTCAGTATAATGATATTAACAAGGGAATTTATTTTAATTTTAATCACTTCTAAAAACCACTTTTCTGAAATATAATCATCTCCTATCAATTATAGAAAAATGTGATGGAAATCAATAAATCATCCAGAATAGGTTATCATAGACCTACTCCCCTGATTCAGTATCATGACTTTAGTTTCTCTCTCTGTCATGAGGATCTCATAGTAAATTTTCTCCAAGAAATTCCCATGAATGAATTTTCGCTTCACAGCCCCCAACTATACATCTTGATTTTGGATGTCCCACCAAATATTTTCCTGACCATGTAACATGTAATTCTCCAATTTAACACACTTATTATCATGATTATCTAAGTGGCCATGTATCTTTTGGATAGACTCAATCCTTATCTTAACTACCTCTGATCCACCAACACCAGTAAATAGAAATGTGTAATGAAACTGGAACTCCCATGTCAGGTCTGACATACCCTTTACAACCCACCCTCAGTCTCATTCCAGATAATTCCTAAACCATGAAGTGTTATATAAGAACTTCTCCCCAACATCCTAACCAATCCAAATCATTTCATTAAGTTCCATTTTTGGTAGATCAAATCCAACTATATATTCATGGTGTCCTCTCAAAAATCATATTGGTGGATGAATATATCTATAATTACAAACACACGCCTTAGGACACATAACTCTAATTTATTATGTTAATGTAATAGTAATTCATAATTTGATACAATAATTATTTTCCACCAATTCCAAACACATAGTCAAAACTAAGGCGCCATCAAAACCCATTAACCATCCTTTATATTAACCATGATTACAAGGGGTAAAATCATTATCATTAATAACGTTTTATATTAGAAACCCATTACTCTAATCTTTTATCACGAAAAAACATATAATTTCTCAAAATATTTAAAACCATTTAACCTAAAAACTCATTTAAAACGTTTTTTCCACATTAATTTTTTGAATAATGCGTGTACCATATTATTCATACTTCCTAGAATGACGCATGCGTAAGAAATTATCATGCCGTTATGGTCCACAAGTAAAATATCATAATATCTCTTGTTAAAAAGTAAAATTGCATACCAATTGCATCATCCACGGTGAAATAAAATTCAAATGTAATGAAAAACATCAATAACAAGAATCCCACCCTGGGTATATGGGTTCTCCACTATAAATTGATTGTCTTTTCCCATGCATGAGCTCATAAAATAATACCAACTATTCCTAGTCACCATCCTATCACTCACAAACAGTATGAAAAATGAAAAGAAAAGAAAACTAGGATTTGATACAACATTGTAATGTACCGAACCAGGTGTCACACACTAGTTCCCTGAATCACTTCTCTATGTGACCTCATGTGCACATCCCATTACACCCAAGGTTGCAAAAAAATAGCGAGGGCATAATATAGATCATTGAGAGACTATACATACTTCATCAGAGTAACACTATATGGATAATAAATAAAAATATCCAAATAATATTTCCACAACCAGAATGACACCACTATGACAATATGAACAAAGTAGAAAATACCATACCAAAACTAAAGTTAAGATATATCATGAAAATTTGTGACATGTTTCAATATGACAAACCCGATATTAAAAAATACATTGACTACTCCCAAGAAGGTCCCAACACTATGTCTTGTTGCCTCATATTTGATCCCTCCCATATCAACCATCTAATGTAGGACTATTTCCCTTAACATTAAATTCTACCACAAAATCGATTCGAGAACATATTAGATATCCCTTGTAGGGTGTCAGTAAAACATAGTTGTCAACCACTAATGGAGTCTAAAATATTACCCAGTCAATAAAATTGTATTCAGTTGTATAATGAATAAATTACAGAAAATAAAATAAGGAGTTTAGCATTATTCATTTTCCCTTTATTTGACCACATAACTACCAAGTTTCCAACAACACCCGAATATCAATACCTACATCCACTCGTGGAAGAGTCTGAACAATATCACATATTCAATCTAAAATACATTCTAACTTGTAGAATTTCATTATACATTTTATCTCAATTCATTATCACGACCAATTTGAATAATAGATTATTGTTAATCTATTGGGCAAATAACAAAGTGTCTAGAACCTTGTGGGTATTTGGAGTATCGGTCCTTATCCCATAAAATAATTTTCACATTCATGTACATGGAAATATATTTGTATTTGCACCATCAGTCTGTGTTCCACACTTGTACATAAATCAATTATATATGGGCATTTGGGGCATTAGTTTGTGTCCCACACTTGTATATCAATCAAATATATTACATTAACACAACATCAAATGAATCATAATATCACAATTAATTAATTCACTTATTAATTAATCAAACTCATAAAGTCCAAATCCATATCATACCATTAATTATTTGGAAAATCAATTATTAACAACAATTGAATTAATTAATTCAATAATTAATTAACCGCATCAAAAATAGAATAATAACAACATTATCCATTATAAATTAAATAATTAACCAATCCTACTCAAACAATTACATAATCGAAAAATATCTATTAATAAATCCAAAACGTATTTATTTCAATTTTTACAATTAAATTATCACAAAATTATCTATTAAATAATTAATCTATTAATGAATCCAATATAATTAATAAAATATATCCAATTTCAAAATCACAATATCCTCATAATTAATTAGATTATTAATTACTCTAATTTATTCAATTTAATATCCACATTCTTCAAAGTCCCATAAGTAATTAATATACAATATTAATTAATTTAATATAATGAACTCAATTAATAATCATGGAATTAAAATTGTATAATTAAATACACTTAATTGAAATTATATCTTTTGGATTTTAATAATAGTCTACTTTCATTGAAACCGGAGATGGATACTGAAAATTGGATAATCATAAATTTGAGTAGAATTACCCTAATCACAAGAAAGATATAGATATTGATTCAAATTTTAGATCCAAGACCAAAAAAAACAAGATCTTGTGAAACTAGATTTAGACCCATGCCAATGTCAATTAAAACATCTATCTTATTTCTGAAAAAATATTGGTGGGGAAAGATATCAGATTAGGAAGAATCCACATACCCAGGGTGGTGCAGATCATTCATATAAGATTCAAAATGAGACGAATGGATATATAATCTTATTGGAATATATATAGAAGGATCTAAAAATGAGAGATAATTTTTGGGTTTGAGGTATGGATAATTTGGGATTAATAATGGGGGTTTGATAATTCTAGAACAAATTTTTGGGTTATTTAAAAATCTATGCACGATTCCATGTCAAAGGGATTAATGTTTTCCAAAATGTAAACCATGAACATCCCTCTCCTCTTGGGGGTGGGGGTGAATGGATTCTCCTAAAAGGTCATGTGGTATGAAAAAGCATTCAACATCCATGTGAATCCCATTTTCTTGGGTTCCAACAGTTTGTTGGGCATGGTGCATGGTTTTGTAAACCGTTCACCAAAAGTGCCTTGGCAAATGTCCTTCCAAATTTTAAAAAATAATCATCATAAAACTACCAAGACACAACCCCAAAAAAATAATAAAAAGGTTAAAAGAGTACCTTTAATAAAGACCAATACATATATATAAAATTTTGGGATCATACACACTACAATGGAACAACAATGGGGAGTCAAACTGGAGCCCTGTGTGGAGGGGAGGTCTCGCCTCAAGATATATTATCTACTCTTGCCGATCCCGATACAGATCCTTCTTCCATCAGAGGTACAGTTCGTGTATCATAAACATTATCCAACATTTATATATAATATCATCACATTTTTATACAATTTTTTTAAAATATATTGGGATAGGTTTTAGAGTTATAGGATAGTGATTTCAGTATAGATACACTGTTGTGAGTGTGGAAAGAGAATATAAAATGTTATAAGGTGTGTTCCATAGAGATTATTGGTTACCATTTCATTTGAGAACTATTTGTGCCAAAAATGATAGGTTTCTAGATGATTATTGGATTGGATTTGTTAGTTATATAGTAGGAACATATCAACTATTATATGAAGAGGGTTACCATTCTATCCCTATATAGAGATATCTATTCTCACTCGGGTGAGTGGGATCTTCATGTTAGCCATCTAGGACCAATTCAGTTTAGATTGAATTTTATCAAGGTTCAAATAGCTATTCCTTCACTATAAAATGGTGGAATGTTGTAGGAATATTTTCCTATTGTGGAATAACATTTTCAGTATGTCATTCTTGATGAGTGATATGGATTACCACCCAAGTGAAAGATCAAATTCAGGATTAATTTTTCTCTAGGAGAAGAGAAATTTTCTATTCCTCCTTAGATGATGGTTACAATAGAGTTTTTGGAGTGGAAATTATATTTTGAATATATAGGGTAAAAATGTTTCATGCTTCCATGTTCCTCAACTAGGGGTTCTATAGTTCCCATCTCAAAAATGGATAATGGTACATTTGGATTATGTCTGTATTATCAATGATTGATCCTGATAATGGTCTAGAAATGGTATCTCATTTCATGAATTTATGAATTCTTCGACTGGTTAAGATGTCTATGGTATTCTCAATGATCAGTTTGAGATCAAGATACCACCAATTATGGGTTATACCATAAAATATACCTCAGAATGCATTTTTTTAATATTTTTTACTTTTATGAGTTTTTAGTAATTCCCTTTGGAATGACAGATGAACTATCAATATCTTTCACCATGAAAAACAAAATCTTTTATCCTTTTATAGATTTGTTTTTTTCTGGAGACATCTTATTCTACTCGAAATCAGCATATGATCATGGCCAACACCATAACATCATCTAGAGTCTATTTATAGACCATCTAGATTATACCAAGATAACTAAATACAATTTATGGTTTGAAAAAGTACACTTCTTGGGACATTTCGTCATAGATAAGGGGAGTTAGTGGACCCATATTAGGTTTGACTTAAGTATCTTGGGACCAACCCTATAATATCATTTAAATTTGGGGCATTCTAGTTTTAGTTGGTAGTTATTGATGATTCATTTATGACATCTCCCATTTTATAGCCTCAGAGTCAGGTCCAACAAATATGGGGTGATGTTCATTTGGTCATTTTCTTCTGATAGAAATTATCAAGAGCTAAATGGTAGGATAACCTCATCAACTGAAGTCACTTTTCCTTTTCTAGGTATATAATATAAATATAATTTTGATTCATCTAGGGATGGAATCTAGGATGTTATGATGTAGGAGGATTAAGTGGTTCTTTATTACGCTAGGATGATGAGACCAAATGAGAGGAATTATCCTAATCACGATCAAGTGTTAGCAGTTTTAGTAAATTCACTAAGATGATAGATACATTATCTTATCGGAGAGAGGTTTATAGTATACCAAAAAAAATTATCTTGAGTTATATATTTTTTTAATGGGGCCAAAACCTTTTGAAAAAGCGGATGTTCAAGCATCTACAATGTTTCTACTTTTAGTTGTATTAAACATTAAAAAATAAACTTTTGATTCCAATGAATTGAGCTAAAGGATGCAGAAAAAGGTATTGAAGGATTCTTATGATGACTGGTGGATGATGGAATTATTTGTAGTTATGCATCCAGATTTTTAGGGGTCCTAGGGATGAGTATCTAAAACTTCTACATCTGTTATACCCACTATGTTGGACCAGATAAAGACTAAGTACATATTTGATGTGATTGTCATAGTTCAGAGTGATAGTTTACATGGTGGGGATACACCATTGGTATAGAATTATGGTAGTGGAAATTATCTTCTATTTTGTTATTGGGTAAGGATTCCTATAGGATTTCAATTGTATATAAGGATGGAGTTTTATGCTTCTATATGTTCAGTACATTATTTATTGAAAATATATGTGTCATGATATACATAGAAAGTAGTGTTAGTCATGAATTAGGAATGAGGTTAAAGGATTTGTGGCATGATGTATCACTTGTGAAAAGGTGAAAGCTAATAATCAAAGACCATATATTATTTTTCATCATTTTCTATTCTTGAGTTTAAATGGGTTGATATCACTATGGATTGTGTGATAGGATTACCCAATAAAACTAATAAAAACATTTTAGAATGAGTGATAATGGATCAACTAAAAAAATATCCCACATTTTTTGTATTAGTGTTCCCATCACAGTTATTGATCTGGGTGGTCATTACATGGAAAATGTAGTTCAATTTGGTAATGATCGAAAGAGTATCATTTTTATAAATATTCTCATTTTAAATTGTTATTCTCTAAGGTACCTAAATAGGATTTATGATTACAGATTATTTGATCATTTCCTATCATACTCAGATTGACAGACAATGAAAGGGGACTATTCAGGTTCTAGAAAATATGTTGTTATACTTTTTATGGATTTTAGTGGTTCTTGGTTGAAGCATATGGAACTCATTGATTTCATATAACATAATACCTTCCATTTATCGATCTAGACTGAACATTTCTAGGATTTGTTTGGTAGGTTATTTCTTTCACCTCATTATTGGTTGTAGGTAGGTGTGTCAGCATTTAGTAGACCTAATCTCATACAGTAGACATATGAGTTGGTTCGGTTTAATTGAAGGTAGTTGGTGACCACGCAGAGTAGACAGAAACCCTATGCGTACAATAGAATATGACAACTAGATTTTTAGGGTGGTAATTGTGTTTTCCAGTGGGTGTCTCCTAGACTGATTAAATTCTATATTAAGGAATATAGAATTCTATATATGGGGGTTTAGAGGGTATTAAAATTAGTTAAAAGGGTTGGTATAGTGAAATACCATTTATCCCTTCCATAGTAATAATTGTCCATGGAAATTGAGTTTCAGATGTCATAACATTAGATATATCATGCAGAAAAATATCATGTGGATCTCATAGCATACATTGATCTTGATATAAATTCATCCTTTGATGAAAATCTAATAAGGATTTGGGACCGTATTGAGAGACATATCAGGGATATAACAATAATATTATTTTTAGTGTAGTGTATGCTTGAGATAATTCAGTGGGAGACATGGGATAATGAGTATGATATATGAGAACAATGACAATTATTGTTTGTGGAGACTTATTATATGGTGGGGAGGTTGTAAGATCCCATGTTTTTCCTTGTACACCCCTCTCTGTGATTTTCATTAATACTATTTCAGATCAATTATTCATAATCTTAAATACATAGTTGTCAGGTTTCACCATTAATTCCAATTTTTTTAATAAATGTTGACTTTGGTTGAGATGAAACATGATAAAACTAGAGAGGAACCATGAAGGGAGCACTTCATGGATTCTCTTAGACCTTGTTGAGTCTGGGTATCAATGTGATAAATGTGTTTATGATTTTTTTGATTATTTTTATGTATTAAAATGTGGTTTAGGTTTTTTACACTGGAAACAGGCTAAAGGATTATAGTACATAAATTACACACCATGTAATTAGGTTACATGATGTGTAATTGTTTCTGAGAACAAGTCATGATGCAGGTTCATGGAATAAAATGAATACATTCGTTAAATACATTACACATCTTATAATATTTGTATGAATTAAAAATCATCAAAGGAGATGCATTTTTTGTGTATCCAAACAAATAAATGAGGTGTAACTGAATTACACATCATGTAATTTCTTGAGAAGTTTTTAAAGTGTCATATGAATGAATTTTAAATCATTCATTCATGAATCCTCCTCCTATCGATAGTAGGTAACCTTTCATTTAATTTTAGAGTGTGTCTCTTGAATTTGAACATCATGATCTTGCATCAAATTTATAATAATTGGTTTTGGTTAGGTTTTCCTTTCTCATACATTATTTTCGAACCATTAAAAAGTAAAATATTGACCGTTAACATTTCTGGTTTTTATCCTCATTTGTTTTGATAAAAGATCACCATTTGATCTTATACATCATTATCCTTGATTTAATTTTCAACATAAATTGTTACATTCTTTTTCGGTTTAAATAATGGGGTCTAAATCTTAACCTTATAGTTTTATTTTTAGTTGTGAAATAATTGAAATATTGTGATTACTCTATCGTATGGACAAAATAATTAATTAATTGAATAACAATGATAGTGATCCTAAGGTGGATTCTTCTTCAGATCCCACTGTATTCAATTGATGATTTGACTTGTCTTATGAAGTCCCATTGTGCGAGAGAACCATAAAAAATGAATATGAAATTGGTGACATATGATTTTATCATGACACTTTATTCTGGTAATTTTTTGATATATATTCCCTTTGAAAAATGGCATAACCAATTAGTTGGATGTATGGGTAAATTTAAAGATGAATAGTAATTAGTAGAATATAACATTTCATCTTATGATGTATTATTGTGATATTCAAGTTATAGTGATGGTAACTTCTATCACATGATGAGATTCTTATATACCAGGCTATTTCCTCATGCATGTTGAGATGCTTCTATACCAGGATATAAATGAACACATGTTGATATGATTATATAGGGGGATGTTACCTAATAGAAGTTGATATGCTTATATACTAGGATATTCCTAGAATGATGACGATATGATTTCATAATAGTCTATTTCCTAGAACACGGTAATATATTTATATATAGGGAAAGGCCTTGACACAAGTTGTGGTGCTTATATAGTAGGCTTAGCCCAATGAATTTTTTTATACCATTGGTATGTGGATGTGGTTGCCAGGGTTATGAGACATTCTAATATAAAACAGAGGGAGGTTATGTTTTTCCATGTTTGTTTGGTTATGGTTGTTGTGGTTGTGAGACATGTTAAGAGATATTCTTCCTTGGTGTCGATGCAGGTTGATGCTATATTTTATTAAATGTAAATTAATTAATACACGTGTTTATCATTTTATATAAGCCACTTACTATCATACTAGTTTGTTTAGATGTGGTGGGGTCAACCTACTATGTTTTACATTGACCCTATTTTGTCAACAATTTGGTACCCATATGTTTATCATGGACGTAGGTTTGGAGAATGGAATAAGACCTTTTAGGTGATCCATACATTTTATAGATAGGATGGATTTTAGGATATGGGTCAAAAATGAGGTTTGGGACGAGAGACACTTGGTTTTATCTTATGTTAGATGACTCTTTTATTATATTTATTTTAATTGTATATTCTGATACCTACATCCTTCCATTACATGATTCCTTATTTATTTGTATATTGGCTACTCATTTATTTTCCAGGGGCATTAAATTGTTTCCTCTATAACTAATAGTAGGATTTTTTACTTATATTTAATATTTCTGCTAATATGGCCCTTGAAATATTGTGGAATATTCTCCCCATTATGATAATCAATCCCCCTCTACTATCCAATAACCTCTAGAATGTGGGGAGGTCCACTTGGGTCCTCATAACCAACACATTTTATCCACATGAGTGAGTTACAAATTGGTGAATTTTATAACACTCCTCTTCCAAACCATTTATTAAAACCTAAAAATAATGAAATATGTACAATTCATATACAAAATTTTATTCTATTAAATAAATAACCCTTATTTAATCATTTCCATCACCTAATTAAAGTTAATGAACATCAATCGTGCATACTTTGGGACTATTTGCTCTCCGAATAGAAACTTATATTTTTCCAAACCACCACTCATGGAATGAAATAAGGATTGAATTAATGAATTCATATTTTATCAACAAGATATTTACAATTTATGGCTTTATATATTTATATTTACATTAAATACCCCTATTAAATTTAAAAATAAAACTTTCACCTTGTGTATGTGCGGACTACCGTGTTGATGAATAGCATGCAAAATTTTTCATAAAAACCACAAATTTATACACCTAAAAGTTTAATTTATTAAATTAAATTAAATTTCTAAAGGAATAATCATTATACACTATTCCTTATAATACTCCCATTGTATGAAAAAATATTAAAATTACAATAGTGCATATTTTTTGACTACTTCCTCTACAAAAGTCATGTATTTTTTCATATATTCTTTTTTTATTTTTCCAACATTTTTAAAATGTAATTAACCACCTAAATAAAATCTGAATAAATTATTTATAATTTTTTAAAATTTATATTTTAAATAAATCTTCCTATAATCATTCTATTAAATTAATTATAACATGTTCATTTTTTTCGGTTTAACTACCTACCTGAACGATGATATAAATTTATATCATGCATGACTGGGGAAACATTATTAATTGTGATAATGGAAAATACTAAGTATATAATGATAAATTTCTTGATTTAGAAATATAATATTGGTTATTTTTATGTGATATAAACCCTAAAATGTTAAGGTAAATTATACAGCTGAAATGGAACTTTTCAAGTTTCCTTTCATACTTATACCCCATTTTAAAAACCAATAAAAAAATATTATTTTAATATAAAATAATAAATAATATATATATATATATATGTAAAGGAGAAATCGTATAAATCCTTTTACAATTTTCTAAATTCTATAATAGTTATGTAAAAAATGAACGAAAAAACCCGACTAACTGAAATAAGTGTATACTGACGAATTTATAAATAACATATGATAATATATAATTGTTAGAATAATATATATATATATATAATAACAGTTTTATAATTAATTGTTTAATAGTACAGTATGTTAAGTGTATACATAGAATGAATCAATACTATGTTAAGGCATCCTTAACAAAAAAATTAATTTAATGAGCCATCTATCATATTTTTCATCGTGATCTTATAATTAATATTTGATTAATTATTAATTAACTTTTTCATCCAAATTAATTTATTTATTAGGGTTTCAATATATATATATATATATATTATTCATTAATTAAAATCCATTTGATAAAATGATACTATGGTTGTAAGGGTAATTGTTAAATAAATTTCAATTCATTTAGTTAAAATATTTCATGTTGAACTATTATGTTCCATTTTTGATTTATTATAACTAATGGATACTTTATAATTTATTTAATATATATTTTTTAGGGGGTAATACCATACTTAATTATTACCTCATTATAAAAAGAATCTTACCTCAATTATTACACTTATAGTAAGGGTCTCTTTGTCTATATTTTTATTTGGACATTCTTATTTCTACGAACCAATTTAATTTTATATAGGGAAAATATAGAAAATTTTTATTATATAACATAAATTTTATTTTATTCATTATATTTGAAGATCAAAATTAAAAAATCTCATTCAATGGTTTATATTTGATTTCACTCATACTATATGGTTTTTCATTATAATCTTATATTGAAATAATATTATTTTTAAAATATAACACATATGGGGAATATAAATTATTCATAAAATCTATAATATTTTTAAATTGATATTAATGTTTGTTATGTATTATCTCCAATTTCATTGTGATTGTGCCAACTTTTACCAAAAGTGTTTCATGTATGTGAAACTGACTCAACCTATTGTTTTCATTAGGAAACCTCCTTATTCCATGCATGTATCTTTTGGATTATAGTGATAATTTCCATAATTATTCCTAAAAATGAATTAATATAATTGTTATATTAAAGATATTATCATTATAGATTTTAATTTAATGTTTTATAATTTTTTCATATGTATCATTTTAATGAAACTACAAAAAATTAACATTTTAATTTTTTTCGTATTAATAATTGTTTTCCCTATTTATTGATATATATTAAACTTTAATTATACCAATTAAGGTGTTTTTAAATGAAAATAAAATTCCCCATGACTTATATTAATGTGTTACCAATATATGTTTTTTAAATATCATTGTAATATATTTTTTCCAAATCATTTTTTTTGAAATGATACTAATTATTTTTCATCAAAATAAAAATATTTTAAAAATCATTGGATAGATCAATGATTTTCTAAAAATAGTACCATAAAAATTATTATTTAGATTTACAATGTATTATATTCTTTATCTAATGAATGATTCATCAGTCCTTTTTTAATTCTTAAACATCCACTATTAAATGGCATAATTTTTCCCCTAATTCATCTTCTTTAAAAATACCATGTTTCACATTTCTTTTCAATATGGGCTATCAAATAACATAACATTATTCATTGGGGAATATTCTTGACTAAAATATATTATTTTATTTACATATTTTTAATATCATATACCTCATCATATTAATTAAAGGGAATTTACCTTTAATGTTACATAATATAAATGGATACCCATTATTTCCATGGGTATATCTTGTAATGTTTTTCAACAGAATAAAGATTATTTTTAATAAGATATGAAACTCATTTTTATTCCATGGGTTAATTGTGATTTTTTGAATAAAAAAATAATTTCCATGTGTTCTTTAGGATAATATGATTTGATATTTTCATGTGGCACTCATATATATATACGAGGAGTGTGGTATTATATCACCCAACAATGCATTGGTTTTTATTATTTATCTCTTGAGATAAGTATTTAAATTCAATTTTGAATTATTTATCCACATATATAATGAAGTAGTGATTTTTAATCCACAATGTTATGTGAAGTTGGTAGTGATTCCTAGCCCTTTGTGAGGATATTTATTATGAAAATGGTTGTGCCACAATTTTATGCTGATTTTAATTATAGGCTATGTTAAATTTAATGTTACTTTATAGTCAAATTATCATTCTTATGACTATGTGACAATTTTAGTGATCATGTTGATTGAAAATATTTTCCTCACTATTTACTTCATACCTTAGATTATACTAATCTCAATAAATTGACTCATGAATTTTGGTCGATGCCTTTTGGGTTTGATATTTTTTTGTTCTTTTTTTTAATACCAAATTACTCATATTATCATCAATTATTCTCATTTATTTTTTTCACTTATGTTTACCCTTAATAAATGTGTGTGATCACCCCATAATATATATACATTTCCCCATATTATAAAATAGTAATGTATTTATAATTTATTTATAAGTTCATGATTTATGGAAAACATATTGGAGATGTTGAGGACTCATTTTTATTATGTAATTTATAATATACTATGAAAAAGATCAATTTAATATAATTAAAAATGGTTCTACTAATAAAAATGATTTCCAAGAACTATAAAAATTAAATCCTACAATATTCTTTGGAATATAATGGATACAAATTTTTATATTGATATTCCATTTATGGGTGTGTATCATATCTAATGTGTAATGTTTAGGTTTTTAGAACAAGATCTGAGAGTGTATGTTCTAGGGTTCCACATGTAACATAAAATTACAAACCATTATATTAATTAATATATTTTCATATTAATGAATAAAATAAACAATATACATGGTTTTACATTATCTTTGATACATCCTATAATTCCCTAGACCTATACACCAATTTGTTTTTCTAAAGTCATAGTATTTACAAGTTGGATTTCATACCAACATAAGTAACCAAAATTTTGATTCCATATTTACAAATGAAATAAAAAAACATTGAGCCACATACTTCGTAATGAACATATATATTTAATGTTTTATATAATTTAGTTATTGGTGACATAAAAATTGAGATACCCAACTATTGTATATTTTATTCAAAAAACAAGGTTCTTATTTTTTAGAATCAAATTTCATTCATGGAAGTTTTTTATTTATACATAAAATAATTACTAAAATAATGTTAATAATTTTTTTAATATTGTAATTTGTATAGTAATCATGATAACTAATAGTGAATATGATTGTGGAAAATGGTGGAAATTCAATAAACATTTGGAAACAATATTTCAATATTTTGTTAAAAAAATGTCAAAATAAAGCATTCAGGTATTGTTGAAAATGTACCATTGTAAAAAATCATAAGGTATGTAAAAAATTACTTCAATATTTATAATTAAATATCATTGAAAAAAAAATTCATTTTCAATCATTTATATGAACATGAAAGTATAGGAATGAAAATTATAATATTTACAATTATATTTTAAAGAAAAATATCATACCTTCAGTCCGATCGCATTTTATACGTTCTCCACTCTCCAATATATATGAATTACTTCAATATATTACTTGAATCAGAAAATGTTTCTTATTGAATCCAATGATTTTATTCCTTTTAAATTTTTTATTTTCTTGTTTCATTTTTATAGTAAATTTATATAGTTTGAATTGATCATTTTGTAGTCTTTTGATTCTTAATTTCAAAAATGGTTTTGATTTGATAATCATTGTCAAAAGTTTCAATGGATATATGATATTTAAAATATTATAATTATAATATTTAAACATTTAATATATTTTTATAAATGTTTATGTCAGTCAGTCATGAAAAATTAAACACATAATTTCATAGATATAGTAGTTTGAATGAAAAAATGAGTGATTTTTTCATTTCTCTAATGGAGGAAAATAAAATGATGTATTTAATTTTTAAATATTTTTATAATCATAATAATATCATATATATTATATTTAATTATTAAATCAATTCCAATAACCATCCTTGTAATTAATAAATGGGTAACTAATCACATCACCTCTTGGAGGTGGTAGTCTGAACGTATACATGAGAGACGTTAACAATTTATTTTGTGTTGATTGTTTAGAAGGTAGATAATATAATTTATTTGGAGAATAATAATAATTTCACAAATATAATATATAAAAATTGATTAATACCATATTAATAATCATCCATTTGAGGCGGTGATGAATTTTTTTTATATCTCTATCTGGTGATTGTTGAACATACATTTGCACAAGTGAAGGTTTCATCTTCCATAGGATATAAATTTGATTGAAAATGGTTATAATATTAACCAATTTATAATAATTTATATTATATATATATTATTATTTTTATAAAGATATATAATATTTATATAAGGCGGTAAAATATATAAACATGAAAAATACAAGAATAGAAAATTTTCTCTTCATCAGTTACCCCATTCTATTAACATCAAGGCATTTGATTGAAATGATTATTGTCATTATAGGGGATATATAATGTATTATGTGATATTTGTAGTTGTAATTTGATGTTATTTTAGTTAAAAATGAACTCAAATAAACATTTTAATTCTTTATATTATGTCACTTTTATAGGAAGAAATCAATGGAGTTTTCACAAATATTATTCATTAAGGGTCTTTAGAGAAATTATTAGAATGAGAATTTTTTTTTAAAAAAGGAACATATACATAACTATTTAATATTTCACATATAAATTGTACTATTATCACATTATTATGATTTTTAATTCAATTTACAATATATTATTTAACATTAAGTACAATTAATGCAATTTTCAAGAAAAATTACATATTATGACTTAAAGGACATCATAACAATAGTGAAATTAAAATTTGATTATTTAAAACAACCCATTACATTATTAAATATAAATAAATTGTTTTCAGGGCTATAAATATTTCAAAACACATCACATTTAAAAATTTTACACCTATTTACATAAAATTTTATCCTAATGAATAAGTGTTACATCAGAGACATGTAAGATTAGGTAAGAGTACTATTAAAAAAATAAAAAATTAATTAATATAAAAAATATATTTCATTATTCATTAATTTTATCATCTATATTAATTCATATATTATCTATATCTATATAATTATTATATATATATAATAAATGAGAGAGAGTGACATTTTGACATTACTATAAACATTAAACAAAATAAATTTCATAATTAATGGAATGGTTAAAAAAATTACATATTCTTAATGATAAGATTATTATTTTAAATAAAATCATAAATTAAAATAAATTATAGTTTATGAGAATTTTTAGAAACCTTATCCCATATTTTTATCCACAATTTATATATTTCCCTATTATTATTGTGATAAAATTTTATAATGGATATAGTTCCCTGTGATTAAACATAATATTCAATTTATAACCAAATTTAGAAATAATAGAACCAAATATGTATACCATTTAATTAGATTAAATTTCATTAAATGCTAAATAATACTTTTTATATAACTTCCCAAAATGTATTTAAAATATTTCGTAGAAAAATATATATTTCTAGCCTAAAACTTATTTAAAAATAATAAAGTATAATGTTGGTTCTCATGGGATTTATTAGATTAGGATACATATTTTAATAAAAAGTAAATTAATACTCAAATTTTTCATCGAAATTAAATAATTTCATGAAATGAACCAACCATATTTTTCGTAGAATTAAAATATTACATAGATTTTCAGAATGTAAAATATAGATTTTTTAGTTCAACATTAAATTTTTAATTATACTATATTAAATCATAAAAATATATTTCATATAAATATGTTTTAATTGACTTTTAAATCATTATATATAAATAAATGTAATAAAATAGACAATTTTTGTGAAATTGTTATTTTTCACTATCGACCTAAAATCAATCTATATCTAAAAAATCCCAAAAACACTCTAAGTTAATTATTATGTGGTGAATGAGAGAATAAAATATTTTTTAAAAGAATTATATTTTTTTAAAAAAATTATTTATTAAATGAAAATCCGAAAATAATCATCAAAATCATTTTTAACTATTCTTTTCATTATATAATTTCATTCTTATCATTAAAAATTGTGTTCTTTATCCTAGTTACTAATAAATATTTTTTTATTATGAATACTCTTCAACATATTACTTATTATGTGGTTACTAAAATTCATACCCATCAAACTAATGTATGTGTTAAAACAAAAATATCTAAATAATAATTTTTTTATCATATATCACTATTTGTTTATGTTCAGTGTTGTGTATGGTGCATGTTATCAAAAATAGTCTTAATTGATGAAAATAAATACTAAAATTTTATCATCATACATTATCCCAATAAATATTTATCAATTGAAAAAATTGGATCATTAAAATCCCAAATTTGGAAAAGTAACATGAAACATTCATCTTATAGTATATATATAGTCTGAATCCTTACAGTGTGTAAAGAACCATAAAATGTTCGTGGGAAATTATTTTTGAAAATTTTAGATTGAATTTATGGATATAAATGAAAGGATATTACATCTTGTCTTTATTATTATTTCATTACCCAAAAACCCAATAATTAAAATGAAATTTATTTATAACTATTAATTGATGTCCTGAATTTATTATAGGTTATGTGATTTTGGTTTTTTGATATATTAATTAGTTAAATGTTCAATCAGGTTAAAACATTATATATTGATTTTATATTACAAAAATTTTATATTTTCTACCTCTATTTTTTTCATATCGACGATGGATAACAAAATTTGATGGATTAAAACAGTACTTGTGTAACACCCTGAGATTTTATGAGATGTATTATTTTTAATTTATTTGATGTCTTGTGTTGTATTCTAAACCAGTATTATCTTGCACTATACGTAACATCGTATTAGCTTGCAGTATACACAACACTATTCTTGGATCATGTTACACAAAATTTCATGTTTGTTTGATAGAAGTTATTCTACGCTACATTGAGTGTGTGTATATATATATATTAAATATATAAATTTGGTTGGAATCTATTATAAACAAAAATAAAGGAATCATTCACTACATGAAACCCTGACTTGGCATGCTTTACATGCAATCACAACCTTCCACAATAGCGTGTGTTGTACGCAATACCGAGTTTCACTAAACACCGATTTTCTATTAAAATATTATATAAACTAGCTGTTATGAATAGTAATACCCAATTTTTAAAATTTTATAAATTTTATCTGTCACAATGGACTTCATTTTTGGATTTGTAATATTGAAATTAGCCTCGGGAGAAATTTTGGTATTTTTCTGAAAACATTCAATTTTTGATAAATAGTGAAAACAATGAGTTATTGGTTAAAACCAAATTTTTATTTGAATAGTAATTTATTTTATTTATGTTTATTTTAGGTAAAAATAGATACATAATACTTATATAAGTTTAATATATTTAATTTGAGTCATTTTATAATAATTTTAGATATATAAAAATTTTATTTAACTTTTCACCTTCTTTTACCCACCTTCTAGGAGCATTTGCAATTGTACATAAAACTTAATTTTACCGCTTCTTTGAGTTGAATTTTTAAAATTTGAGAGACACAGTTAATATGAAGGAGTAAAATTTTGTTCAATAAGATAAAAATAATTTGTGGGGAATAGTAACTTTTCGCTTTTATTTACCACGGTTAAAAGTAAATAGGGTAATTAAGGGTAAAATTGATATTATTATCACCCTAACACATGTCCTAATTCTATTGGATAAGTTTAATTCGACCCAAAACAACCTTATTAATAAAATATGGCCATTTAGGTCAACTTGTATTAGATTAGGACATTAATTATTATTTTATCTAAAAAAGAGTTAAAAGAGTTAAAATCAATGTTTAATAACTAAAACATTTTTAATATATGGTTATACATAAGATAAGTTAGACTATAAATTTTCCTCAAAAAATATAAAACGATTTCCTACATAATGGTATTTTATTTATAATTTTTAGACATAATATAATTTAATTTATCTATGACACATTGATGATGTAGTAATTACTTTATTAATGAAATATTAACATAATTGATATTATAAATAACCAAATAAATGTAATTTGAGACTTTTTATGAATTATACTAATTTTATAGGTTACTATGACATATTAGTATTGATTTAATTATCATTTTTCGAACTACTCATGCTGTTATAATTTTAAAAAAAATCAATTACCAAATAGTGTCAAAATTGACATAAAATAGTTTTAAAAAATATATTATATTATTAATTGTTATTTTTTTCCTAAAAATATACGGTTCGGATAAATTACATAAATAAGGTTATATATATTAATAATGAACCACTTGGGGTTCTTCTGGCTTGTTATAGTATGTTTATTAACCATATAGTGTAAGAAAAAAAGATGACACGGTAAAAGTTAAATTAATTTACTTAGAGTTAAATATAAAAGATAAGGATAAAATATTAACATAAACTTGACTAAAACCTATTGGTTGAGAGGATTTCGACCCATCCACACTTTAGATTCGAAATAAATTAATTTGGAGCTATTATAAACCGAATATGACATTATTATAAAATAATATTATAAGTTTTTCTTAAGGTTCCCCTCTCCTCCCTTGTAAAAGGGCACCTCCTCCATCTTCTCTTTACACAATTTTTAGCCTTCAAGCTTAGACAACCCCTGCCCATTTATCTTATAAACTTCCCTAGAAACATTATAGAGGTTCGTGTCTCCTCAAAATACCAACTCTAGTGCCTTAAGCGGAAGCTTAAAAGATGTGCTTCGAAGAAGAGGTAATCTCTTCCACAACCACCTTACATGGATGGGTAGAATGGTGTAATGAATAACTATATATGGTTATGATAAAATCATACTTATTATAAGATATTATATCATCCACTCCAATTCCATTCAATAATTATGGGAACGATATCATCGATCGTGCGTACGTACGGATTACCGTCTCCATGACGCGATTAGATTCATTTTCCATGTTAACCATTCATAAATGATTATAAAGTATATATAATGAATAAAAATGAAATATATGACATGATAAAGCTACTGGATTTATATATATATATTACATCTACTTACTTTCAGTTATGTAAATAAGGAAAGGAAAACAACATTCATGCGTACGTACGGACTACCGTCTCCATGAACGGTGTATTTCATTTCATTTATCTCTCTATTATATATTTATATATACAGAATATATATGATATATAAATCATTATTTACATTATGGAAGTATGTAAATCATGATATAATTAATAATAATATCATTAACAGCATGTGCAAACACGCACGATAAATAAAATGATTTTACCCAAAATGCTACTTTCACATTTAATTTACAAAAGAAGAGGTAATATAAAGTCATAAGTGAACCATATATGATATAATAACAATGAATATGATTCTTTAATAAGTCAATGAAATTATTTAAATTATTATATAGGAGGTTCGGATATGTACGAAGCATATCGGACCTAAGGTAAGGGATAACTTTTCCAATCTCGTTTTTATCCGAGATTGTTTATTAGTAAGTATTTACTGGGTTTATATTTATCATTCATGTTTCTATTTTATAAAAATGGTTTCATGTATGTTTAAAGTTATTTTTACCCATTTTTTGGATTTTACCACGTGTTATGGAAGGAATCTTTCTTTTTTTACCATACAAGGAACTTTTTGACCTGTCCGACAAAAGTACGAGGAGATTTTTTTTATACGGCATGAACAGATTTTTACGGTTTCATAACACCTAATTTTCATGAAGATTACTCTACAATATTTATTGACTATTTTCAAAAAAATACTTTTCATTTAAAATTTCATGGAATTTTGTGAGAAGAATATGATTTTGAATAAGAAATAATATTTTACTAAAGAATTTATTTGAAGTGTTTTATCAAAACCATTTTCCATCTAAGATGACATTATTTCATATGTGTATGTTTCAAATATAATGTCTCTATGATTTACATGGTTTTACTTCTCTTATGATGAAATGATATCAATTTGTCTTATATGGATTGTGTTATGATGGGATTATGTTTATGAAACCCATTTTATTTTTTGGGTTATGATGAATGATTTATGTTTATGTTGTGGCACACGTAAGAATTATTTGATTATGAGATGGGTGGGACCTCTATCTCCCTCAAGTGCATTGGGTAAAGATTTATATCTCATGACATAGACATGGATGGAATGTTATGTTAATCCGGTTCAGTGTTACAGGTCTAGAACGAGAAGTGAACTCGATTCCGAAAGGGGCTTTGTCCACTAAGATGGTCTTAGCAGAAATTCCTTGTCTACTATGGTAATCATATCATGTGCTTAATGGTTTCCACAATTACATGTTTTATTCCCATGAAATTTTATTATGATTGATGTTATTTTGTGATATATTCCTTACGTACTTCCAAGATTTATGTATTTTCTCAAGATTTTGATGTTTAGATTTTATGTTCATGTTTTTTCATTCAAATGTTTATGGATTGTTTTATGTTCTCTATGTTTACACTTACTGAGCATTTGAGCTCACCCTTTTTATGTTTTCATTTCCCCAAGAAATAAATAAAGGTTTTAGTTATGAAAAAAAGGGGAAGTTCTTTATGGGATATATTGAAGATCATTCACCGTGATTAGAAGTTTATATTCCGAGATTCCAAAGACACTAAACTATTACAGTCCGTTGGTGTCTATTTTTGTTATGTATTAGGTATTCCGAAAAAGTAATGTAATGTCCATGTTTGTCAGGCTTTGGGTATCTACATTTGGTTTCAGAGGAAAGTTTTACATAACCCATGGAAACTAGGAAGTGAAAAATTTAGTGAAATCCGTAGAGATATTTCTAAGGCATGTATAGGGATGTCTCTAAGGTTAAGTATACGTATAGGTTAAAGTCCTATAACTAGGGTCAAGATCATATAATTTAACATAAGATGTTAGATATTGAAGGTACTCCCCTTGGATTATGATTTTTTCCTCTCACACTATTCTTTTTGGGTTTTAGAAAATGGATGGAAACAGGAAGATTGACGATAATAGAGGATATGATGGACAATGGATTGATATTATTCATGAGAAACCAAATAAAATTGGATCTCGAAGTCCACATATCGTTATTATGCCTAATCAGTGATCTCATAATATGATCAATAATTTCAACATTGGTATGTATCCTGATTCAGCTAATAAGAGAATGTTGGAGTTTCATGATGATCCTAGAGGAAAGAATGTTCAATTTCCCTCATGTAAATCATGTGGGAAGAGGCATCAGGGAAAATGTTTCAAAGGAACTAGAAGATACTTTGGGTGTGGAAATGAAGCACACAAAGCCAGTAATTGTAAAGGAAATGGTTCAGTTAACACAATAGACAAGGATAATGGTATTTCTAAGACATCAACAATGGTTAATTGTTTTAAATGTGGAATGTAAGGTCATTATGCAAACCAATGCCCTAAGGGAAAATCTCATGAAGAGAATCAGCATGGTCATATGGGCATTATTAATGTGGATGATGATGAATAAAATAGAAATGATATATGAGATGAAAGAAGTTTTGATGCTAGGTCAATGCTTTATGAAGGTAGTGGAATGATTTTATGTTTATCAAGAATAATGTATGGTACTATGGAATACTAAAACATCTAAGGATTGTTACACTATTGTTTTTCTTAAAGTATATAGAAGTATGGTATCGGTTACCATGAAATGTTATTCAAATATTTTTGGAAGGTAGATAATATGTGTATAATGAAAGGATAAGGAGATAATGATATGTTTGATAGTATAAATGAGATCATGACTGATATAAGGACAAAGTGATATCATTATTTTAGTATATAGAAATTTTGGGATTTTGGTATGTGGAAAGAGTTAACTTTTGACAAAATTCATGTTTTCACTAATGTTCAATGTGTATTCATTTTTCAATAGAATAAATTATTAAGGTATTCGCATGTTTGGAATGTGACCAATAAGATATATCTTATTATTTATGGGGGGTAAATGATTGTATTCATGTGCTTGTTATGTGACCTTTCAAGTAATCATTTTCTTTATACTATGAGATTAGACCGAAGTATTTTGTATAATCCAAAAGATTATAATGAATTATGTTAGACATAAGATAGTATTGTTTAAGGATAGATCATTTTTCGATATTATTTCAGAAATGTTATAATAATGTCATTTTAGAAAAAGGACAACCTGCAGGATGGGCGACAACCCGT
This sequence comes from Viscum album, assembly GCA_963277665.1. Classification (NCBI taxonomy): domain Eukaryota; kingdom Viridiplantae; phylum Streptophyta; class Magnoliopsida; order Santalales; family Viscaceae; genus Viscum; species Viscum album. The sequence goes on from OY728165.1 coordinate 1,020,497,263, forward strand.
CGCATCGGACAATGTTGCATGAATTGAACCCACAGCCAAAGTTTGACAGGCCTTTATTTCCTACCACTGGCCTACAGGAATTCCCTGGTTAGTAGAAACTAGTTTTATTTTATTAACAGGTATGATAGATGAAGTATAAGTCCATTTTAGGAACCATATACGATTAATCTCACCATAGATGGACTTATGTATATAACTTTTGCTAACCTTATGTTTGAGACAGATGGAATGACCTATCATTCTATCACATGATCTTCTTACTCTACACAAATGACAAATTCAACTTCATTTCATTATGATATGAAGTGGAAATTTTTCATGGAACGACCAACGACAAGATTGTACCAAAATCAATTAAGTATTTCTTCTAATTCAAAATTATCAACTTTATGGAATTGATCATGAAAACCAAAAATATTGTCCCAGATAGTACCTTAGATCATCACAAATTTATGCCTTTGTGATTGTTGGCTTTTTCAGAAACATGTTATCTACCAATCTCCATCAGAACATGATGGTTAGATTTCACGACCATATCCATATTTCCACCTCTGTTCTCCTATGTGGATACCCAGTGATCATTTAATTTGGGTAACCATTATGTTTCATAATTTAAATTTCAAAGTTAGGTTTTTGTATTCCTTTTACGGTGTGGGTTTCTATTAAAGAAACATTGAAGTAGTAAACCATTTATAACCCCGACGAATTTCGAGGGAAAAATTCATTTCAAAGGGGGTAGAATGTAACACCTTGAGATTTTATGAGAATTATTCTTTTTAATTTATTTGATGTATTGTGTTGCATGATAAAAAAATATTATCTTGCGCTATACGCAACACCGTATTAGCTTGCAGTATACTCAACACTATTCTTTTATCATGTTACACAAAATTTCATGTTCGTTTGATAGAAGTTATTCTATGAAACATTGAGTGTGTGTATATATATATTCCATGTATAAATATGGTTGGATTATATTATAAACAACAACAAATAAATCTTTCACTACACGCAACCCTAACTTGGCTTGCTTTACACGCAATCGCGACCTTCCACGATAGCATGTGTTGTACGCAATACCGAGTTTCAAAAAACAACAATTTGCTATTAAAATATTATATAAACATGTTGTTATGAATATTAATACCAAAATTTTGAAATTTTAAAAATTTTATATTTCAAAATGGACTTCATTTTTGGATTCTGAATATCTAAATTATCCAAGGGTGAAATTTTGGTATTTTTCTGAAAACATTCAATTTTTGATGAATAGTGAAAACACTGAGTTATTGGTTAAAACCAAATTCTTATTTAAATAATCATTTATTTTATTTAAATTTATTTTAGGTCAAAATAGATACATAATAATTATATAAGTTTAATATATTTAATTGTAGTCATTTTATAATAATTTTAGAGCTATAAAAATTTTATTGAACTTTTCACAGTCTTTTACCCACCTCCTAGGAGCATTTGCAATTGTACATAAAACTTAATTTTACCGCTTCTGTGAGTTGAATTTCAAAAATCCGAGAGACACGGTTAATATCAAGTTGTAAAATGTGGTTCAATAAGATAAAAATAATTTTTGGTCAATATTAACTTTTTACTTTTATTTACCATGGTTAAAAGTAAAAAAGGTAATTAAGGGTAAAAATGATATTATTATCACCCTAACACATGTACTAATTCTATTGGATAAGTTTAATTCGACCAAAAACAACCTTATGAATAAAATATGACCATTTAGGTCCTCTTGAATTAGATTAGGACATTAATTATTATTTTATTTAAAGAAGAGTTAAAAGAGTTAAAATGAAAGTTTAATAACTAACACATTTTTAATATAGGTTCATACATAAGTTAAATTCGACTATAAAAATTCCTCATAAATCTAAAACGATTTCATACATAATGATATTTTATTGATAATTTTTAGACATAATATAATTTAATTTATGTATGACACATTGATGATGAAGTAATTTCTTTATTAATGAAATATTAACATAATTGATATTATAAATAATCAAATAAATGTAATTTGAGACTTTTTATGAATTAAAATAATTTTATAGGTTAATATGACATGTTATTATTGATTTAATTAACTTTATTTGAACTAATCATGCTGTTACGATTTTCACAAAAATTAATTACCAAATAGTGTCAAAATTTACATAAAATAGTTTAAAAAAAATATTATATTATTAATTGTTATTTTATTCCTAAAAATCTATTGATTGGCAAAAGTACTTAGATAAGGTTATATGTATTAATAATGAACCAATTGGGGTTAGTTTGTCTTGTTATAGTTTGTTTATTAACCATATAATGTAAGAAGAAAAGAAGACACGGTAAGAGTGATATTAATTAACTTGGAGTTAAATATAAATGATAAGGATAAAATAGTAACCTAAACTTGTCTAAAACCTATTGGTTGTGAGGATTCAGACCCGTCACAACTTTATATTCGAAATAAATCAACATGGAGCTATTATAAAACTAATATGACCTTATTATAAAATAATATTTTAAGTTTTTTTAAGGTGCCCCTCTCCTCCCTTATAAAAGAGCACCACCTCCCTCTTATCTTTACACAATTTGGAGCCTTAATACTCAGCCAAACCCTGCCCATTCTTTTCCCAAATTCCCTAGAAACATTATAGAGGTTCTGGTCTTCTCAAAATACCAACTCTAGTGCCTTAATAGGAATCTTAAAAGAGATGCGTCGAAGAGAAGGTAATCTCTTCTACCCATTGTTTCATGTTTCTTTCTTCTTAAACTTCTTCTTATATTGTTGTTTAATTATAAATTAATAACATCAGTATCACTAATATACTGATGTGTTCTTATAAATATGAAACAAACCCATTTCTCCTTCAATCCATCCTACGTAAAATGAAATCACCGCACATGCGTACGTATGGAATACCGTCTCCACGCCGTGGTGTAATCTGTTTTTCCACCACCACCTTACTCGGATGGGTATAATGGTGTGAAGAATAACTATATTGTCATTATAAAAACATAATTATTCGGAGATATTATATCATCCACTCCAATTCCATTCAATAATTATGGGAACGATATCATCGCTCGTGCGTACGTACGGATTACCGTCTCCACGACGCGATTAGATTCATTCTCCATGTTAACCATTCAAGAATGATTATAAAGTATATACAACGAATAAAAATGAAATATATGACATTATAAAACTACTGGATATATATATATATATATATATATATATATATATATATGACATCTACTTACTTTAATTTAAGTCAATAAGGAAAGGAAAACATCGTTCAAGCGTACGTACGACCTACCATCTCCATGAACGGTGTATTTAATTTCATTTATCTATCTATTATATATATATATATATACTGAATATATATGATATATAAATCATGATTTACATTCTGGAAGTATTTAAATCATGATATAAGTAATAATAATATCAAGAACAACAAGTCCAAACACGTATGATAAATAAAATTATTTTACCTAAAACGCTTCTTTAAAATGGAATTTACAAAAGAACGGGTAATATAAAGTCATATGTGAATCATATATGATATCATAACGATGAATATGATTCTTTAATAAGTCAATGACAATATTTAAATTATTATACAGGAGGTTCGGATACGTACGAAGCATATCGAACTTATGGTAAGGGATAACTTTTCCAATCTCTTTTTTATCCGAGATTCATTATTCATAAGTATTTACTGGGATTATATTTATCATTAATGTCACTATTTTCTAAAAATGGTTTCATGTATGTTTAATGTCCTTTTCACCCATTTTTGACTTTTACCACGTGTTATGGAAGGAATCATAATTTTGTTTACCATACAAGGAACTTTTTGACTTTTCCGACAAAAGTACGAGGAGAATGTTTTTTTGTGGAAAGAACGGATTTTTACGGGTTCAAAACAACTTATTTTCATGAAGCTTACTCTATAAAATTTCATGACTATTTTAAAAAAAAATAATATTCTTTTAAAATTTCATCGCATTTTGTGAAATGAAAATGATTCTGAATAAGAAATGAGATTTTCCTCAAGAATTTATTTCAAGTGTTTTATCAAAACCATATTCCATCTAAGATGACATTTTTTCATATATTTATGTTTCAAGTATAATGTATCTATGATTTAAATGGTTTCACTTTTCCTATGATGAAATGATATCCATTTGTTTTATATGGATTATGTTATGAGGGGATGATGTTTATAAAACCCATTTTATTCTTTCGGTTATGATGAATTATTTATTTTTATGTTGCGGCACACATAAGAATGATTTCATTATGAGATGGTTGAGACCTATATCTCACTCCAATGCATTGGGTAAAGATTTATATCTCCTATGATATATATGGCTGGAACGGTAAGTTAATCTAGTTCATTGTTACAGGACTGGAACGAGGAGTGAAATCGATTCATAAAGGGACTTTGTCCAATAAGATGGTATTCGCAGCAATGCCTTGTCTACTATGGAAATCATATAACGTGCTTAATGGTTACCACAATTACATGTTTTATTCCCATGCAATTTTATCATGATTGATGTTCCATTGTGATATATGCCTTACGTACTTTGAAGATTTATGTCTTTGCTCAAGATTTTGATGTTTAGATTTTATGTTCAAGTTTTTTCATCAAATGTGTATGGATTGATTTATGTTCTCTATGTTTACCCTTACTGAGCATTTGAGCTCACTGTTTTTATGTTTTCTTTTCCCCATGAAATAAAGAACGATTTTAGGTAATAAAACAAAAGGGGAAGATCGTTATGGGAGATATTAAAGATCTTTTACAGTGATTAGAAGATTATATTCCGAGTATCAAAGACACTAAACTATTACGGTCTTTTGGTGTCTGTTTTTGTTATGTATTGGGTATTCCGCAAAAGTAATGTAACGTCCATGTACGTAAAAATTTGGGTCTCTACAACTTGTATATAACATGTGACTTCAAATTACATATCAATAATCCATATGCGTCTTGGTTGTTTTAGATTATTGTAGGTGTTGGTGAAAAAATTGGGTTATGTTTGAGGTGAATGTTGGTAGATTAATGAGGTTCCAAGACTTCAATCAGAATATGTTGAGTGCATAGTGGTATGGTACTAAGAACTTGGTGGGCCTCTATGATAGGGGGTTTGTAGGATCTAATATGTATATTATAACATTATAATTATTTCCTAGTTGGGTCCCCTATGTTGTTTCAAAATTTTAATAATTAATTAATTATTACTCTTATTTCACCTCATTTGTATTCATACTCCCTCACACCCCCTCACATATCTCTATCCCACTTTGTGTCTCTCTCACTCTCTTAATTACAATGTGTTATACCATTTCTAGTGGGAATAAAAATCATGGGTTGGTAGTCATAGAAGATATCCTTACGTACGGACAAATTCACTCTGGAATAAGTTATTTTATTCTCTCACTACATTAATATATATAAATTTATGCCTTAATTTAGAGATTTTTTCAATTAATACCACAATCAATTGAATATAAATTTCTCAGTGATATTTTTTTGGGAATTACTAAAATATACCTCGAGAGGGAACCCCATTTTTAATAATAAATTTTTATGTATTTGGAATGTTTCATGTGAAATACAAGATGCCTCATCCATGAGTAAAATCATTGATTTAAATTCAAAAAATATTTATCTTGGTTATTTTGGATTGGAGGATATTTATTATGATAGTGTATAGTTTTGGAGGTTCTATGTATAAACATTGTGGTAATAAACATGGAATGTGGATTTTTTTATTATGAAACATTTAATTTGGACATAAAAAGGGTGAGTTATATTTGAGAAATGACCCTAGTAGCCTCCTGTAGTTTCATAGACCCTTACATGTAATTTAATGGTATGATAGATGAATAAGATTCTCGTAGCCTAGACTAGGAATTAAACATTTAGTCAGTTAGTGGATTGAGAGAATGAATTATAGTAATTGTGATTAATATGTGATTGTTATAAGGGATGAATAATTAAAAATATTTAGGTTTTTTATGAAACATAATGCTATTTGTTTTTTATGAGGGTATCTTATCAAACATTGAGATTTTGGAGGTATCTCATCTACTTATGATAACTATCGTGTTGGTCATTTATCCATAGAGAGAATGGTATTTGTGGTATATAAATCACCACGATATTGATACATGTGGTCTTTCATTTACCTATGGTGAGCGTCTTTCTGGGGCTTCATCTTCAAGAGGACATGTATATTTGTTATATCATTAACCCAAAAACTAATATAAATGGTTCATATTACTTCTAGAAGCTTGAATTAGTGGTATATAATCCAATATGAAACTATTTCTAATGTTTTATCATCCATATAGAGATCATTATAAATGAGGTATTATTCAAATAGAATAGTTTTCATGGTGGATTAGGGATCATTTAGACACTATTTTTTGTGTTATATCATGAAAATAAGGTTTAAATATGATTATCACAACATGATAATTCATTTTTCATTTATGATTGAAATGTTATTACCTCATTCAACAATGGTTACATGATAGTGGAAACTCATTAAACTATTTTTTGAGACAAGGAGTGATATATTGTCCATCATCGAGTCACGTTCATTCGGTGGATATATTATCCCATTATGATACCGTCTAGAGTATGTATAATAAAATTTTATATGGTTGTTTAGTGTTTTATCGTATTAAATGTTCTATTTTTATTTATATAATTTACTAGGATTTTTTTGTCAAGCATGAACTTGTATTTTTTAGGAATATTAGAGACACTGTCCACGGTTGCATATTTATTTGTACTCAATCCCTACTCAGGTTCCATGGTACCAAATAATACATCCTATTTTAGGACCCATGTAAGGTCAAAGCATCTAAAATTAGATAGGGATGAGTTGGTAAAATAAGTGTATCCTATGTAGACATGATCAATCCAATTGAAAAAATTCATTTTTTTGATATCTCTATTTTTTGGAGCTTATTGAATATGGTCAATTCACAAGAGATATTATCTATAGACCAAAAAATTTGAGAAATATAATATTTTAGGAATATAGAGTGGATTATATTGATTTTTTTGGCACATAGATATGAGGATTATTTTGATCTAGGAATTAAATTTTTAGGATGTGTTATGGATGTTCAATCCACTATGGTTAAGGGATGTATGTATTATATTTGGTATAGTCATAACACTATATACAAAACCGTAATTTCTAGCAGGTAACCCGTTGAGTACATGGATGCATGCCTATAGTGTATGGAACAAAGATCCATTAAGGTGGATTCTTATCTGAAAAATGATTATATAATATAGAATCAATGCCTGAATTTATCCTTTAATACAATATTTGATAACATAGAGAGGAACAAAGATATTTTCAAAACCCATTCATATGAGTAATTCACTTACTTGTAGTGAAATTATAGATTACTAAGGAAGGAATAATTTTCTAAAAATTTATTTATTGTTGTTGGTTATTTTTATAATGTTATATTTCATATATGGTATATTGTTTTACTCATGACGTGGGTTGGACTGTTTTTGTGTGTTCATACATCATAAATGGTATATATATATCACATGATGTAATTACAATTGTATGATTTTGTTACATATTTATGATATGTAAATATGTTACTAATGTTTCGAAAGGTCTTTATGGAGTGTTTAACTATATAATATGTTTGTTAAACTTTAAATACAAAAACAATTAGTAATAGTTACTATTGATGTGCTATTGATAATATTTTAAATAATGTGTGTTACACCCAAATTAAGAGTGAGATAATCGGGATATACTACAGTCAATATTTTTGAGACCTGTATAACATAGGGTATGAATTTATGGAATATTAGAATATTTCTATTATTTCATACACTAAAAAGTGATATTATTATCAAGTTATGATCTAATGTTTAAACATGTCTTTACAATGAAATTTCATCATTAAAGACTTATGATGAGAACCATGAGAGATGTAATGATTTTGATCTACCAATAGTTGATATAGATGCACCTATTTTTTATATTCTTTCATCATAATAGTATCTCTGAAAGTGTTATGTTAAGGTGTTGTAGTATATGTTGGATTATATTATTCTTTTTAATTATTCATTCATACATTTTATGTGATTCATTTGTTGGATCGGTTGACTGATTTTTCAAGTAAACATCAACTAATATCACCATTGGATTTTGTTCAAATCCTTAGAGGCTGATTATTAGACTAATGACCGCGAGGGGGATCTATATGCAGGGTATCTAAGATATGACCATGGTAAAATGTGGGTATGTTTATCCAATGGTTATTTAATTGTATTAAATGAGGTCGATAAATTCCATATTTAGCATCCTTCTTTCTTTGTCCAAATTCATGAAGACTTTCCTAAATATTTTTTATATTCTTTACATATGCATTAGATTTATTTTACAATTAATATTATTCCACTTATGAATCCAATATCCAATTAAAAATACAAAATAGATAATTTATTGTAATGATAGATGAAGTCTTAGCTATTGGATCATAATTTGAGGGGGTTTATTTTCCTGATCACATCCTTTTGGGGTCCTCCTTTTCTTTTCTCAAACAAAAGATGAATAATTTTTCAAATTGTTTGTGGATTTCCAAAGGATATACTATATGATGGTTAAAAACTAAAATCTTTTTACTCATATAGATTACTTTTTTTATTATTTGAGAGGACCCAAGTAGTTATATATGATTTATATAAGGTTGGGAAATTATTAGTTGTGTGTGGGAACCCTGGATATACATCATAATCATTTTAGGAGAAGGTATGAACTATATGTTTACCTTATTATATCCTTTAGATTGACAAACACACCAATAATTTTCATTGTTTTAATGAATAAAATATTATATCCCGATTTGTACCATTTATTTGTATATTATTTCATGCAATTTGTGAATAATATCAGTTGATGAAGGATCAATATTTATATATAAGGAATAATTTGACCACATTATGAGAATCTGAATTATGCCAATATCTCAATGTGTTATTTCTAGATCAAAGTGATCTACCACATGGAGAATATGAAATTAAGGTAACGTATATGAGTATTCCCTAAGAAGTCTGAGGATGTGATTTATATAGAGTGACCAAATCATGTGTTTGAGATTCATAGATTACTTTGTATTTTATATTAATAATGATCATTTGTCCAGGACATCTACAGATGGTATACATTGATGTCATCACTCACTAAGTAGGTGGTAATGTTATAGTATTTTGAGTCATATGAGGATGAATTTTAGAATCATAATGATGGATTTATTTCAACACTTATCCTAAAATTTCTTGATTTGGGTTTGGTGTATAATTTATATTGTGATTGTTTATGAGATATTCTTGGGGTAATTCTAATATAGAACAATATTGTGGTCACATTTGGTTCATTTAAGATGAATCATCTTGAGAAAAATTACATTGATCATTATTTAATGATGGGAATGGTTGGGGAATTTTGAGTTATTGATTCAATTTAAACTGGCAGAGATTAGTATCTTTTATACCGACCATTAAAGATAAATGTACATATTCTCTCTGCATGGCTTAAACCTTTTGAAGAGGATATAGTCAAATTCAAAAAGTATTTCAATTTAAATATGTCATATACCCCAGATAAATATATTTCGGCTCTTGATGAAGTTTGTAAGAACTATATGATATAGGTGGTGTCAATGGATAGTATTGAGCGGCACGTGATAATCCTCTTAACAGATATGAACATTAGTATTCAAGAGAATCATGGAAGAGTTCAGTTTACATGTTTTGTTCATACCACATGACTCCTTGAGAGGGTGAAGGGGGTTTATTTATTTGAATATTATTTTCTAGTGTTGGGGGATAATTTTTACAATGTGGATCCACCTCCATATGCGTCCATATATATCGATGGGTATCATTATGTACAAGGTCATGTGGTAGTCCCTATAGGAATATACTAGGATTTTATATGGGATTCAAATTTTTTAAGATTGTATTTTCAATCATTGAATTAAAATATGTATCATGAAATAATAATATAGTAATTATTAATTTGGTTAATGGACAAAACAAGTTCCATTTACTAATTCATTTTATGCTAGAAAGTGATGGTTGGGAATCAGGAACACACAGATAATCCTCTTCCACTACCAATTCTCAAGTGAAGTGGAATGATGTGATGATGGAATTAAATTATGGGTTAAAAATTCCAACCCAAAATATTTATTTATTATGAGTAATCATTGACCAGTTGATGAAGTCCATATATTTCCCATATATATGTTTGATTGTTCTCTCAATGGTTGATGTAGGATGTATTTAATGGAGATAATTCTTCATCATGGGGTTCTAAAAAGTATTGTTTTAAATTAGTATTATCATTTTGTATCACACATGACATAAGGGTTACAAAAGGATCTTGATAAATAGTTTCATTTATGAAAAATAAAACAATATTAAACCAATGTATGGTTTTAGAAAACCATCTAGCTGTTAGAGTACATGTTGTGGGTTTGAAATATTTATTACAGTAGTTAATGGGACTACCATAATTAAGTATTGGTTTTTTCCTAAAAAATAGATATCATGTGAGGATTCAAATTGTATCATTAATGGCCATATATGGGTAGCAATGATGATCACCTCATTGCTGGTTAGAGTCAGGAAAATACTGTTATTTATGTTTTGTTATGTTTGGGTACACATGGTTTATTTATGTTCGGTTTTGATAGATTTCATGGGAAGATTGTGTTGTATAGATGATTTCAATACTTTATCTTTTTTAATCATCCCTAATTTATTATAATTGATTTATATCCATATATGGGATAATTTATATCATGTTAGTGTGTTACATCATATATATATATCATGTATTATTTTCTAAAATTTTGTATATACCATCAGTTAATTTTTTTAATCTACTATTAATTCATTTTCTTATATACTATTAGTTCATTTATTTAATCTACCATCATAAAAAAATATATTCTACTATAAGATTAAATTTTAATCATTTTTTATATCAAATTGTATGTTTTATTTATGTGGTGAATCACTTATGTGAATTACCTTTGTGGTAAAGTCACCTTGTAGATCTTATTTGTAAATCACATACATGGAGAAATTCATATGGCAGATTAGTTTAAATTTTAAAATATATGGTCACATTTCTTATGTGGAGAAGAACAGAAATGTAAAAAACAACTATATTAATTTCACAACATAGTTCATTAAAATTATATAGGTTTATCTGATATCTGAAAAAAAATATCTGTTATATTTTATGTTTCACATATATATTTGATGCATAATCATTTCATATAATTAAATGTTTTGAACTTCTTTAAAAATACATATTAATTATATAGAAAAAATGTGCAGGGATTTTAGTAATTTTACTGATTTTTTAAAAAGAAATATGTGTGTTTTATCTTCACTCATGGTTTATATAGTTTGATACTAAATAATAATTTTTATTATTTTATAATTTTTTATTATATTTTATTATTTTAAAATTAATTATTTTTATTTTTAAAATAATTAAATCTGGTTTTAAAATCATTAGAAATTTTTATTATGTTTTGATTATCCCCTCATAATAACTACTTCTTTTAAAGAGAATTTTTTAGATTTTTTTTTTGGAAATTCAAACATTATATCTTAATGGGATATTTAAATAACTTATTTTTTGGAAAATTTTTTAAACAAATAAATTATTTGATTTTTGGTTTTTTTTCAAATTAGAATTTTTTATTGTAATGGCCCGGACCTCTCCAGTCCACTACATTATGACAAATAGGATTAGGAAGAGACCGTATGAGTTTCTTCGGAGAAGGATTCAATGGATGGGAGAGACGGAGTAATTATAAGATAATAATGGGGATCAATAATAATAATAATAATTAATGATAATAATGGCAACCCATTGATGTAATTGAAAGAGGATTTATTACTATTATATTAAATAACAATGGTAATGGTGGATTTTAGTGTGTGATTAATTAAATGGAATGGTTTTAATTTAATATGAGAATAATCATGGTAAACTAATTTAATAGGATTAAATTAGACCATTAACGATGGGTGTTATTATTATTAATTTTATTAATAATAACATTCAAGTGAGAGTGGAGTTGGGTGCCAAACACAAGTAGTGCATGGGGAGAAGGAGGAGGCGTGGACATTGACTTGTGTGTGAGTGATTGAACATTTATTCACTTATAATAATCATTAGGATATTCATGCCAATAATGTTAAAATAAAATAAATAAGTTAAAAGAGGAATCAATCAAGGGGAGGTTCCACTTTTGTTGGAGCGTGAGGGAATTGTAGAAGACAGAAAGAGATTGAAGAGAGAAAGAGTTTAAAAAAATAAGGATTTAAATTGAAAGCAATAAAATAAATAAATTAAAAAAAGAAATCAATCAAGTTGGAATGGGTTGATGTGCACAAAATTGGAGAGATTTTGTGCGTGGATTTTGAATGTGAGAATTTGAGGAATTAAATTAAATTAAATTAAAAATATTATTATTATAATAGTGTAATTGTTATTTTCGTTGGGAAAACTAAATTTTGATTGTATCTTCCTCGTGCGACCTCAGTTTCATGAACCGTCTGCGGTAGTGTGACCCATACTTCAAGACGGAATTTATGAGTCCAATATTGGATGTATTTTTTGGGTTTTTGGATTGGGTACCTGAAACGATCGTGAATTAATAGATTTAATATTATTATTAAATCTTTGAACCACCATAACTCTATCGTGTGACGTCCGATTGGATTCTCATCAGTGGCGATGTGATCCTGTCATTAATATGATCGATCCAAGTCTAATATTAGATATTAAATTATGGTTCGTGGCTCGGGTCTACGAAACACCCAATAATAATAATAATAAAAATAATATTACGGGATCTTGCATCCAAAATATCTCCATCATATGGTATTGTAATGGAAAACCATATGTGACGTTACAACCCTGAAATTACGACAGATGATTCAAAGACCATAAATCCTATATTAATTATTCCTATGGCTCAGGATTTTTTTCACTCCGTCAAACCGCGTGGGTTAGTACGATCCTCTTTTAATGAGGAATTAAGCGTATCTTAAACCGTCACCACATTAAATCTTCGAAATGGACAAAATATCATCCTCTCTTGTTCTTCCTCTTTATTCTCAGCTATGAGATGCTAGAACCTTTCAATCCTTTCCATTGGAGTTGCACAATCAAACATTACTCCTCGGATCGGTTCCACTCTGTTTTGATGCAACCAAGCTGTATCGATCAATCGTCGATATAAGGTATGTTTTAATATCATTCCTTTGGGATAATCTTCTCATATTTGTCCCTTCCATATTATGGCATGTAATTTAGATCCTTCTAATGGGGTTTTTCTTAGGGTTTCGCTGGTGCGGTCATACCATGGCATCCTCGGGTTGATGTAGTTGGTGCGAGGGGAGGATCGTGACCTGGTGTGTGGATAAAGAACGTGAAGAACTCATCAAGGTAGGGGATTCATTGATTCTATTTTCTTTTAGGTGCTACTATATTTTTAGCATGTTCAATCCCACTGGATGACAATGGAATTGACATAATAAATATTTAAAAAGGATAACTATATTTATATAGATTGTATTTTTTTGCCACATATTTTGGTAGATATTGTGATATATATGCTTTCTTTGATTAGCTATTCATTCTTGATGGAAATCGGTAAAGAACATAAATTGGGATTAATTGATAATTATTTGGCTAATGATAAAGATTCATGTAAACTAATCTGGTTCTACTTATAATTCGATGATAATAAAATTGGCACAGTATGAGTGTTTAATTATTTGTGATATCTTACTGATTAGGTTTCCCGAATTTGGAACCTACGAATAATAAATCTGTTAATTAAATATGGATTAAAGAACTGATTGTTTTATAATTACTTAAAGGATTCTGAGTTACCATCTTGACTATTAAAGGGCCAATAGCCCAATTAAATGAGGTGTTTGTGTTCCTGCAATTTGTGTTGTGATGTGATACTAGATGGCTGTTGTGATATGTCAGGGCATGGAGGCTTTTGGTTGTGGCAGTAGATGATGGCTAGAGTGGCGAGATGCATCGGTTTATGCATGTGGCAGTTACAGAGGACACCATGGATGATGGATTGTAGTGGATGTGATTGTTGAATGCTTGGTAATTTTTGTTTGGTTGTTTATCTTCTTTACTTTTCCCCACTTCTCAAGGCAACTAGTCTTACTTATCCTTCTTTCAAAAGAGTAGAAGACACACGGCGTGTTCTGCATGCTTTCTGTGTTTAGCTTCTCAAGGAAAGATGGGTATATTCTATCGCTATAAGTGGTAAAGACTCGACAGGTAGTATATCTACTCACCGTGTTGAGCCCCCTTGTGTTTAGTATCATATAATGTTCTTCTAGAATTCCTGGTAATATGGGAAAGTATTTCTATATTGAATAATTGAATAAATGGTGTTAATCTAGGGGGATGGAGTTTCTGGAACATAATGATGAGGTTGTGATTTTTTAAGGAACAATTTACTTTGGGTGTGATGCTAATTAAATTTAATGTAGAGTTGTTCATGGTTAATTAATGTTTAATGAATTAATTAATGTACACTAGAACTGATAAAAATTGAATGAAGTAATATAATAAAACTCTTTAAATGGTTGTGTGCTTATAGGATACCTAGTCTTAGATGTAGCATCATGGAGTCTGAGATACATTAGCTGCAGCTGTGTCTAAGACTAGTTAATACCCATAGTGTGGTTGTGAGATATAATATATCATGTAATTTTTTTTGTTTCTATACACTACTCCACCATGTCAGTAAGTGAAACTGACACCCCGTGAATTCTGAGCCCTTGGGGGTGTTTTCCCCATAATTCTAGTGGGAGGATGGATGGCTGAATACCCCCTTTGGCCCCACACTCTTCTCCTAGTATTTATTGGTGCTGGCAGGAACATAGGTTAGTTTACCCCATATATGTGTGCAGAGGGCGGTAATGAATTTTGGATATTCTCACACATATATTCGGGGTATAGTTTTCTATCTACTACTATAGGTGTAACATGTATAGGCTGTGATGGATGGAGGATCCATACTCGGTGTATGGATTATAATGGATTGAGGTATAATACCCAACGTATGATACACATTATGTGAGCTGTGGTGGATCCCAGAAACTAGCTGGTTACTTTGGTGGGTGGACGTGGTGGTTTTATTGCACGGAGTGCACATTGTGGTGCTTCGCTCAGGAGTCTACGGGAAAGCCTTTTTATAGAGAGATTCTCAAGATGTGCGATGTTGGGGCAAAGCGGAAAACCAGTGGGGAAGTACAAGTGGGGTACCATTGATATTCTTTATTATATGATATATTTTGTACGAGTTACTTGGTGAGAGTAGCCATGGTGAGGTTGGGAACTAAGAATACATGTTTTGGTGACAAGTTAGTTTCACTTGTTGTTCATTGTGCTTTAGCATTCTTTCTATTATTTTCCACGAGAGGCTTCAGGGAGGATCCTACTGAGTATACTGTTATACTCACCATATGTATATATAAATTGTTTTTTCGTTCACTTGGAGCAGGTTGGAGATCATGCTGGTTTCTATTAGCCTGGGGTTGTAGGAGCTGTTCGGGCTTGTGGTTGCTACCGATTTTATTATTTTTTTGGGTACTTGTTGTTTTTTCCTTTCTATAGTAGTAATGTTTCATGCCATTTCATATGTGTATGTGGGATTTCATTTATATTTCAGTTTGAGTTGGAGTTGATTGGTTTCTATCATATCTCCCTCTTCCCTATGTGTTGTATTAGAGGGTAATGCCTCCCATTTGTGTGTTTATCATACCCTCGGTGCTAGTCTCCAACCCGGGGCCTACTGGAGGCGGGACTCGGGGGTAATTATATCCCTCTTCACATTGCCGACCAGGAGGGGTACACATTGTGGGGAGGGGTCATGATAGAGTGGTATTAGAGGTATGGATGAGGCATAAGATGGAGTTTGGAGTTAGGCACAGGTGAGGTTGCATGGGTTGGTAGGGTAACAGTTTCATTCATGTTTAGAAAGTGAGGTAATCACTGAAGCCCGACTGAGACATAGGTGTTTAGGGCCCTATATGATCTGATGTATTCTCCTTTATGTTTACAATGGCTACTAAAAATGGTGATACTTGTTGTAGGGTAGAGACCGAGGAAAGGATCATGCATCACTCTTCCTTGTGCTTGTGTTTGAATGGGTAGAACTTGAGATAGGTAAACATAAAATTAATAAAAGAAAACAATTAATTAATTAATGTTGAGTATTCCATATTCCAGGTTTGGGAAATCAAATGGTTGTTATTTTATAGGTATAGCTCAAGGTCGACATGGTCGTCATGTTTACACAGAAAATGTCCAGCAGGTTGTTCCATCAGATCGTCGTAGGGTAGAGTTTGACGACGAAGACAGTTGGAGAAAGTCAGTCCAAGAGTTTTAGCGCCAGAGTCTACAGAAGTATGGGGGATCCTTTTTAGATGTTTTCATGGGAGACTGTTTAGAGGATGTTGATATCAGCATCAGTTAGATTCACGCTCAGAATGAGCACAAGATGTCTTTGGTTGTGACAATGCTATGTGGAGTAGCGAGGCAGTGGTGGTCCTTGTTCCTCAAGGATCGTGAGGTGTCAGTGATCTCATGGGAGGAGTTCCAAGGAAGGTTTAGAGTCGAGTTTCTTTCTCTAACTACAAAGGTGTTCAGTTGTCAAGAGCTTCTTAATCTTTGATAAGGGAGCACCAATGTTTGAGAGTTTGGAATCCATTTTAGGAACCTTTTTTGATATGCTTTGGACCTGTTACCAGATGAGGAGGCTAGGGCGAGGCATTTTGAGGAGGCTTTGCATCCGAGATTCAGTGTCAGGTCACCGCATTTATGATGATCAAAGAAGGAGGCCCTTAGAGTTTAATTTTAGGGATCATGTGTTTCTAAAGGTGAATCCCCGTCGCGGGCAACGAAGGTTTGGTCGTGGAAGTAAGCTTTCTCCCCGATTTGTTGGACCTTTTGAGGTGTTAGCTCGTATTGGAGCTGTGGTGTATTGAGTAACACTCCCCCCAAATATGAGTCTCATATATGTTGTTTTCTATGTATCACAGCTCTGTCGTTATCTTCATGATGACTCCCACATTATCGATTGGGGATAGATCGATGTTGATGATGATGCAACCATTTAGGATCTACCTGTGGGGATCGAAGACTGTAAAGATAAAGTGTTGTGACTGCATTCTATCCCCTTAGTTCATGTCTTGTGGCAGTACAGTGGCATGTAGGAGAGTACCTAGGATCGTGAGTCACAGATACGTGCTCAGTACCCAATGTTTTTTTGATGCGTAACCCTTTTCATGTAATGACGTCCCCTTTGTTGTTATACCTTTCATGGTTTTTTATGAATTACTTTTTCTACTTTTGTGGCTTGCTCTCTTTTGAGAGGTATCTCGATGGGTGGTTGTTCGGACCCCATTTCTTTTTTTGTCTCTTTAGGTTGGTTTTGAATTTTCTTGGACAAGAATGTTTTGAGAGGTATCTAATGTAATGGCCCGGACCTCTCCGGTCCATTACATTGTGAAAATTAGGGTTAGGTTGTGGTTGTATGAGTTTCGTGGGAGAAGGATTTAATTGATAAGAGAGAGGGGTAATTATAAGATAATAATGGGAATTAATAATAATAATTAATATTATTAATGATAATGATGGTGATCCGTTGATGAAATTGAAAGAGGATTTATTACTATTATATTAAATAATAATGGTAATGGTGGATTTTAGTACGTGATTAATTAAATGGAATGGTTTTAATTTAATATGAGAATGACCATGGTAAACTAATTTAATGGGATTAAATTATAACATTAATGATGGGTGCTATTATTATTAATTTTATTAATAATAACATAAAAGTGAGAGTTGAGTTGGGCGCCACAGACAATTAGCACATGGGGGGTAGGAGTAGGTGTGGAAATAGAGTTGTTTGTGAGTGATTGAACATTTATTCACTTTTAATAATCATTATTATATTAATGACAATACTGTTAAAATTAAATACATATGTTAAAAGAGGTGTCAATCATGGGGAGGTGCCACTTTTTTTGGAGCATGAGGGAATTGTGGAAGAGAGAAAGAGATTGGTGAGAGAAAGAGTTTAAAGGAAATAAATATTTAAAATTTAAAGCAACAAAATAAATAATTCAAAAAAAGGAAATCAATCAAGGTGGAATGGGGAGATGTGAACCCAATTGGAGAGATTTTTTTCGTGGATTTTGAATGTGAGAATTTATGGAATTAAATAAAATAAAATTAAAAATAATAATAATATAATAATGTAATTATTTTTTTCATTCGAAAAACTGTATTTTGATGGTATCTTCCTCGTGTGACCTCGGTTTCACGAACTGTCAGCGGAAGTGTGACACAGAATTCAAGAAGAAATTTATGAGTCCAATATTGGATGTATTTTTTTGGGTTTTTGGATCGGGTACCTGAAACACTATTGAATTAATAGATTTATTATTATTATTAAATTTTCGACCCGTAATAACTCCTGCGTGTGACGTCCAATTGAATTCTCGTTAGTGGTGATGTGATCCTATCATTAATACTATAAATTAATGTCTAATGTGGGATATTAAATTATGGTTCGGGGCTTGGGTCCATGAAACACCCAATATTAATAATAATATTATTATTACTGGATCTTGCATCCAACATATCTCCCTCATACGGTGTTGGAATGGCGAACCATCTCTGACGTTATATCCCTGAAATTAAGACAGGTTATTCAAAGACAATAAATCATATATTAATTATTCCTATGGATCGGGATGTTTTTACTCGGTCAAACCGCGTGGGTTAGTGTGATCCTATTTTAATGGGGAATTAAGCGTATCTTAAACCATCACCCCATTAAATCTTCCAAAGGGACAAAATATCATCCTCCCTTGTTCTTCCTCTTTGTTCTCAGCTGTGAGACTGTAATGCCCCAACCCCAGTTTCCCAGAGTCGGTGCATTATTACATAATATTGGCATGAACACAGGAAATATCAAATATTGAATGACTGATTAGTTTAGTAGCCTTGGAATAACTAGATACATTCATAAAGTTTACATTAAATCATAAAGTAAAAACTACTACAAAAACATCTTGTCTTCATATCCCCTCATATTATCCCTGCAGGTCATTCATAAATTACTTCTTCACATCCTAGAAAAATAAAACCTTGAATGTGGTGAGCTCAGATGCTTAGTAAGGATAACAACATAACAGAAATATTCATAAATAAACAGAAACAGTTAAGACAATGTATAGCTAAAACAAAATCCTTTTAAACCTGAAATTTAGCATAATATGGCAAAGATAAAATGAAATAACTGAATTTACGTATTCACATGGATATTCTACTAGTCGAATAATCACATGCCATATCAATAACCACTTTCATAATGATGGAATGCATAATGCCAGACTATCATAACCACATAGCCAAGGCCTCGTGCCATGACTAGAAATAATATTTTTCCAAGACCTTGTGCCAAGACAATGGTTTGTCTCATGAGACCTACTGATGCATCGAGGAGATGTAGAGGGCTCCATCAGTCACTTATTATGTCCGATGCATTCCTCATATGGACATGTTTAAACATAACATAAACATTCGTATTAAAAATAGCATATGAATTGTCAATACTTTTTCCATAAACGATTAATGGTATAAAAATAACACATCCACAATCAAACATATCACAAAAACTTAAATAATATTTGTAAGTTTAGTTTCATAATAAATAAACTTCAAACATGCCTAAAATCCATCAATGGATGTTGACATAGATGAAATCAAAACTATTTGAGTGAAGTATCTCTTTTTTTAAATAATTTAAAAGTCACATAATTATAAAATAAAACATTTCCTTTGAAAATATTCTTATAAGATTGTAAGGGAAGCTTCGACGATTTTATAATTGTGGAAAATAGCTTCACCCGACGTATAAGTTAAAAAAAGACATTCTTACATTAATTCTGTCGAAAAGGTTAAAAATGACCTTGTTTGGAAATCGACGGAAAGATTACTTTATAAACTTCTTATAAAAATTAAAACAAGGGAATAAATTCCTTTAACCAATATTCTGTAAAATTGTAATAATGTTTTGAAATACATTTTTAAGAAACAAGGATGTGGATGATAAAGAGGTCCCAGTAGATAATCACGTATAAACAACATCGGATAATGAAGAGATTGTGAAATAAAACCTTACCTTGTACTTTTCCTTAGTCGATGGTATGCTAACCTACTCTATAATAGTTAAAACATTGTCATAAAATTATACAAGAACCAGATACATAATTATGATATCATATATTATCTATTAACATTGATTTGTTAATAATATCTTAGTATTATAATTGTTTCGGGTGTTAACTTACTCATTTTCTTTTATATGTTTTGTTAAATAAGTCATGTTTTTTATGAATAGGTTGTACCATATTAATATCCAAAATGATATAAAGTTCTTAAACATTACTTTTAATCATCAATTTATAATTATTCTTGAATGGATACTATGGGGAATGAATCTCATCACGTTCGTGGAGACGGTAGTCCGTACGTATGCACGAGAGACAATATCATTCTATTGATATTAAAATAATATATAATTGGATGGTAGATCATATATAGAGAATCCTTATCATGTTATATTTATTATTTACATGAATTACAGATCATTATTATAACCATCCAAATAATAATATATTGAATAACAATTACACCACGACGTGGAGACGGTAAGCCGTACGTACGCACATATGGTGAAATGTCAATAAAAGAATGGATAGAATACTGAATATGGTTGTACCATATTTATAATAATATCATATTATATAGTATATACTGGATTTATAATTTTAGAATGGTAATAACAAATAAAAAATAAGTTGAAGAAGAAGTGAACCTGAAAAAGGGTGGTGAAAACATTACCTCTTCTTCGGGTTCTTATTTTTTATTTGATCAAAAGGGCTCCATAAGATGGATTTCTGATCATATTAAGTCCTATATGTTGTATTGAGGGAATTTTAGAGAGTATTTGGGCAGGGTATGGCCGAGCCAAAAGGCTGTGAAGGTGTGGAGAATTGGTTCAAAGTGGTGTCCTTTTATCAGGGGGAGGAGGGGCACCTTAGGAAAATCTAGAAATATTATTTTATAACAAATTCATATTCGGTTTATAATGGCTAAAAAGTGTATTATTTAATGTATAATGTGGGTATGGGTTGATACCACTCAACCAATATAATTTATACAGGTTTGGGTCATTATATTAACCTTATCTTTTAGTTTTGAGTCTTAGTTAATTAGTTTGACACTTACCATGTCACTTTTTATTTTTATATTATATAGTTAAAAAACATACAATATACCTCCAACAGACCCCCAGGTGGTCCATTAATAATACACCTATCATTATATAAGTATCGTGGCCGAACCTAAGATTTTGAAGAATTTAATATCAATAAATAATATAATATTTATTTTAAAAACTCTTTAATGTCAATTTTGACACTATTGGGTATTTTTTTTTGATAATTTCATAAAATAATTATTAATTCGAAAAAAATTTATATAACTAATCCTAATATGTCATATTAAAATATAAAATTAGTGGAATTCCTAAAAAGTCTCAAATTACATTTATTTTGATATTTATAATATCAATTATTTTAATATTTCATTAATTAGGTAATTACTGCATCACCATTGTGTCATAAATAAATTAGATTATTTAATGTATAAAAATTATAAATAATATACCAATATATAGGAAATATATTTATATTTCTAATTAATATTTAAAATCGAATTTATCTTATGTATAAACCTATATTAAAAATGTTTATGTAAATAAACTTTGATTTTATCTCTTTTAACTCTTCTTTGAATTAAATAATAATAAATGTCCTAATCTAATCCAAGTGGGACTAAATGATAGTATTTTATTCCTAAGGTTGTTTTTGGTCTAGATACACTTTTACAATAGAATTAGGACATGTGTTAGGGTAATATTAATATCATTTTTATCCTTAATTACCCTATTTACTTTTAACCGTGGTAAATAAAAGTAAAAAGTTACACTTCACCAAAAATTATTTTCATCTCATTGAACCACATTTAACTCCTTGATATTAACCGTTTCTCTTGTATTATCAAAATTCCACTCACAGAACCAGTAAAATTAAGTTTTATGTAAATTTTCAAATTCTCCAAGGAGGTGGGTAAAAGACGGTGAAAAGTTCAATAAATTTTTTATATATATAAAATTATTCTAAACTAACTCCAATGAATTACATTGAACTTGTATAGGTATTATTTATCTATTTTTACCTTAATTATATTTAAATACAACAAATAATTATTTAAGTAAAAATTCGGTTTTAAACTATAACTCAGTGTTTTTTCACTATTCATAAAAAATTGAATGTTTTCATAAAAATACCAAAATTTCACCCTAGAATAATTTCGATATTCTGAATCCAAAAATGAAGTCAATTTTGAATGATATCATTTATAAAATTTCAAAAAGTGGTTATTACTATTCATAACAGCTAATTTGATTGGTTGTGGTGTGTATATTAGAACTCGAAGTTGCGTACAACACATGCTACTGTATTATTGAAAAGGAAGCGTACCATGGACGCTTGGTGTGTTACATTCTTCCCTCCTTAAAATAATTTCGTCCATGAAATTTCTAAAAATTACTGTATAAAAAGACTCGGGTGATTCTTCATCATATGTTCCTCGGGTTCCCACGTTGCCTCTTCCATCTTATGGTTTATCCATAGATCTTTTACCAGACGAGTCGTCCGGTTTCTCAACACTTGTTCTCTGGTATCAAGAATCCTGATGGGCTCTTCGCAATAAGATAGATCAGGTTCCAGTTATAATTCCTCATAAGTGAGTACATGCATTGGGTCAGGCATGTATTTCTTCATCATTGATACGTGGAACACATCGTGAACTTTGGAGAGACGTGGCTGCATTGCCAAACGGTAAGCTACAACCCCAATTCGTTCTAGAATTTCGAAAGATCTGATGTACCTGGAACTCAATTTACCCTTCTTACCAAAACTTATAATTCCATTCCATGGAGATACCTTCAAGAAAACATGATCTCCTACATGAAATTCCAAATCATTCCTTCGGTTATCGACATAGCTCTTCTACCAACTTTGAGCTGCATTGATGTGATTTTGGATTACCTTCACCTTTTCCATTGTTTCCTCCACCAATTCTGGACCAACATGTTTTCTTTCACCAACGTCATCCCAACAGGTCGGTGTGCATCATCTCTTTCCATATAACGCTTCATATGGTGCCATCTAAATACTCGAATAGATGCTATTCTTATAGGAAAATTCTACAAGAGGTAAATATTGATCCCACATACCCTGAAAGTCAAGTGATAAGGATCTCAACATGTCTTCTAAGGTTTAAATAGTCCATTATGATTGTCCATCTGTTTGAGGGTGGTAGGCAGTGCTCAAATGAAGTTCAATATCCAAGGCCATCTGAAGACTCTTCCAGAATCTTGAAGTAAAATGGGGATCACAATCAGAAACAATCGATAAGGGTACTCCAATAAGTCTCACGACTTCATTAATATATAGTCTTTCTAGTCGTCCAAGTGGTAAATCTTCCCTTATATCAAGAAAATATAACGACCCATACTTTAAATACATTGTTAATACTTCAAAATTGAAGCACACTTATTACAACATATGACAAAACCACAAAGGACCGTATAGGTATAGTGTCTTTAGAAACTGGGAAACATAAACAACTGGTTCATAAATCTTCTACAGTGTCTCCCATTTATTTCATCATATCTTGGGTCCCTTTAAGCATATTCTACTTAATATCCATCTTCCTGACCTGGGGAAAAGAAAACATAAAAGGGTGAGCTCAAATGCTCAGCAAGGGCAAATAAAGGAAATAAAAATCATATCATATCTTTTTGAAAATCAAAACCTGCAAAAGATATCATAATATCTTAACATGGAACAAATCATAGAAGTGAAAATGAGATTTCCATAATCATAACATGAAACTTGAAACTTTGTGGCATGCACACATAATCATGGAAAATCATTTCTTGTTAGTCATGACTCATTTCCAAGACTATCTTAGTGGACAAAGTCGCTTTCTAAACCGAGTCACCCTCGTTCCAGTCCTGTTTCACTGAACCGGTATAACCTACCATTTCATCCATGTCTATCTCATGAGATATAAAATCTTTACCCAATGCATTGGAGGGAGATATAGGTCCCACCCATCTTATAATGAATCCTTTCTTATGTGTGCCACATAATCATAAACCATACATCATAGCGTAACCCATGTAATAAAAATAGGATTCTTAAACAACATGACATCATAAAACAATTCATATAAGATAAAGGAATTCATAAAAATATTTCCATCACAACATAATCAAATCCATGTAATAATATGGATAAAAACAGAACCCTTTTATTATCATAGATGGAAAATAATTTTGATAAAATACTTGAACTCCTTTCTTGAGGAAAATATCCTTTCTACTTCAAAAACATTTTTCCTTTCATAAAATGTCATACGACATTAAAATAAAAGAATTTTATTAAAAATAAACTTGAAAACTTGTAAAGGAATCTTCTTGGAAATAATGTTTTAAGAATCCATTCATGCCGTATAAGTTAAAAAAAACATTCTTCGTAATTTTGTCGGAAAAGTCAAAAAGTACCTCGTACGAAAAACGACAAAAGATTCCTTTCATATCTTTTCTAAAAACTCACATAAGGGTAAAATTGGATTTAAAAAATTTTAGGTGGATGGAAATAATATTACATATTTAATAAACATGGATGTGGATGATAAAATACACCCCAGTAAATACCAAAGTATAAACAATCTCGGATAAAAATGAGATTGTGATATTTCCCTTACCTTAGGTCCGATTTGCTTTGTATGTGTCCGAAGCTCCTGTATAATGGTTTAAATAATGTTATTGACTTATTCCAGAATCATACATATTGATATGATATCATATATGGTCATATTCTTAGCTTCTTGATAGTAATATTTCATTGTTACTTGTTACTCGGGTCTTTATTGCCTTTTGTTCTTATGCGTGTTTTGCCGAATACATTCTTATTCTTCTTTTAAGGTTATAGATACCTTATATCCAGAATGATATTAGTGTAACATATATCATATTTATTCATTCAATTCATTTATATAATTACTATGTAATGATGATCATGTAGAATGAGTCGCATCACATCGTGGAGACGGTATTCCGTACGTACGCACGAGTGATGATATCGTTCCTATGATCGTGGAACTGTATTGGAGTATATATATATTATTTCAGTATCAATATTACTTTATAATAATCATAAATAGTTACTCATTACACCATTATACCCATCCTTGTAAAGTGATGGTGGAAAAATAGATTACACCACGGCGTGGAGACGGTATTCCGTACGTACGCACGCGCGGTGATTTCATTTTTCCGTGGGATGGATAGAAGTTTAATTAGGGTTGTTTCATATTTATAATGACATATCAGTATGTAAGTAATACTTATGTTATTACTTTATCATGAAACAACTAAAGAATAAGAAGTTGAAGAAGAAAGAAATTGAAAAGATCGGTAATGGATATTACCTCTTCTTTGGAACGCCTCTTTGAATCCTCCACATAGGGAACTAAGATTGGTCTTTGAAGAAGACCAGGACCTATAGGATTATTCTAGGGAAGTGGAGAGGAGAAAATGGCAGGGGTTGTCCGAGCTTGAGTGCTCAAATTGGTGTGAGGAGGAGGGAGAGGAGGTGCCCTTTTATAAGGGAGGAGAGGGGCACCTTAGGAATATCTCAAAATATTATTTTATATTAAAGTCAAAATCGGTTTATAATGGTTCCAAAGGGTCTTATTTCGAAGCTAAAGTTGGGGTGGGTCGAAATCCTATCAACCAATAGGATTTAGACAAGTTTAGGGTATTATTTTAACCTTATCAATTAGATTTAACTCTAAGTTAATTAATTTAACTTTTACAGTGTCTTTTTGTTTTCTTCACTATATGGTTAATAAACATACTATAACATGCCAAACGAACCCCAAATTGTTTATTATTAATATATATATCCTTATCTAAGTAATTTGGCCGAACCTTAGATTTTTAGGAATAAAATAACAATTAATAATATAATATTTGATTTAAAAACTATTTTGTGTCAATTTTGACACTATTTGATATATGATTTTTGTGAAAGTCATAACAGAATTATATGTTCTAACCAAGTTGATTATATCAACATTAATATATCATAGTAACCTAGAAAATTAGTTTAATTCATAAAAAGTCTCAAATTACATTTATTTTGGTGTTTATAACATCAATTATGTCAATATTTCATTAATAAGATAATTACTGCATCATCATTGTGTCATTTATAAATTAAATTATTTAATGTCTAAAAATTACAAATAAAATACCATTATGTAGGAAATCTTTTTAGCTTTCTAATTAATATTTATAGTCGAATTTATATTATGTATAACCCCATATTAAAAATGATTTACTTATTAAACTTTGATTTTAACTATTTTAACCCTTCTTTAAATAAATTAATAATAAATGTCCTAATCTAATCCAAGTGGGCCTAAATGGTCATATTTTATTCCTAAGTTTGTTTTTGGTCGAATTACACTTATCCAATAGAATTAGTACATGTGTTAGGGTAATAGTAATATCATATTTACCCTTAGTTACCCTATTTACTATTAACCGCAGTAAAAAAAGTAAAAAGTTACTATTCAACAAAAAATTATTTTTATCTCATTGAACTACATTTTACTTACTGATATCAACCGTTTCTGTCGGATTTTTGAAATTCCATTCATAGAAGCGGTAAAATTATGTTTTATGCAAAATTCAGTTTTTAACCTACCACTTAGTGGTTTCACTATTCATCAAAAATTGAAAGTTTTCAGAAAAATACCAAAATTTCACCCTAGGCTAATTTCGATATTCTGAGTCCAAAAATGAAATCCATTTTGAAAAATAATATTTATAAAATTTCAAAAAGTGGTTATTACTATTCATAACGGCTAGTTTTAATAGCATATTGTTGTTTAGTAAAACTCGGTATTGCGTACGACGCAAGCTATCGAGGAAGGTCGCGATTGCGTGTAAAGAAAGCCAAGAAAGTGTTGTGTAGAAAAATATTCCTTTGATGATTTATATAACATAAAAGTCTCAGGTGTTACAGAAAATATTCTAACTTGGTATGAAGATCAACAATGACCCAATCGCATCGTTCCTTCTAGGAGTCTTTGGTAACACCATGACGAAGTCCATCGTAATATTATCCCATTTCCACCCATGTTTAGGAAGAGGTTTCAATACTCCACCAAGCTATTTCCTTTCAGCTTTCACTTGTTGAAAAACCATACATCTTGACACAAAATCAGAAATCTCCCTCTTCATGTTTTCCCACCAAAAATTTTCTTTCAAATCTCTATACATTTTGTTGCTCGCAGAGTGTATAGAGAAATTTGAACTATGAGAATCATCCAGCAATTCCCTTTTTAGAACAGGTATATCGGGAACAAAAAGCCACTTCCCAAATTTCAAAATTTCATCTTCATACACAATGTATCTCAATCTCCCATCATTCATAGCTTTAATCTTCTTTTGAAATTATTCATCATCAGTCTGAGAACTACAAATCCTTTCTAGTAAATATGTTTTGGAAACCATTTGAAAAAGCATTGATGTTTCATCTTCTAGGGTTATTCCCATGTCCATATTCACTAGATCCATGAAAATTGGATCCCTTTCAATTCTCATATTGTTAAAAACTCCATGATATTTTATGCTCAAAGCATCTTCCACCTTGTTTTCCTTCCTTGGGTGGTATTTTATCATGCAATCATAATACATGAGTAATTCAAGCCATCTCCTTTGCCTCATGTTGAGTTCTTTTTATGAGAAAATTTACTTCAAACTCTTGGGATCGATATAAATCTCACATTTTTTATTGTAGAGGTAGTGCCTCCATATCTTCAAAGCAAATATCACTGTTGCTAACTTGAGATCATGAGTAGGATAGTTTTGCTCATGAATTTTCAACTGTCGTGATGCATAGGCAATAACCCTATCATTCTGCATAAGGACACAATGAAGTCCTTTCTTCGATGCATCACTATAAATAACGAACCCATCATTCCCCGATGATAGAGTAAATATAAGATCATTTACTAATATTCTCTTCAGTTCTTCGAAACATTATTCACACTCTTTTTTCAAAACAAATTTAACCCCTTTACATGTGAGCTTCGTTAATGGGTTAGCTAATCGGGAAAAATTCTGGACGAAACGTCGATAATAACCTACTAAACCAATAAAACTGCATAGCTCAGTTATACTCGTAGGTGCTGGACATTCTTGGATTTCCTTAGTCTTAGAAGGATCAATAGAGATTCCATATTTGGAGAAAATATGGCCAAGGAAACAAATCTCCTGAGGCTAGAATTCACACTTGCTAAACTTCCTATATAATTCATGTTTTCTCAGAGTCTTCAGGATAATGCGCAAGTTATTTTCATGATCTTCATAGCCTTTGGAGTATACCAAGATATCATCAATAAATTCTACCAAAAATTCATCTAGACATTCCTCGAAAACCCTATTCATTAGATCCATGAATAAAGAGGGCACATCAGTCAGCCCAAACGGATTTACTGTAAACTCGTAATGCCCGTACCTGGTTCGAAATGTTGTCTTTGGAATGTCTTCCTTCTTCACACACAATTGATGGTATCCAAACCGAAGGTCAATATTTGAAAAGAATTGAGCTCCATGCAGTTGGTCATATAAATCATCAATGCGAGGTAGGGGGTACGTGTTATTTATTGTTATAGCATTGATTTCCCTGTAGTCGATACATAACCTCATAGATCCATCATTCTTCTTAACAAAAAGTACAGGGGCTCCCCATGTAGAAACACTAGGTGGAATAAATTCCTTTTTACTCAATTCCTCTAGTTGTTTCATTAGTTCGACTAATTCCACAATGGCCATTCTATAAGGGGTCTTCGATATAGGCCTTGATCCCGGAATTAAATCAATAGAAAACTCAACTTATTGTTCTAGAGTATGTGTAGGTAAATCTTCTAGAAACACATCCAAATATTCTTTTACAATAGGTACATCCTCTATTTGAACATTCCTTTCCTCACCCATAGTCATTTCATTCTCTTCCTCCCAAATAATGGAATTTATTTGAGCTACTGGGGGTGGATCTAGATAAGAATTAGGTGGTGATGATTCTGACCTAAAGATAAGGTGTTCCTTATCATCATCATAAAAAATAGTAACCTCCTTCTTCTTACAATAAATTTTTTCATCGTGGACCGAAATCCAATCCATACCGGGGATTATATCAAACTCAATCATAGGTATGACGATGAGATCAGCGGATAAAGAACTTGTATGTGCTCTAATGGGGACTGATTCACAAAACTTTGTTGCAATGATACTTCCATTATGAGTTTTAACTGAAAACTCCTTTGTTAAATCAAATTGAAAATATCTAATTTTCTTAGAAAACTGGGATGATATGAAACAATGCAATGATCCAGAATCAAATAATGCATTTGCTAAACTTGAGGAAACCATTAAATTACCTTCCACCACGTCTTTCGGAGCTTCAACCTCAGTAATAGTGATAGCATAAGCTTGGCCTTGATCCATTGGCCTTTTATGAGGTAAGTTCCCCTGATTCTTAGGACATTCATTCGCATAATGTCCCATCTCCCTACAATTGTAGCATTGGACATCGGTAGCTTCCTTCTTCCTCTTGCAATCACGAGATTGGGGGCCTTTTTCACCACACGTGTAACAGACTCCCATTCCTTTTATACAAGTACCGAGGTGTTTCTTCCCACATTTACCACATGATGGATATTCAACCATTACCTTCATACCCTTATTTCCATTCCCAGATTGATCAACAGATCTCTTCATCCCTTTCTTTGCTTTAAAGTCATAAGACTTAGAGAATTCCTTTTCTGTCTTAATAGCACATGAGACAACATCTTCGTACGATGAGAAGGATTATGAGACTAATGTTCGATGGTGAAACGATTTTAACCCATCAAAGAAACGATCAATATTACTTCTTGGGTTACGTATATAATCTCTAGCATACCTTACTATCCTTGTAAAGTTATCCTCATACATTGTGACATTCTCATCCTCCTTTTGTCTCAGACATAGAAATTGCCTTTCCATATCTGCTCGATGGTCGCGGGGAATATATTTTTCTAAAAAAAGATCTTTTAACCCTCTCCATTCCATATTTGATACTTCATCATGTTCCTTCGTGTTTTGAATCAATGACCACCATTTATCAGCATCTCCAGTGAGGCAATAAACTTCCAAGGCTACTTATTCCCTTTCACTACTCCCCAAAGCCTAAAATATTTTCTCTAGGGAACTTATCCATTGCTCAGCTACTAATGGATTTTTACTCCCATTGAATGTTGTTGGTTGCTGCCTCATGAAGCGATCTATCATTGATCCTCCACACTGTGGATTAGGGTGCTCCATACAGGTAAGGTTATTATTCATAACATGAGTGAGTTGTCCCAGTATGGTGATAAGCTTATCAACACCAGTTGTTTCACCAGCTCCACTATAATTATCTTGAGTAGGCCGTAAATCGCTATATGGAGTGCATGCATTGATATGGTTTCCATTTCTCCCACTAGGTGCCATTTCAAAACAATGGCATAAACTAGATCAGATTATTAATCAAAATACACAATTCCACACTTATAAAACACTTAACATTAATTGAACTTTTTATGGATATAATTCATAATCATAAAAAAAATTTAGAAAGTATATACTCATAAACTCTTCATAATGATTTGTAATGAAACTGAGAGTTATCTTAATCATATCCCCTGGGTGTGTCGTAACCAAGAGTGCAACAAGGCCAACTATCATGCACCAGTTCCCGTTCAAGTCTAGATCAAAGCGGTGTTTTCGAGTTTTACCCCTAAGTACATCTGTGCCAGAGCTGCCTCTACCTTCTCATATCTAGACATGGATGTATTGCTTGGAAAACTCACAAAATCTCTACAATACAGAAATTCTAGGAACTTATTCTATACTAATCCTCAAAGTCCATCTTAGGTATATGTTCTCTAATCAGAGATTATCTATATCTAGCTTTCAAGGTTTGTACTAAACTTCCTCTAATACAAACTGTAATGACCTGACCCCAGTCACCCAGAGTCGGTGCATTATTACATAACATTGGAATGATCACAAGAAATATCAAATCTCAAAAGACCAATTAGTTTAGTATCCTTGGAATAACATGATACATTCATAAAGTTTACATTACATTATAAAGTGAAAACTACTACAAAAACATCTGGTCTTCATATCACCTCATTTTATCCCTGCAGTTCATTCATAAATTACTTCTTCACATCCTGGGAAAAATAAAACATTTAAAGGGGTGAGCTCATATGCACAGTAAGGATAACAACATAGCGGAAACATTCATAAATAAACAGAAACATTTAAGGCAATGTATAACTAAAATAAAAGACTTTTAAAACTAAACTTCATCATAATATGGAAAATATAAAATGAAATAATGCCATTTACCTATTTCCATGGATATTATACCAGTCAAATAATAACATTCAATATCAATAACCACTTTCATAATGATGGAATGCATAATGCCAAACTATCATAACCACATAGCCAAGGGCTCGTGCCAAGACTACAAATAAGATTTTGTCAAGGCCTTGTACTAGGACACTAGTTTTTCTCATGAGACCTACCGATGCATCGAGGAGCTATAGTAGGCTCCACCCGTCACTTATTAAGTCCAAATAATTCCTCATATGAACATGTTTAAACATAACATAAACATTTTTATTAAAACTAGCATAAAAATTGTCAATAATTTCTCCATAAACCATGAATGGTATAAAATAACACATCCATAGTCAAAAATATCACAAAACCTTCAATAATATATGGATGTTTTGTATCATAATAAATAAACTTCAAATAAGCTTAAAATCTATCAAAGGATGTTGACATAGATGAAATCAAAACTATTTGAGAGAAATATCTCTATTTTTTTGAAATAATTTAAAAGTCACATAATTATAAAATAAAATATTTACTTTGAAAATATTATTATAAGCTTGTAAGGGAAGATTTGACGATTTTATAATGGTGGAAAATAGCCGCACCCGCCGTATAAGTTAAAAAAGACATTCTTACCTTAATTCTGTCGAAAAGGTTAAAAAGGACCTTGTTTGGAAAACAACAGAAAGATTCCTTTATAAACTTCTTATAAAAAGTCAAAAAAAGGTATAAATGAATTTAACCCATATTCTATAAAATATTAATAATGTTTTGAAATAAATTTTTAAAAAACATGGATGTGGATGATAAAGAGGTCCTAGTAGATAATCACATATAAATAACCTCAGATAATGAAAAGATTGTGAAATAAACCCTTACCTTGTACTTTTCCTTAGTCGATGGTATTCTAACCTACTATATAATAGTTAAAACATTCTTATTAAATTATACAAGAACCATATACATAATTATTATATCATATATGATCTTTTAACATTGATTTGTTAATAATATCTTAGTATTATCATTTTTTCGGGTGTTAACTTACTCATTTAAGTTTATATGTTTAGTTACATAAGTCGTGTTTGTCATGGATAGGTTATACCTTATTCATATCCAGAATGATATAAAGTTCTTAAAAATTACTTTTAATCATCAAATGAGAGTTAGTCTTGAATGGATACAATGAGGAATGAATCTCATCACGTTCGTGGAGACGGTAGTCCGTACGTACGCACGAGCGACAATATCATTCTATTGATATTAAAATAATATATAATTGGATAGTAGATCATATATAGAGAATACTTATCATGTTATATTTATTATTTACATGAATTACAAATCATTATTATACCCATCCAAATAATAATATATTGAATAACAATTACACCACGACGTGGAGATGGTAAGCCGTACGTACGCACGTATGGTGACATGTCATTCAAAGGATGGATATAATACCGAATATGGTTGTAAAATATTTCTAATAATATCACAGTATATAGTAGATACTGGATTTATTATTTTAGAATGGGAATAAGAAAGATATAAGAAGTTGAAGAAGAAGTGAATTTGAAAAATGGTGGTGAAAACATTACATCTTCTTCAGGTTCTTCATTTTGATTTGTTCAAAAGGGCTCCTTAGGTTGGCTTTCTGATCAAAATAAGGCCTCTAGGTTATAGTGAGGGAATTTTAGAGAGTATTTGGGCAGGGTTTGTCTGATTCAAAAGACATTGAAGGTGTGGAGAATTTTTTAGAAGTGGTGTCCTTTTATAAGGGAGAGGAGGGGAACCTTAGGAAAATCTAGAAATATTATTTTATAATAAATTTATATTCGATTTATAATGGCCCAAAAGTGGATTATTTTTAGGATATGGTGGGGAGGGGTCTAAAACCACTCAAACAATAGAATTTATACATGTTTGGGTGATTATATTAACCTTATATTTTAGTTTTGACTCTTAGTTAATTAGTTTGACACTTACCATGTCACTGTATATTTTTATTTTATATAGTTAATAAACTTACTATATACCTCCAAGAGACCCCCCAAGTGGTCCATTAATGATACACCTATCATTATATAAGTCTCTTGTCCGAACCTAGATTTTTAAGAATTTAATATCAATTAATAATATAATATTTGTTTTAAAAACTCTTTTATGTCGATTTTGACACTATTGGGTATTTTGTTTTTGATAATTTCATAACAGAATTATTACATCTAAAAAATTATATAACCAATACTAATATTTCATATTAACCTAGAAAATTAGTTTAATTCATAAAAAGTCTCAAATTACTTTTATTTTGATATTTATAATATCAATTATTTTAATATTTCATTAATTAGGTAATTACGACATCACCATTTTTTCATAAATAAATTAAATTATTTAATGTCTTAAAATTATAAATAAAATACCATTATGTAGGAAATAGTTTTAGATTTATAATGAATA
Organism: Viscum album; assembly: GCA_963277665.1. NCBI lineage: Eukaryota > Viridiplantae > Streptophyta > Magnoliopsida > Santalales > Viscaceae > Viscum > Viscum album. Next base: position 1,020,531,548 of record OY728165.1, read on the forward strand.
TTTACAATCTAATTTATCTTATGTATAACCCTATATTAAATATGTTTTAGTAAATAATATTTGATTTTAACTCTTTTAACTCTTCTTTGAATTTAATAATAATAAATGTCCTAATCTAATCCAAGTGGACCTAAATGTTAATATTTTATATCTAAAGTTGTTTTTGGTCGAGATACACTTGTCCAATAGAATTATGACATGTGTTAGGGTAATATTAATATCTTTTTTACCCTTAATTACCCTATTTACTTTTAACCATAGTAAATAAAAGTAAAAAGATACAATTCACGAAAAATTATTTTCATCTCATTGAAACACAATTTACTCCTTGATATTAACCTTTTCTCTCGGATTTTCAAAATTCCACTCATAAAACTGGGAAAATTATGTTTGATGTGAATTTCCAAATTCTCCTAGAAGGTGGGTAAAAGACGGTGAAAAGTTTAATAAAATTTTTATATATTTAAAATTATTATAAACTAACTCCAATGAATTACATTGATCTTATATAGGTATTATGTATCTATTTTGACCCTAATTAAATTTAAATAAAATAAATAATTATTTAAATAAAAATTTGGTATTAAACTATAAATAAGTGTTTTTTCACTATTCATCAAAAATTGAACGTTTTCAGAAAAATACCAAAATTTCACCCTAGTTGAATTTCGATATTCTGAATCCAAAAATGAAGTCCATTTTTAACGATAAAATTTATCAAATTTTAAAAAGTGGGTATTACTATTCATAACTGCTAGTTTGATTGGTTGTGGTGTGTGTGTTAGAACTCAAAGTTGCGTACAACACACGCTACTGTATTATTGAAATGGAAGCATACCATGGAATCTTGGGATGTTAGAGAGACGCTAGAAACTTTTAATCCTTCCCATAGGAGTTTCACAATTAAACATTACTCCTCGGATCGGTTCCCCTCTATTTTGATGCAAACAAGTTGTATCGATCAATTCTCGATATAAGGTATGTTTTATCGTCATTACTTTGGGATCATCCTCTCCTATTTTCACCTTCCATATTATAGAATATAATCTCTATGATTATAATGGGTTTTTCTTTGGGATTGGATGGTTTGTTCGTACTGTGGAATCCTCGGGTGGATGCAGTTGGCGCGAGACGAGGATCGTGACCCGTTGTGTGGATAAAGAATGTCATGAACTCTTCGAGGTAGGGGATTCATTTCTTCTCTTTTATTCTACATGAAAATGTACTATTAGCATGTTTAATCCCACTATATGACAATGGAATTCACATAATAAATATTTTAACCAGATAAATAAATTGATATCGATCGTATGTTATTGCATCATGTTTTGCTAGATAGTGTGATATCTATGCTTTCTTTGATTATCTATTCATTCTTGATGGAAATCGGTAATGAATATAGATCGTGATTAATTGATATTTTTTTGGCTAAAGATATAGAGGCATGTAAACGAATCGGGTTCTAGTTTTAATTCTATGTTAATAAAATTGGTGCAGTAAATATGTTTAATTTTTTTTGATATGTTGTGGATTAGGTTTCCTGAATATTGAACCTACGAATAATTAATATGTTAATTAAAGATGGATTAAAGAATTGATATTTTGATAATTCCATAAAGGATTCTGATTTACCCTCTTGATTGTTAAAGGGCTAAGATCCCAATTAAATGTGTTGTTTGTTTTCCTATTGTTTGTGTTGTAATGTGATCATGGATGGTTTTAGTGATATGTGGGGGCATGGAGGCTTTTGGTTGTGGCAGTAGATGACGCCTCGATTGGTGAGATGCATCGGTTTATGCATGTGGTTGTTAGGGAGGACACGATGGATGATGGAATTGAGTGGATGTGACTGTTGGATGCTTGGTAATACTTTTTGGGTTGTTTATCTACTTTTCTTTTCCTCACTGCTCAACGCAGCTGGTCTTATGTAACCATCTTCCGAAAGAGGTGAAGAAACGTGGGGTATCCCACATGATTTCCGTGTTTAGATTCTCAAGGAAGGATGGGTATAGGCTCTTGCTATAATGGGAAAAGACTAGAAGGATAGTACATCTACTCACAGTGTTGATCCCCCTTATGTTTAGTATCATATAATGTTTTTCTATAATGTTGTGGAATGTGGGAATGTATTTCTATAATGAATAATTGTATAAATAGTGTTAAACCATGGGGATGGAGTTACTAGAAAATAAGGATGAGGTTGTAATTTTTAAAGGAACATTTGACTTTGGTTGTGATGCAAATGAAATGTAATGTGGAACTATTCATGGTTAATTAATATTTACAGAATTAATTAAAATACCATTAAACTGATAAAAAATGAATGAAGTAATCTAATAAAGCTCTTTAAATGGTTGTGTGCTTATAGGATACCTAGTCTTAGAAGTAGCATCCCAGAGTCTAAGATAGGTTAGCTGCAGTTGTGTCTAAGACTAGGTAATTCCCTTAGTGTGGTTGTGATATATAATATATCCTATAATTTTTGTGTTTCTATATGCTAATCTACCCTATTAGTGAGGGAAACTGACACCCCGGGGATTCTGAGCCCTGGGGGGGGTGCTTTCCCAAACATTCCGATGGGAGAATAGATGGCTGACTACCCCATTTGGCCCCACTCTCTTCTCTCGGTAGTTACTGGTGATGGCAGACACATTGGTTCATTTTCCCCATATATGTATGTAGAGGGAATTAATGTCTTGTTCTTATTAACACACATATATTCTAGATATATTTTTCTATGTAATACTATAGGTGTAACGTGTATAGGCTATGATGGTTCGAGGATCCTTAATTGGTGTTTGGGCTGTAATGGCTTGAGGTATAATACTCGATGTATGATAAACGTTATGCAAGCTGTGGTGGCTCCCAGAAACTACCTGGTTACTTTGGTGTGTGGATATGGTAGTTTTGTTTCATGGGGTGGATATTGCGGTGCATCTCCCAAGTGTCTTCGGGCAAGCCTTTTGGGGAGAGATGATCAGGACATGCGACGTTGGGGCAAAGCGAAAAACCAGTGGGGAAGTAGTTGCGGGGTACCCATGATATTCATTATTATATGATATATTCTTCTATGTGTTACTTGGTGAGAGTAGCCATGGTGAGGTTGGGAACTAAGAATACTTGTTTAGGTGACGGGTTTGTTTCACTTGTTGTTCGTTGTGATTTAGTACGTTTTATATACTTTTGCACGAGAGGCTTCAGGGAGGATCCTACTGAGTATACTGTTATACTCACCCTATGTACATATAAACTGTTTTTCAGGTAACTTAGAGTAGGTTGGAGATCAAGCTGGTTTCTACTAGCTTGGGTTTGCAGGAGCGGTTCGGGATTGTGGTTGCTGCTACCTTTACTTTTTTTGGGTAATTGATGTTTTTCCCTTTTATTTGTCGTAATTTTTAATGTAATTTCATATGTGTACGTGGGTTTTTGTTTATATTTCATTCTGAGTTGGTTTTGATTGGTTTCAATCTTATCTCTCTCTTCAGCATGTGTTATCTTAGAGGGTAATGCCTCCCATTTTTGTTTTTATTATATCCTCGGTGCTAGTCGCTAACTCGGGGCCTACTGGAGGTGGGACTCGGAGGGTCATTATCTCCATTTTCACATTGCCGACCCAGGAGGGGAATACTTTATGGGGAGGGGTCGTGACATTTATTTTAAATTTTTATTGTGAGTTTTTATATTTGTTTAGAAGGATAATTTATCACTTTTCTCTTTCATTCAAATAATCTATTATTATAATTTATTTATTTCTGAACTACGTACCCTCACTCATTTCTGTTGAGAGAATTTCTTTTAAAATGAGTTAGATAATTTAGTCTATAAGATACTACTCTTGTGATACTTTTTTGAAGAGAGATTTCTTTTTTTTTTCAAGTTATATAGAGTAAAGAGTGTGGTGGTGTTAATTCTCCTATGATTTGTATTGTATACCAATGTATAACATTTCTCACTATATTTGGATGATATATCAAGGGTTAAACACAAACATCTAAAACATTTCTACTTCCTTGAAAAGACAATCAAGCTAATAATACAGTCAAGAAAAAGAACCTTGGTTTTATTCTTCTCCAATTTATTTCATTTTATTTTTTTATTCTATAACACATCATCCCAATATTCATGTAAACTCATTTTTCAAATTATTCATATAAAAAATCGATTCTTTTTAAATGAATTTTTTAATGACTCTATGATTTTAAATTATATACCATTATGTTTATGACTCATGTGGCTTAATCTAAGTGATGTTTTTTGGTTTTGAATCCCATTTAAAAATTCTATTCTAGTGTGGGTTTGCATCTATATTGAGGAATATTTAACTATAATTAGGTTATGATTCTACATAAATAATTTATTTTTGTGAAATATGTATCTCTCACTAAGTAGTGAGGTATATGTGTATATTAGACGATATTTGGACCAATCAATTATAAAAAAACATCCTTTTATTAAATTTTTTGTTTTATCTTTTATTGTACCAATTAAAACTTATAATAAACTACCAAAATTGTATTAAATAATAATTACTTCTCTTAATTTATTTTAATCTTTCCTATTTAACCTCTATATACAATCTAAATTTTTTTGACCCAATAATTTGTATCAGAACATGGACTATACTTAAAGATACTTTCTATTTTCCATTATTTTTACTGATACTCAATAATTGATATTAAAATATGGCTCTATTTGGAATTTATTGAATTATTCTATTGAGTATATTTTTTATATTATTGTGCTAGCCTATTCCTAGAACTCATATTTGAAGGAAATGTCATTAAGATGGTGGGAATAAATGTAACTGATTCTTAGATACCATAGAAACCACTTCATAATATTGGAAATTATAAGGGATACTAGATATCAATAATAGAGGAATACAAACAACAACTATGAAAATGACATTGTATGATCACATAAATATAGTAGACACTACCCAAAACTGACATGAATACTATAATAAATTACGATGTTGTTTAATATTTTTAAAATTACAAAATTCGTAATATTTTTTATTTTTCTATTAATATATTTAGGTTTACTCAGGTGTTTAAATTTAGGATATCTCAGGATATTTAAATTATTCTATGAATTACACACCTTGGATCAGAAATCATAATTCCACATAAACATGTAATACATTGGGCTCAGTATGAAGACATCTATATGGGTGAAGATGAAGTCATAAACCAAATATTCTTGCAATTACAAATGATTTTAAATAAAATTAATTACCTTGGAGAATAATAAGAGAATAATTTATTTTTTTTAAATTTTTCCAATGAGCTATAATGATCTAATAAAATATAGGAATGTTCACCATTGACTAAATAAATAATTTTCAAGTGTACACTCTTGATGAATTTATTGGATCTCTGGTTCAGTATGAACGAGATAAGATAACACAATGAATAAAAGAAAAAAAGTTATAGTTTTTCAATATGTAATTTTTTTTTATAATAAGTCATATGATTTTGATAAATATAACATTGAAAATGATAATTTTTATTAGATTGATATTGGTGTCTACAAATGAATAGAAAATATAGGATTTAGAAACCTATTTAGAAGAAAACCACTGAAAGTAAAAATTCAAGGGGGGATATGAGAGGATGTAATAAAAATAATAATAAAGATGTTACATATTTTGATTATAGGAAGAAAATGAATTTCAAGAATGATTGTCTAAAACTATATAAAAAATAGAAATAAAAACAGAGTGTAATAATCCATTCACAATAAGTTGGAGTTGTACCCGAAATTCTAATTCATGCGATGAATATGGAAACCAAATATAATATTCTAACCATTATCTTATGGAATATCGGGATAAGGTTAGTAGTTATAGATTTTATTAATGATATTTTTATTATTTTTATTAATTGGAAAATATAAATTTTATTGAGTTAATTGAAGAAACAGATAGGCAGAGAAATTATATTTTGAAAGTTACTAATATATATAATAAGATTAATGAAAATAATGAGATACTTATTTCTGAATGTAATGTGTATTTACAATAAATATAATAATTAAAGAATATTAATTATACTACTCATTCTAAACTCTATGATTATTTGATATATTGGAAATATTTGAATAAAAAGTGAGAAATGATGGTGAAATACATAAAAAACATTTATTTACTTATATTCATGGCCATTAATGCATTATACAATTATATAATTGAATAAAATAAATAAAAATAAATAAGGTATGACTATGAAAATATATTTCCTCAAATTTATCAATATAATTCTGTAAAAAGTAGGAAATGGTTATACTTATATAGTTCATTGTTTTCAATGGGGAATTAAAGGCTGCATGAAAATTTTTTATTCTATTAGATTCAATGAGAAATGGTGATTTACATAGACTAATATATCTAAATAATTTTAATCCTGAGTACTGTATAGAATTTATTTTAATACTATTTTGCAACCTAAATTTTTTTAACTAATCTTATTGGACCCAAAGTAGCTTGGGTATGAAAATTTTGATGTAATCGATATTTATAAGAAAATATTCATGGATATCTAAAAAATAAAATATAATAAATGTGAAGTGTGTTCTCCAGAAATATGAATTGAGATATTCCAATGTTAATTAATTGAAATACATATAATAGAGGAGACTTTACTTTTGGAGAAAATACAAAAGGTAATGTAAAATGTTTTGGTAAATTTTATATTTATAATTTAACTATTATTTATAATTTTTGTTTAATATAATTATTGAAACCCAATTTAATAATTATATCTAAATTATTTGATAATGGAATGGAATAAAAATATTAAAATGATAATTTTTCAGTTGTTATGGATGATTACTTATTATTCTATGCTAATCAAAAGGAAAATTTTAATACTATTGACATTTATTAACTAACTATTCAATATATTAGGTGTTCGAATTCTATAAAGTTTTCTAGAATTATTTAAAAAAGACAACTGGGTAGTCCTAATTTCTTAATGTTTCATAATATCCTTAATAATTTTAATATATTACAATTACCATACATGAAGAAAAACACTTTCACATTTGTGACACTTGTAAGAATCAAAAATAATAAAATGTTTTATTCAGACTAATCAATCATATAATTATTCTAAGACTTTAACAGAAATTAAAAATAATCTATTTTGTCCTACTAAAATTTGTATATTTTGGGGAATGGAATATACATTAGTTATTTTTAGTTATTATAGTATATTTACAATTGTTTACTATATTTCTAATAAAAATGATACTTTTTCCAGAGTAATTTTTTTAATTTGGATTGTAATAGAATTTTTTTTTCATTACATATATTTGAAGTCATAAAAGAGTTAAATTTCATGATTGTGAATCTATAAAATCTAGTGAAAATAATGGTTATTTTAAATACTTTACTTACTCTAATAATCCCACAAAAGAATTGTGTTGTAGATTTGAAAAATACAACTCTTAATTAAATAACCAACACTATGTTTATTGAATACGACTTACCTTGATATTTTTGGGATATATCCATTTTTTATATTTATAATATTTTAAATATAATTCATATTTGAAAGTATTTAATGAAAACATCACATGAATTTTTTGTTGGTAAAACGAAAAAATATTGTTCTTTTAGATTTTGGTTGCAATGTTTTTTTTCAATTTTGTTGATAATTTAGAGAAATTTTATAATAAAATTTATGAAGGTTTTATTCATTCATAATTTAATTATATTATATCTTATTTAGTTTATTAAAAAGAACATTGGTTGCTATAGAATATTTTGAGGTTTTTATTGATGAAAATAACAAAAAATTTAATTTCTAAACAAATGATTCTGATGATGTTATTAAAGAATTTATAATCCATGAATAAATACAATAGGATATATATGAATAAATTTAGGTCGAAAAAACTCTTTATATACCTAATCCATGATCATGGAGTATTATTAAATATAATATAATTGAAAAGGATATTGAAAATGATTATTTTGGTTTGAAAAGAATAAACTCAACATTAAACATCATTACTAACTCAACTTTTTTATTAATCATGTTCTGGGTAATGTTTTAGACCATTAAATGACCATAAATATATTTTTTCTATGAAAGATTATCTTAATCACTTTTTATGGATTTGTTTGTGCGTTTTTTATTTCATATAGATAAGTATGTTATCATAAGAAAATGAATGTTTAGGAGTAATATGGATGAATCAAGAAATATTTTCAAAAATAAATCTCTACCTGATAACTAAGGATACTCTTAAGAAGAATGTATAGATTTAATGACTTATTTATAAATATTTAGTTTTAATAGGATATTATAATTTTTATTATTTATTTTGTTTTAAAAGATTTAAAATTTATAATATTAATGTTATGTTTTCTTTTTTGAATGGATCTATAACTAGAGACCTTTATGTTTCTCAATTCCCTGTTTTATGAAATGAAATATTTCCCATTAATTTTTTTGTGTTATTTGATTTTTATATGGTCTCAAAAAAGCACCTCAATGAAGGTATGAAAAGATATATTTGTTTCTAATGAGTAATGTTCCAAGAAAGGTAATATTTATCCTAAAATATTTAATAAAATAATTTATAACGTGATTTTAGTTTTTCATATTGATGTTAATGATATAGATTTTTATTATTCTATTGAATTTATCACTAAATATTTTCCTACATAATGTCCTAGAAATTTTAAATTATGTTAATGGTTGAATTAAACAACTATCTTGGACATAAAATATTTAAAAGAAATATGGAATCATTCTTAACTAATATATGTAAGATAAAGAGATTGTAAAAAATTTTAGTCTCTATTATATTAAATCAATAAAAAATTCTATGTGTACTAGTTTTAAATTATATGTTGATTCATCTAGAGAATATTTTGATCTTATTTTTATAGAGTCATGAATGGTAGCATGATATAATTATTTATTTCTAGACATGATATCATGATTTTTTTATGTTCAGGATTTCATCATGGTTCTAAATAGAGTCATGTTAATGTAGTAAAAAAAGCATTATATATGGTAAAGAAACTACTAGCTCGAGAACCTTTTATTCTATGTTTAATTTTTTTATTTAAGATCGTAATCTGACTTTGATATTTGAGTTTGAATAAATCAATGAAAAATTACATCAATTGTGTATCATTTTCATATTAATATGTTTTTCTACATCTTCTATGATTATATTATTTAATTCCTTATCTAATATTGAAGTTGAGTATCTCTGTGTTTCTAGTTGTTGTACAAAATGTCCATAGATTAAGAAAAAAACAGTATTATCTAGATAAATTCTGTATTTATTATGAAAAGAATTATTCAATTTATATTTCTAAAAATCAATAATATCATAGTATAACAAATAATATAGATCATAGATTTTATTTACGATTATATGATGTGAATAATGGTGAAGTATTTTTTAGAAATTTTCCTTACCAATAATTGGTTTGGGGACTTCTATAATAATCATTTAAAATATTTTCTTTCAAATTATATATATATTATATTTAGATGTTGGAAAAATAATCATATTTTTGGAAAAGGGATAGGTGGATTCCCTATTTTATCTATTTATTTACGCAAATAAAGGGATTAAATAAAATATTTTTTGTTTTAATCATTTGATTTTGTAATTAAATAATAAGTGGGTTATTATTTATGTTTTTTATTTTATATTAATTATTTTTTTATTACATGGGAAGAATGTTGGGTAATTGTGATTTAAATACTCTATGTTTTATTGTGATTCATCATGTAAAATAATTCATTAATATAATTATATATAAACAATTATTGAATCTCGGTGTGTAATATCAAATATAATTTTATAGTATTATTTTTTAAGAATTTAAATCTTATGAAAATTTATTTTATTAATACCTCATCAGTTAATTTTTTTAATTTGGACATTATATAATTATTTTATAATTTATTATCAATTTAAATTTTAATATACTAATTGTTTAAATTTTTATCTACTATTAGTTCAAATTTAATTCTACAATTAGTTAAACTAAATAGAATTCTACTATTTTTAGGAAAACAAAATAAAAAAATTGATCTGGGTGATTCTTGATTTTTTGGAACGATAATTAAAATTTTAAAATATAAGTCATATAGATTTAATTTTGATTATATATGACCCCTTGATTGTATTTTATAATTATTTTTAAATATAATCAATATCATTGATCTTTTTTGGGGTGCACAACCCTGAGAATATAAAATAACACTTTGTTCGATAGCTTACGTTGCTTACCACACCAAACATAAATGAACCCAAAAATATCATAATGAAAATTATCAACAATCCATTAATTTGTATGGTGATAAAATGATTAACCATATTATGAAATTAATATAATTTACATAAATCATTCAATTTTTCTTGATTAATTATTTAGAAATAACTCTAAAATTTTATTAATGTTGTTTTTTAAGATTATGTCAAAAAAAATTAATTACTTTTTTATGTAATAAAATAATATATTTTTTCAAATAATGTAGAATTTAAATGAATTTTTTTAAATATTTTTTAAAAGTAACATATTAAAATGGTATTTTGGTGATATTTTTTGGATTTTTTTGAAAATATTTATTTTCTAATAAATAGTGAAAAATACAAATATTTATTGAATACTTTATTTTTATTTCAACAACTTGATAATTTATATTCTATTTAAAAATAATTTAAAATTAAAATAATTTAAATTATTAAAAATCTAATTTGGTTAATTGGTATCAATTTTTTCATTTAATTTTGAATAAAATCATTTTTATACTTGAAACGTGGTTTTTCTAAAAAAATGCTTTTGGCAGCATTTTTACTATTTAATTTTAAACTAAATTCATCCAATTGAGTATTTATTTTTGACAAATGGAATCCATATTTGAATTTATTATTTCTGTATTTAGAAACCATTTTCTCTATATTTTTTAAATATGAATAGTAATCTTATAATTTTTGTTATCCAGGTAAAGGGTATATCGGAAAAGTATAATTAAATATAAAATTATATGAACTTAAAAATTACCTTAACACTTTAATAAGTCATATATTGTGAGTTAATTTCATCCAATCTAATCCACGAGTTAGTTATATTACAATTTATGGGTAATTTAATGATATTATGACATTTATTATATTTTATTTTGTGGAATAGTCAAATATGCCACATTTATGTTTTTAATATATATATCAATTTTAATATGAAAAAATCTAAAGGATGTATTAAACAAAAAATATTTTCTAGAAATATAATATATATATATATATATCTTCATAATGAAAACAAATATTAAATTTATTTTTTGATGAAATAACTAATCAAAATTCTTACACAACACAGATGTAGAAATTATTTATTTATTTAAGATATCAGATAAACTATATTGAAAATTATAAAAGTAAAAAAATTGAAATATTTTTCTTTATCCAAGAATTAAATACATTTAAATGATATTTTTATAATAAAATAAAATATTATGGTTGAATTTGATATGTTTTCAGGGTGTTTTTAATGTCAACATAATGAATAGTATCAAAATTGAAATTAATGATATATTATGCGATTAATATTTTATTAAATTATTTAATAATAAAAAACATAAATAATAAACAAGGAAAATATATGGTCTATACTGAAATCCTATATATATATTTATGCCGCTTTGATGCATTTGTCCTTAGAATAGTCTTTTAAAATTTTAATCATTCGATAAATTCAAAAAGTGCCCGAAAACTCAATTATAGAAGGGAACATCGTCCCTCAGTTCTTCACAGAACATTGAAATTTTTAGCAAGTCAAATTCAAACCAATTATTATACTCAACATCTATATCTATGTTCTCTAGGTTCTGTTCTTTATAAAATACCATCCTTATATCTCTTACGTGGAGATCTAATGAAAGTCTGCCAAAAAGAGGTAACAATCTTTACTAAATCTTTCATGTTTATTCTATTTTATAAATTCTATTCATGAATGATTTATATTATAAAATAATAAAATCAGTATCCTATATATACTATTATTTTGATATTATAATTATTATACAACCATATTCAACCTTTTATCTATCCCCTAAAAAATGAAAGCACTACATATGAGTATGTATGGATAACCCTCTCTACACATCGGTGTAATTTGTTTTCATCATCACATAACATTGCTGGTTATAATAATGAAAAAATTGATATATATGATATTTATGGAATAATAATGATTATACAAATGATAATTATTCTTTAAAAAAATTTCATTACATCCATCAAAAAATGAAAATGACTTTCTTGCGTTTGTATCTAATACTATATTTATTAATGGTGGAATCCATTTTTCATTATGTATCATTTTGGTGAATCTAGAATATATATATATATATATAATATGACATTAAAACCATAAATAATATTCTGGTCGTGATTTATCGATGATAATATTATATTTTAACACTTTTGTTCCAAAAAAAAATGAATAATGAAGTTGTTAACACTTGAAACAATGATTTTAACAATGAACACATAATAAATGTCTAATAAAATATAATTTGTAAATAATATATGCTATAAAATATATTATTATTTTAAAAAAATCATTTATTATAAATCTATAATTTTTGTAAATGAGGTTCAAACACATTCAATAAAAATCATAACTATTGTAATAGATTATATTCTCACCTTAACATATGTGGGACACTTTCCTAATACGTTAATTATTTATTTTTTTTCATATATTTCCCATGAATTTATATTATTATTATTATCATGATAATTATTTGAAATAAATATTCATATAAATTTCATTTATCCATTGGGAATAAAATTCAATAGTTACAAAAGTGATAAGGGTTTATTTCAAAATACCATCCTTATTCAATATTTTTTTCATATAATTCCCTATTGGGGAATACTTATATTCTCTGTAAATTTTTAACATTTTTTTCAAAAGTATTTTTAATAATATAAAAAATAAGCTCATTTTCATCATGTTTTATAAGGTACATATATTTTTTAAATGAATGTTTTTCTCCAAATGAGGTACTTTGTTAATTTTATGAAAAAATAGAAGTAATTAAATTTTATCATATAATGAATTATTGGAATTTATCACCACAATAAAAACATAATTAATTTATGAATACATTAAAATAATTCAAGGTTATATTCAAATAACTTTTTTTCATTTGTACGTTCACATTTTTTTATCTATTTTTCAATGTGAAAAATATATATTCTTCAAAAATGTTTTTAAATATTTTTATGATATTACTATTCTTCAATGAAATAGAGAATTTTTTTATTGATTCTACAGTAGTTATATTTTTCAATTATAAAATAATTTAAGGAATTCACTTATTTTAATCATTGAATATTTCACTTCCCTTAAAATATTTGTATTCTTGTATGATGCATATGATTATTCCATAAATTCTATCCCATTTTAACATATGATGTTTACATTAAATATAATTGAAATAATTGGGAAAATATTGATATATATGTATTTTTACTCAATAAATATATTTCATGATTAGGAATACTAATTCATGAATGAAATATTTCATTTCAATATATAATGAATTTGTTTGACATGTAGTGATGGGTAGGCCAAAGATTATACGGCCCGTATAAGAACAAGTTGGACTCATAAGAACAATTATATGAAAATATTAAATAATTTTTTTAACTATAGTTATTAAAATATATTTTTAAATTTATTAATATTATAGATACCATCGTATTTCAGACTATAGAATCCAGTAGTAATGTTTTTCATCATTAAGAATTTAGTTACAAAAATCATTCAGATTTTAACAATGATATAATATTTGGACTTGTTTTGTTCTCAACTTATAGATTAAATAGAATGTGTGTTCATTTATTTAACTTTTCCTAATAATTATTAATTTTCTTATCAGGATTTTCAAGTTTATTAAATGAAATATGTGTTCATTTATTTACCGTTACATGGTGATTATGTTACTTGATTTTGGGTAGATTCCAGTGTTCTTATCCTTTTCTGAGAATTGATCCTACACATAAATTATTTCCATTCCCCATGATACCATTAATTGTAATATGGTTTTTATTAATGTATATTATAGATGGACTAATTATATTATTGAAAAAATTTATGTTGTAATTTGTGTTTTAAATTTTAATTTGGTAATAACATATTAATCTATTTTACCATCATTAAAACACTATTTTTCCCATCAGTATCTGATTCCTTATATCTAGTGTCAATGTAATTAAGACACCAACTCCAAGATACTGGGGTAGGGGTATGTTATAGATTGTGTTGAATTTTATTTTGTTATACACATTGGTTACAAGATTTATGAAATCATATATAAAAGAATATAACCTTTTTACTGAATTTGAAGAAAATTCATACTATAATATAACATCCTATACATTTTTTAATGACCATCTCTTACAAAATTTAATTACAAGTACTCATAGATTCATATGATTTTTTCATGTTTTAATCATATATTGAATAATTTTATTGGACATATCACTATTATTATGTATTTTTAAGATTACATGTTCCTTTTTAATTTTTGTCAATGTTGTGGACTAGAAAGAACTGTGTGAATATTTAATGTGATAAACCATGTGATGAAGTAGTATTTAAGAAATGGTATTATTGATATAAAAATAATTAAATGTATGATTATTTAAATTTATTTTAGAATAATATTTTTTTAGTTAACGTTATATTTATAGAGAGAACCATGAGTTTATGAATTTATCTTGGATAATAAGATTAAATTATTAAACACCCTTTTGAGGTTTTATGTTATGGGAGTTAATCATGAATAATGATAATTTTGGAGACAATTATTGAAATAAAAGCCCTATGTATAGTATATATTTTAGTGTGAATGTTATTCATGTAATATTTCCATTACATTTTGTGGATATAGATTTAATGGAGAGGATACTATTTAGGGTTTATATGATCTTTCATTTTTAGGTAATAATGGGTAATTTTATTTTTTGGAATGAAAAATGATAATTATGATATAAACATGGAGGTTAAAACAATTAATTAATCATGAATAAATTAAGGTTATTTTTGTGGATTTTTATCACAATTTTTGTAATTTTTTTAAGTATAATATTAATATTGTTTTTGAAAAAGAACAACCCGATGGTTGGGAGAAAATCTATCATATCAAGCAAGGCTATATGGATTAAATCAAAAACTAAAGGGAAAAAAGGGTGCATGATCTACCACTGGACAATGGGTTTTCCTTATGAGTATGATTTTTTTTTATTATATAAATGAAATTCTATATCAAGTATTAGATCATTTTAAAAACATATACTTTATATTAAATATTACAATGAGATTGGAAAGTGATTTGGGGTCATGTAATTTGTATTATTTCTGAGGATGCTCATAATTTTGGGAACCCAAACATATTAGGTTAAAAAATATTATGGAATTTTAGATTTCAATAATGATGGAGTATTATTTTGAAGGAATATATTATTTTATTTCTAAATAATGGGAATTGAGACTAATTAGGGAAATTTTTATCATATCTTGGATATTATTTGTTTATATGACACACATTTTTATAGATAAACATTAAATTTACCTTGGTTGACTAGGTGATCAATTCCTTTTGATTTGGAAATTCAATCATAAGATGGAATATTTTTCAGAAATATTAAGGATACATATTTATTGAATTATATATGTTGAATTTTTTTCTTAATATTGAATTTTGGGAGATTAATGTATTTTTCTTAATATAATTGTTTATTATTTTCATTATTATCTTATATCATACTAAACTAATTTGTTTTGGTTAATGTATAAATATATGAAGAATATATTATTTTTCATTTATGAAATTCTTGATCCCTATATGTGGATTATAGTGATTAAATAATTAAAAATGGGATACTCGTTACTTGGATTAAAACACAAGTTGTTAGGGTAAATTGATTATATGTTGAAACTCTACCTTTCAAGTAAGTATATTTTCTTCTAATCATACTCTGGGTAAAACAATAATTACACAACTCAACGATAATGATTTTGGAATAAACACGTAATATATTTAATTTTATTATAATGAAATCAATGTCCATTTTACGCATCAATGATGTTTTTTTAGAGATAAATTTCAAATGGCCATGTTCTCAAAACCTATCTATCAGTCCCTGGAAGTTTGTTTTCTCAACCATATCCATGTTTTCACAAACCAATTATGTTTCTTACATGGAATCTTAGTATGTGTTACTATATAGTGATTTTTTACATCTCTTTCTCTCATATCTGTTGGATTTATTATTAATAATTCATACAATGTGGGTTTTCCACACTGGTTTTCTCAAATGGAAAACCCTTGATTACCGATCTAAAGTTTAAATTGTGAGGCAATGATTATTGAAAGAGGGTTGAATGTAACACCCCAACATTATAACATGGATTTTTTTTCAATTAATTTTAATATATTTAATATCTTGAGGTGAAAATATCCCTCACAATTTAAAATTACACTATGTTTGATAGCTTATACTATGCATAACACCAAGATTATATAAACTACAAAATATTATTATGACCGTTATAACCTAGTCGTTAAATTGGAAAATAAGAATATGATTAACCGTATTATGAAATATATATAATATTATTATTAAATAAAAAAATTAATTACTATTTGGAAATAAACACTTGAATTTCAGTAATTACATTTTATACATTTTCTTCAAAATGATTTTTATGAGAAAATAATATAATTAATTTTTCTCCGATTTTAAAATATTTCATTGATAAAATGTTAATTTTTATTGGCATTATCATATTGAAATTATCTTATTTTTGAATTTTAAAATTTTCAAGAATGTTTTATTTCTTGATCAATAGGGAAAAATACTTATTTCGATTGAAAACTAAATTTTTATTTAAACCATATAAAAACATCCATTGTAAATTAAAATCATATCAAATTAAAATTATTTATATTTTTAATAATATTTTTATATTTATTGCAATAAATTTCATGGTTTAATTTGTAATGAATTCATTTTTATATATAAAAAGGGAATTTTTATAAAAAATTGTTTCTCTTTGTATTATGATTATTTAATATTTAAATTAATTGTTTTTCCTCTGTATTTAAATTTTTTAAAAAAGGAATACATATTAGGTTTCTGTAGGTATAAATTTATTAAATGGATTTCTTTTCATTCTGGTCAATATTAATAGTAACCTTACTAAATTATGTTAAAATAGTAAATGAAAAATCAGGTAAATGAAGATAAAAAATGATAGGGATTATAAGATGAACCAAATAATTTACTAAACCTTATTTTATTATAAAAATCCCTACGCATCAATCGAATGTTATGTTATATAACCAATTTTTCCATCCTTAATTTGTTTATGACCGTTATAATATCTTATAGAAAGAAAATTAAAGTATTTCACATTCATGTTTTTAGTTATAATAGAATTTTTAATATTGGGTTATCCTAGGGATTTGATAGAATATAAATATTTTTTGGAAGAATAATATATTATTAATCATAATGGTATTTCATTTTTTAATTTTTGTCTATAAATATTTTACTTATATTCTTACATAATGTGGATGTAATAATATTCTAATTATTTAAAATAATCAAATAAATGGTGTAAAAAATATAAAAAGTTATATAATATGATATATTTTAGGGGATTACAAAATTCCCTAAAATATCATGACATTTATATTATGTAATAAAATTGATGGTTATAATTGTTTTTTTTCATGAGGGTTTTAAAATGAAAGTATTGAATATTATCAAAATCAACAATGATGTTATTTAATGAGATTGTTTTGTTATAAAATTATATAAAAATTAACAAAATAATGATATAATATGTGGTCTAATATTTCATTCTATAATAATTTTTATTCAATTTTTATTAATTTTATATAGCATAGACTACTTATATTTTAATCTTTTTAGAAATTACAATGTGCCCTTAACATCAATTATAAAATGGAATCACCTCCCCCACTTATTGACACAAAATTATAACTTCTAAGTCAGAAAAGTCTGCAAAATTAATAAATTACAATTAATAATGTTATAATGGTATTTTTTCCTCCAAATGACCAACCATGTATCCTTTAAGAAAATATTTAAAGGGAGTCCACCGAAAAAGAGGTAACTGTCTTTAGTAAATATTTCAAGTTTAATTTTTATTCCTATTACTCTTCATATATGTTTAAATTGCATAATTAATTACTCTCTTATAATGTATATATACATATTTATTTATTTGATGTTATTATTTTCATAAAACCATATTCTGCTATTAATCCATCCTACAAAAAATTAAATCACTCCATGAGCGTACATACGACATAAAATCTCAATGTGGTAGTGTAATTTGTTCCTCATCACAGCTTTACATGGATTGTTTTAATTATGGAAATAATGGAAATAATGGAATATATGATATTTATGAAATAATAGTGACTATATAATTCTTAGTTATTATTTACCATCCATTCAATCCATCCATTTAAAAATGAAAAAAATGTTCAGGTGTATGTACTGGCAATTATCTCAATGAATACTATTATTAATTATTTAGTAAATATCATTATAGATTATAATAATTACCCATATATTTAAAATATTTTATATTTATACCATAAATAAATTATGGGTTTTATATAATTTTTATAAAATTATAGTCTTGGGAACTATCAAATCCAAACATACATGAAAAAAGAAGCAGTTACTACCTGAAAGAGTGATTCTAAAAATGAATTTATAATAAATGATTGATAAAATATTATAATTAAATAATATATTATGTGATATATATTTGTATTATTCTTAAAAATATGTATAATAGAATTATATTAATTATATAATGGTTTCAAAAAAATGGAATGAAAATTGCAATGGATGACATAGATTTTCGTCTCACTTTTATTCCTGGGGGACACATGCCTTATACATTGCTTATTACATTGGTGTTGTGCATATACATACCATGAATTTATATTATGAGTTTTATCAAGAATATTACATAATTTAGGTATATAAATAAATTTCATTGTTTATTGGTATTTTTGATTCAAACGTTACCAAAGAGGTGGTGGTATATTTCACAACTTCATTGTTATTACGGATTGTCTATGTTAATGTCATTAATAAAGATTATTTATCTTGTACGATCATTTTTTTCTAATGTTGTTTTTTAAGAATTTTTTTAATAATAATACATTTTTAATTTTTTTAACCATTCATTACATTACAAAAATCATTGTTAAAATATTTTCTTTTTCATTTTCCTAATGAGAAACATTGTGAATTTTCTGCAAAAATGTTGACGGAATGTTTTTTCTATCATATACAACAGAAGTTTATTTTCGCTCCATCATGAAACTGTAATTAAATTAATCATTATTTACAATATTATTTTGTTATATTCAAAGAAATTATTTTATTTTTTTTACTTGAGAATTGTTATTTGATGTGAACATCAATGGGGAAATGATATTTTACTCAAAATATTTTTGATAACATTTTTTTTGGTATTTTTATACATCAATAATTAAAATTATTTATTTTATATATTTAACATAGTGTATAAGTGTTTTTGATACCATATTTTGAAAATTTCTTATTTTTCAACATTGAATATTATGTTTCTCTAAAATATTTATATTCATGTATGATAAATATGTTTATTTCATTAACATTATACGATTTTATATATTGTGTTTTTAAAAGAATGTACCCAAGTGGAAAATTCTCTTGTTTGGCATCCAAAAAGTCCTAGGATCTATTTAGGCAGGGATGAAATTTTTGGGGTATTGTAGTGTGGCATTATTGTGGAACAATTGCATCAATGGAACTATTAGGGTAATGAAACTATAGATAAGGAGCTACTGTAGCTGGAATCATAGAGGAAATGGTACGGTTTTAGGTATTGTGTCAACCTAGGTACTATAGTTGTACACTTTACTAGAGGGGCATCTAGGAAAGAAATGGACTTTCATGCCCCTAGGCCTTTGGGCTATGTAATGGGTCTCACACTACCCAGTCAAAAGAGGTCTTTACTAAAATTTAATAATAAAATTAGGCATCATCCCTATCATTTTAAACAAACATATTGTGTTTACATTGAATTTTTTTAAATAACGATGAAAATATTGATAAATATATATTATTTACTCAATACATATATTTTATGATAAGGAAGATTTATATGTGAATTAAATAAATCAATTTGATACATAAGGAATGTGTTGGACTTCTTGTGACGGGTGGGACCTAGAATTGTGGTTCCCCTCGATGCATCGGTAGGTCTCATAAGACAAATTTTTTGGGAAAATTAAATAGGTTTTTAACCATAATTATTAGACTATGTTGGGAATGATATTGAATATATATATACACTGTTATTTCTAATATCATGATGTTCAATATATATTATTCTCTTTATTAGGAATTTATTTATTATAATCCATGATATTTTCACTATGATATTGTATGTGGATTCAATATTTTCTTATGTTATTTATTAAATGGAATGTGTGTATAGTTATTTACTTGATTTATGGATTGTTCATTGTATTATGAAAATATTAAGGTTGATTAAATGGAATATATTGTCATTTATTTTCCATTCCTTGTTGATTGTTTTTGTTGATTTTAGATTGATTTTATTGTAATTAACCCTTACTGAGCTTTTGAGTTCACCATTTAATTGTATTTTTTCTATTGGAAGCCATAATTTTTTCCATAACTATTAAGTAATGATATTTTAGAAGTAATAATTATATTCTTGAAAAAATCAAGTTTTGTATTATGTGATTTGGAATGTAATATTTGAATTCTATTTGTATCTTGTTTACTAATACTACAAAACGTTTTGGTCCTTCAGGATATGACTCCTTGATTGATGTGGAAATTTAAAAAATATATCATTGGATATAGGCTAATGGGGTTGGGGTATATTACATATTATTTATTCTACATTGTCGAGTTTTAAATTTTTAATGTAAAACTATTTACAATTTTCTTCTACTTGGATACATGAATCAGCTACAGGATGAACTCACATATGGTAATCCCATATGTGAATCCCCAACATGGTTAATCACTTACACGAATCACATATAATGTCAATTTAGTTATTTAAATCCTTTAAATTTGTTGCCTATTTTGGGAATTACATAACTATATTTGGTTATAAAAATTTTCTTATCTCTTTAATGATATTATGTAGAGAAAAACACCCACATGAAAAACCCCTTCATAAATAGGTCTCTATAGTTCAGATAATGTCAAATATTTTCTCTAAAATCTATAAATAATATTTATTTTACAATTTTTCATATATTTATTTTTAACATAATTTTTTCATATATTTAAACTATTTAAATGATATTATAAATCAATATTAATGATATTTAACTTTTGTGACGTGTTTTGAATTATATTAAACATGTTTTTATGATGTTCGATGTGAGTATTATCTACAGACATGGAACTTATAGATTGGACATTGATTTTTTTTATTTTGCGATATTTTCTTCAATTTTATTATTTATAAATTAATATTATTAGTAATGCAAGACTGATTTTAATTAATTTTAAATATTTAATTTAGTTTTATTTGGGTTTTAATATCACCAAATTATTAATTTTTGTATCAAATATAATTTTTTAAATTTTTTAATTCAAATTCATAATTCCCATTTTCTAAAGATATTTAGTTGGAATATTTATATATTATTATTTTAGAATATTAAATTTTTTGATTTAATTTTTTTGATATGTCGTTATAGTATTAAATTTCTCTTATGAGTATTGTGACTCTGTGGAATGATAATTTCTCTCTTTTTTCTCTCTTTCATATAATGATGTTTTATCATTTTTTGATCTATGAACTTTATTAAATCTATTATATTTGTTGGTATTATTTCAAAAAGTATTTCAAGTGATGATTCTATTAGAGACTACTCATTTGATACTTATTCCATGATAAAATTCTTATTTTTATGTGACATGGGGAGAAGAGTGTGGTGGGTTGATACTCTGATGTGTTTTACATTATATATGTAATGAATATTCCTCACTACAACATGATGATCTATAAAGGGAATAACAAAATCATGTATCTCTTCTTCTACATCCATCAAGAGAAAATTGAGATGATAAAACACTCAATAATTTTTTCATGTATTTTTTTCTCCTTATATTTATTTTGTTTCACTTTCTTAACCCTATAACACCTCTTCACATATTTTATGTACACTCGTTTTTTATGAGATTAAGGACAAAATAATTATTCTTTTATTCCATAAAGTTCTTAATAACAAAATATTATATTTATACCCTTTGGTTCGTGAATCCGGTTATCTAATGGAGATGTTACATTTATTCTATACCTCCCCATACAACAGTCAGGGTTACAATAGTTACCCCACAAATTTACAGAAAGGGATTATTTAATCTGGTTATGCTACCCCTTCAAAAAATATGATTAATGTGGAATGTATTTCTCACTATGTAGATAGGTATATGACTATACGAGGACAAATTGGACAAAAAAAGTGTACACAACATCCATGTTTTATTTTCATTATTTTTCTTTTTGAACATCCAATTATATCTATTAATTAAAAATTATATTTATATTAAATATTTAATAATTATATTTTAATTTTTTAATCCAATATATTTAGTCCCCTCTATACCATCGTTTGTTACTCTATCTGAACTAACAATTCCACTATTATTTGACCATGTGTAGGATGAAAATGAAAGAGAATATGATGTTGACTAGAACACAGTTATTTTTTACTCATAGAAAGAAAATATCTTATTCAAACCACTGATTCAATCCTCAAGAGTTTGAATATCATGAGAATAATTTATTATTGGTGTTTCCAGAATCGATAGCCCATCATATTCAGTGATAGAAGAAGTTAGACCCTAGGATCTAAGATCATTTTGAGGTTTTAGGGTGAATTTTTTTGTGGAATACTAATAAGTTATTATTTATTGGTATAGTTATACACATGATTTTTTCTATATATATATCAGAATCATAGATACAACCCTTACTCATTTACTTTGACTATATTTGATAATATCGTATTGGATCTTTATTGGTTATTTGAGGAATAAATGATTCAGATAGTGTATTATTATGGGAACTCAAAACATTGAAGGAGGTTACTCTAGTAATAGTGTAGTGGTAATATGGAGATGTCTAATAGGATTCATGGAGTGGGATTTTAATAAATTGTATTAGTTAATGGGGCTTTTCTCCAATGAGGATCAGTGATTCCTAGTAGAACAACATGGGAATTAAATTTGATATATTGAGGAGTTTATAACACCTCACATATGTAAAAGGTACAATTTTGATCTACCATTCACTAAATATTCTTTATTTTGTAGTTTTAGTATGTTGGAGGTGTTAATTTAATATTGGTGGATTGTTTGAGTGGGGGGGGGATGGACAATATTTAGGGCATTTTTTATGATGAGAGAATCCTTCTGCTAACTTGTCTCATGGTAGTAAGTGCTTAGTTGACCCCTAGTAGAGGTGGAAGTACAATGGGGGCCACATAATGTTTGGTGACCTTGGAATGGGGATCTAGTTCGTACCAAGAAACCTAGTTTCTACCTGATATGTAACTAGTGAGTTCCTTGGTTTTTTAATTAAATTAAAACATTTTTTAAACAATTATATAAATGTTACTCTCCCCATACCCAAATTTATATTCCTCCAACCAGGTATCCCCCTTATATCATTCCCATCATCTATTCTCTCCCAAATGGTGGATCATGGTCCTTATGGCTCTGAATCATGGGTTATATATCATAACTGATCACCTATACTAAAAAAAATCATCTTCTTTCTCTTCTATAACACCCGAAGATTCCATGTTATGTTTCTCTTTAAATAATACAATTTCTTGATCAGTACACAACTTCGAGTTCTAGCACACCATGAACAATCTAAATAGCCATTTAAAAAATAATTATAAATATTAATACCCAATTTTTGAAATTTTATAAATATTATTTTTAAAAATTTAATTCATTTTTGCATTTATAATATGAAAATTAGCATAATGTTAATTTTTTTGGAAGTTTTTAGAAAATTTTGAATTTCTGATGAATAATGAGAAACAATATGTTATTGTTTAAACCAAAAATTTTATTTAAATAATTAGTATTAAATTAAATTTATTTTAATGTAATAATAGATACTTAATTACTATATTTTTCTAATGTAATTAATTGGATTCATATTATAATTAGATTGGATCTATAAAATTTAATTGAATTTATGAACTTCTTTTACCAACCTTCTAGGAACATTTACAAATTTGCAAAAAACATAATTTTACTGCTTCTGTGAGTTGAATTTAAAAAATCCAAAACAAATTTTTGTCATTAGTATGAAAAATTTGGTTCAATATAATGAAAATAATTTTAGGGGAATAGTTACTGTTGAATTTTATTTACCATGGTCAAAAGTAAATATGGTAATTAAGGGTAAAAATTATATTGTAATAATAAAAAATTACCCCAAAGTAGTCCTAATTAAATTAGATAAATGTATATAGAAACAAACCATCCATTAGAAAAATAATGATCCTTTTGGATCCACATGGATTATATTAATACATTTATTATATTTTATATAAAGTCATGTTAAAAGTGTTAAATTCCAATTTTATTATGTAAACAATTTTAAATATAGAGTTATATGTTAGATAAATTAAACTATAAATATTCATTAGAAATCTCAAGATATTTTCTACATAATAATATTTTATTTATTATTTTTACATTTAATAATTAAATTTACTTGTAACACAATGATTATATATTAATTACAATATTAATGAAAGTTTAAAATAATTGATATTATAAATATTAAAATAAATGAAAATTAAAAATTTTGATTCCATCAATGACTTTTCTAGGTGAATATGACATATTTTAGGGTATAATCAATTTTTTTTATGTAATCATGTTTTTATGACTTTATCATATTTCAAATACTAAATCATGTCAAAATTGAAATAAATGTGTTTTTTTAAAAAAAATCTTTTATTAAATTATATATTTGACCTAAAAATCAATGATTCGACCAACTGACTTTTATAATGTTAAATATGTCATTAATGAACCACTTTAGGTTTTCTTGGTATTTTATTGAATCCATATTAACCATGTAGTATAAAAATACTAGGAGACATCGCAAAAGTTAAACAATTTAACTAAGGGTTAAGTCAAAATGATACTGTTAATATGGTGACCCAACATTGTATAAAATCTGTTGGTTGAGAGAATTTCAACCCATCCCCACGTTATCTTATAAATAAATCCAGTTTGAGATATTAGAAACCTAAAATATGTTTCTAATAAATTAATACTTCAAGCTATTCTTAATGTGCCCCTCATCTCTCTTATAAAAGGGACCTCACTTTCTTTTAATTCACACCTCAAAGCCTGTTGGCTCAGCCAACCCCAGCCTCAATATCCTCCCAAATACCCTAATATATCTCTAGAGGCCTTAAATTTCTCATTAATTCAATCTAAAGATACCTTTTCTTCATATCAAAAAGAAGCACCCAAAGAAAAGGTAATTATTTTATCACCACATTCAATGTTATTTTCTTCTTGCACTTCCTATTTAATTTTTGTTTCAATACTGAAATAATAAATCAAGTACCATCTACATACAGATATGTTATTATAAATATGTTACAACCATGTTCATTATTTTATCCATCCTATGATGGGAAAAGTCACTATACATGCATACGTATGGCTTACCGTCTCAAAGTCATGGTGTGGTTTGTTATTCAACACTTAATTATTTTGATGTGTATAGTAATGAGTTTATTTAATGTTAATAATAAATATAACATGATAATTTTTCTGTATATATAATATATCATCCAATTACATATCATTTTTCCATCAATATAATGATATTTTCGCTCATGCGTACGTATGGCTTACCGTCTCCACGACGCAATGAGATTTCGATCTCTATCCTAACCATTCAAGAATAACATATTTTTGATGATTAAATATTATGTCTGATAACATAATATAATTTTTGATATTAATCATATACATCAAATCCATAAAAAAACATTACATACTTAATGAATCATATGAAAGAAAATGAATCAGTTAACACCCGAAACAGTGATAATACTGAAATATTAGTAACAAAACAATGCTAGAGGATAATATATGATATCATAATTATTTATGTGGTTCTCATATAATTATGTAAGAAATATTTAACTAATATATATGTGGTTAACATACCCTCGACTATGAAAAAGTACAAGGTAAGGCTTAATTTTACAATCTCTTTATTATCCAAAGTTTTTTATAGGTAAATATCTACTCGGACGTCATTATCATCCACAACTATATTTCATAAAAATGTATTACAAAAGAAATTAATATTTCATATAATATAGTCTTAAGTCATTTATACAATGTTTTGATATTTTATAAAAAAATTAAAGGAATCATTCCATCTTTTTTCAAACAATGTACATTACGACATTTTCAACAAATTTAGTAAAGAATGTTTTTTATCTTATACAGAAGGTGCTGCTATTTTTTGCCATTATAACACCATAGAAGATTCCCTTACAATATTTTAAGAATATTTTGAAAATAAATGTTTTCTTTTATAATTATTTTACTTTTGAATGATTTAAAAGTAGAAAGAGATATTTCTATTATGTAGTTTTTGTATTGATTTCATCTATTTCAACATCTATTGTTGGATTTAATGTTTAATTGAAGTGGATTTATTAAGATACAATATTATATATGGTATTTATAGTTTTATGATATGTATGTATATGGATGTGTTATTTTTATGTAATTCCATGTTTATGGATAATGTATTAACATTTCATATGTTAGTTTAATATGAATTATTATGTTGTGTTTCACTATTTTCATATGAAAAATGAATTGGACGTAGTAAGTGTGGGTGGGGCATACTATAACCCCTCAATGTGTTGGTAGGTCTCGTGAGACAAACTACTTTCATGTCATAAGGCCCTGCCAATACTTTTATTTTTAGTCTTGGAAAGTTCCTTGGATATGTGGTTATGATGTCCGGTATTATGCAATCCATCATTATGAGAATAACTATTGATATTACATGTCATTAATCAACTAGTAGAATATCCATGTGAATAATTAAATGGAATAATTTGATTTATCCTTACCATATTATGTTTAAGATTAATTTTAAGTGTCTTTTATTTTATTATTATACATGTCCTTAAATGATTATGATTATTTATGATAGTTTCCTCTATATAGTTATCCTTACTGAGCACCTGAGGTCACCTATTTCTAATTTTTATTTTCCCAGGAAGCAAAGATGTATATTACAACTAACCCGTAAGGACATGTTATGGAATATGAGTGTTTTTAAAGGAGACACATTTTTACTTTTTCATTTCAAAAAGTAATGTAAAACTTATGTATGTATCCCGTACTTACAAAGATTGTAATCTCATCTGTATTTTAAGACATGATCTCTTATGATCATGCCATTGTTATGTCATAATGAACTAAGTCTGGTTAACTAGGGTCCGTGAGTTACATCTTCTCTATTTCACTAATTGTCTCACGGTTTATTGTCTATTACTATAAAATATATAGATTTAGGTGTTTCTATATATCTATAGATGGGAAAAAAATTAATTTAATTTAAGGTATACGGTCCATTGTCTTTTTATTAGTTTTTATTATTTTGGAAGGAATTATATGAAATATAGGATTCCATAACCCTGTGAACATTACAAAATTTAAATTTAATGGTTTTCATGGTTATATTGTATTTAGTGAGACCGGGTATAGTTTTTAATGATATTATATTTTAGGTTCATTAGATATATTATATTCTATGTCCAATTAACATGTGGTTCTTTTTTAGAACAAAATAATTATAATTAAATTGAGGGAATTATAAATGATACAAGACTTTCTCATCCCTAGGTGTACTTTTAGACCATTCCATAATTATGAATGGCCTGTGAAAATAAAATTCAGGGGGTGTGATATGATACGCATGAGAATTTGAGTGGTATAGTGACTTGGGAGAATGACCCATTGGAATAATTAATGAAATGTGTTGGTTGTGAGTGATGAATCATTTGTATTAATGACTTCATGGTGTTGCATTGTCCACCATCGATTATTTGGTGGTTTTCAATACACTATGGATTTTTTGGTGGTATTTCATCCAGCATTAATTATTTTTTATCTCTTCCACCTATGTGGAGTTTATTAGTGATACATCATCCAAATGTAGAATGATACTAGTGGTATATCATCCACCATGTGATTGACTTTAGTTGTTCAACATTCACCAATAATAAGTGCCAAAATTTTGCATCATTCTCATGTATATTAGTATTAATTGTATTTATTCCACATAGAAATTGATACTTTTGGTTCCTCGTCCATATAGAGACTTTAATTGTTGTTATAATTTCTACTGTGAATATTTTTATAGTGTTATATCATCACCATAGAGTAGGATACCCCTGGTGAATAATCAACCATAAAGAGTTGTCTCGGTGGCCAATCATCCTCATAAAGACTAGATTGGGTGGTATATCATACACTTAGTGATGGTGATGCTTAACTCACTAGTAATTCATCATTCAATATTTATTAACGGATTGGTAATGCATTGATCTCCAACTCATACATGATGGTGGTATCTCATTCTTCTACTTATAAGATGAGGACAGATATGTCATTCATCTTCCATTTATATTTAGACTACTTGTTTATAATAGCATTACAAAACTATATAGTGTTGATAAGTTCAAACCTATTATAGTTTTTTAGAATAATTTGAATGGATGATATATTTATTTTTTCTATTCATCATTATTATTTACATTCTATATTGTTAACTCTATTTTTTTTTAATATGACTTTCACAGGATATCATTAGTGGTTGCCTATTTAGTTTTTCTCAAAAATGTTAATTAGAACCCCCGTATATGAGAAGAATACAAGTTTCATTAACTTGGTTTGGGTAAAGGGCCTTGTATATATTGAAGGATGAATTGGTAGATCTCGGATTGCATTGGGAAATGGAACTAAGCCATGTCTTAGGACTAGTTCTATGGATATAACTAGTTTTTTTTATTTTTGGACCATGTTGTATATGGTTTATGCATGATTCATATTTTTTAAACAATTTTTGTTCACATGAAATGTATAATATAATTATATGATAGTATGTTGGATGATATTTACTTTTCATTAGAACATATGCGTGATGATTGTTATTATTTTTGTGTTGCATTATTACGATTATTTTTCTGTAATATGTTTGTAATAGTTCCGAGATTTTTATACAAGATAGATGACTTTATAACCATATTGGTCACCAACCCTTTATAATGGTCAACAAAATCTACTATGAAAGAGGGCATGAATAAGGTGTTTTTCCTCTAGTCTAGTCATCATAAAGTTATATCAATCAGGGGATTCTATTGAATGAGACTTGGAATAAGTTGTTTTTCCTTATATGTTATTTATTTATTAAAAAATTAAGGAGGTAAAATTTATTATCATTTCATTCAATAATAATTTATAAAAAACCATTTGATAAGATATTTATATAAAGATAAATTATATTGAATTGCCTTACTAAAAATATTCTTTATGGTATAAATTTTATGAATATCATATATATAAAAAACCGTTTAAAAATTATAATAGATAATTACTAAATGTATAAGGAACGATAAAATTTAAAAATAAATATGGGATAAATGTGATTTATATGTAGATAAGGGGATAGTTAACATTGATATATAAGTGGAGTTATTCTTTATTTATTATAGTAAATCCATCTCTTTTTAAAAAATAGATATTTGTGTTTTATTATTATTTTAAATAATTTATTATTTCAATGTTGTATTTATCAAATATAGTTATTATTTTATACATGAATTACAGAATGTTAATGTGTTTAAAATTACATGATTATACTGTTTTTATGTATCATTTAATACATGAGTTAACACATTATACTTTTTAATTAAATCCCTAAGACATAATGAACAATTTATTCTTATTATTTATACCAATATCTAAATAATTTATTGACTCATAGATATTTGAAACTATGGATAATATAATTTATATCATATTATGTGACTTTAGTAAATATTTTCTGAAATTATTCATTAATAATAAACATAATAGATATTTATATATTATGATTTAATTGATAGATAACATGGTTATTGAGATATGAATTTGTAGACTAATAATTTTTTGACGGATTCACATTATTGAAAATTATATAAATATAATGATATGGTATATTTAAAATTTAATCAGACTAAGGTGTTGAATTATTAAAAGTTATATATATTATAATGATATTATATTTTGTTTTTTTACTGAAAATATAAGTAATTTGTAAATCATGGAGAACAAAAAATCAAATTTCACATGTAACATTTCGAATGATGGAATTATAGGAAGAAATATTTTTATGATACCCAACACATATTTTATACAAAACCACCTGTATATTCTATATAATAGTAATGAGGATTCATTATATATTGTAAATAACATATATATTCGTAGGTATTTTATTATAAGAAAGAATTATAGTTTTATAGGAAATAAATGCTATTATTCAATATAAATACAATTATTTAAAAAATTTAGTCATGAATTCTATAATCCATCTATATTTTAGTATGATGGTTAAATAAATTACCATGGCTATATGTATAATCATTAAATTACTATAAAATTAAGCCTCATATTTTATGTAAACAGGTACATGATAATTAATATAAAAAGAATAATAGTGGTGTTACTCTTTTGGATTTAACAATAAAAGTATATTCTGTGATGTAAAGTACCCAATTTTTTATTAATTTACTTTTTGGATAATTGAAAAAATATTAGAGTTGGATTATAAAATACTTCAATTTATAATATTTTATTATAATGGGTTGATAAAAGTGGTTAAATTATAGTTGTTTAATTGGTGTTTTTATGATTGAATTATTTTTATAAAGGAATAAAAAATGATCCCATAATAATGGATTCAGAATCAAACTGATATAGTTTTTCTTAAAAAGAAATATCAACAAACTTATAGACATAAAATCTATTATCGTAGAGGTATTATAGTGGGTAATATGGGGAGAGTATTTATTGAAAATAATTTTATCAACTTCCAGGAATTATTTTGTAGATATTGTATTGAATTAAATTAGATAAAAGTATAAAATATAGAAAAAAAATTAAATAATGAATTTTACTAAAGATTGAAGTGTTAATGTTTTTAATCTCATTATGTAGTATGGAACAATATTTTTTTAATTTTATGTCAATATAATTATTTATTTTATTAAAATAGATAGAAAATTTAATTATAATATTATAATTTTTCATTGAATAATAATATAAAAATATATTTTTATCAAAATTATCATTCAACACCTCATTCTATAGTATCATGAATAATTAGTTCATTATTTTAGAAAAAAAATAAAATTTTAAAATACCAATATTTTTTATCACAAAGTTAACATAATTTTATTTTTTTCACCCAAAAATGATTTCTTATTGGGTCTTACTAGTGTAGTAATAAAAATAAATTACACCAGATCTCTCAGAAATACCTTCCCATAACTACTTACTATGTATCCCATGGGACATAAATAATGAATATATTGATTTATAGAATATATAAAGAATATATAATAATAATTAATTAACTAAAATTAAATTTTCATGGATGAAATAAAAAATATTAATATATTAAATATGTTCTCTCACACACTGTCAAGCTTGTTTTAAAACATAGTCTAATAAACCAACCGACCATATATATCGTAATAATAATATGATAAATTATACAAAATATTGAAATCAATAGGCTCATGTTTCTAATGGAATCATTGTGATATTCCATAAATGATATCCAAATGAATAAAATCCTGCCAGAATTGATAAACTTATTTTGTCTCAGTAACCAATTAAATCCAACATCAACATTACTTTTTTGATACATTATTGAAATCATTAAAACCATAACATTTACCCATTCTTTATTTTTACCATTAGAAATTTGGGACACAATATGAACCAAAAATTAAATTATGAAATTTATTAAATAACAACCACAATGATAGAAAAATGAAAACCGTTTTTTAAAGCTACCAAATTGAACTCGATAGGGAATCTATTGTAGATGAATGTGTTAGGTGTGTTGTCATCAGCACATGGGTAATGGAACCTAAGAGGAGGGAAGAATGATTATTATGTATAAAATAATCCATTAATGTGAGATATCGAGGATTTAAAGAATTTCATGGTAGTGGATCAATCAAAATTGTAGCTAATAGACATAAATGAGATATGTCCAACTACTATGTGTGAATATTTGGTCTAAGTCAATGAAAATATGTTTTCTTTTCCCCCATATTCTAAATACCATACCAAAAATTTCAATCATTGAATGTATCATTTATTTATATGATAATTGGAATGATTAATATTGGAGATAATGTTATTATTGAGATAATAATAAGGTAAATATTCATACATAACAATTTATAAGGTTTATTGAAAGTTATTTTTTTAATTGATTATTAAAAAAAAATACTTAATGATTTACCTATTACCTAAACATCAGAAGGGATGAAATTAAATGATACCACATTAAATTTTTTTAATTTAATAAGTACTCAATATCTGAGAAATCACAATTTAATATCACAAGTGTCACCTTGTCACCATTTATCATCATTAAGCATCACTATGCATCACTGTTGTCTACATTGTCATCCCACCACCACAATAACCTGTCATCTGAGATCATTGGAAACCATATAACCCATCATATAACATCACACCAAACTATGTTATAATTGTCTCCCTATGAAGAAAATATAACTTTAGTTACAATAAAAATATGAAAACCATGAACATCAACATGGTACCTTCAATATAAACCGATGACCTCCACCATAACCAGACAAGAAGAAAATCAAAACTTATCCAAAAACTGAAACCCCACTGAATAGAAATAATAATATTGGACACCAATAAGAAGGAAAAAAACTATCACTTGGTGTATGAGGAAGAAAATTTAAAGACTAATTACATCACCAGAGGACATATTCTTGGATTTCCGGAGGCCATCGAAAAAACAACTCAAAACATCATTGGAACCACTGTTCAATATTCTATTAGGGGGGGGAGTTGTGAAACATGAAGTAAAATAAGTGGTGGAGGAGTTGAGGTATCTAAATGATAGTAATAATTATTGAGAAAGAAACCATTACACTATAAAATGGGGTAAAACTGGCCCATATAGAGCAATCAGAGTCATCGCCCATCAAATCATGAAATCCATAACCTCTTTGAACCATAGATTCAAATCTGACCTAGATATATTATGACGAACATAAAGGAATAAATTCATAAAGAGAATCCAAAAAGAAAGAATAGAATTAAAAAATCATCAGTACACAATAATATATTTAAATAATAATGCTTCAACCAAAAATTAAATTCAGAGCACAAATAAGTCATGGAGAAGAAATAGAGTTGGAGGCGAGAGGAGAGGATGAAATAATGAAGAGAAATAATGACAACACTCATATGTGAAATCAACTGTAAAGAGAATGGTTTTAGGAATAAAACCTAGTAGGAGGTACGAACAATATTAGGAGAGTTGGGAGAGAATGGAAACTTCATCCTAACTTAGGATTACATAGTATTTTAAATATTAGATATTCCACTATGTCAGAAAATTGATATTTGATTTTTAACATTGATTCTTATTATGAACGATGAATGAATTAAGGAATAGAGAAAAACATTTTATGAACCTATATAAACCTGAAACCATAATATAATAAATGAATATTGAAAATATGAAGATAACTAACATGTATGACCATCCTTTATATTATTCAGGATCCTCCTTTTTAACAGATTGAGTGTTCACTATTATTCTCTGAATAAATAATAGTTTTGAGGTTCCTTGAATTTAATTTTAATCAAATTTTCCAACATAGGGACAACAACAAACAATTTATTTTTTAAAATATCATTAATTATCCATTTATAATGATTGTTCATATATCGATCACTATATCAATTATACTAATCATTCATTGATTTTTTGATAGCCATATCATACTCCAAGATTTAATTAAAAAATATTTTCTAAAAGATATCTTGTAAGATACTAATATATTTCAATTTTTTAATTTAATTCATCCCAAATATTTTAAATTTTTTAATTTTTAATTTATTTTATTTTTGAAACCATGACATGTTTATGATAAAACATTACATAGTGAACCTGGTCATATTCAAATCCATGATCCTTAAAAAATCATAGGATCCATTCCCTCCTCTATATTGTATTTACACATAAGGATACCCAATCAAAATATTATATTTCTGTCTAGTTAAATTACACTATAAGAATTGTCATTATTACTTTAATTCCAATATAAAATTATTTTTCCCATCCAATTTCTGGTGTGGCTATATATTTATCCATTTAATAGGAGTATAACCATTTTCTATTATGAATTTTAATAGTGCATCAATTTCATGTGTGATTCACCCCATATTATATATCTGAATCTCATCTTTGGGTTATATTTCATAACTTTATTATCCTTTTTCAACATTGTAATATTCTAATAGATGGATTTTATCATTGATAATATCCAAATTTTTCTGTCCCATTGAACCATTAGATTTTTCTTCATTAGCATGCCAATATAGGATTCATTCTCACTAAACATGATAAATAATTCACAATTATTGATTATCATATTATTCTTAATGGTTTATATATTACATTTCATTATAATTATCCACTAAAGATCATCCTACCATTAAAATCATATAATATAAGTATGCTTACTTTCCCAAGACCTCTAAGCCATCTATCACTTAAATATTAAAATGAAAAATATAACTTCCCACAAATGTAATATTTTTTAATAGAAAAAACAATTTTGATAAATTTAAAGAGATCATATTTTATAAAATCTCATAAAAACAATATAGACTTAACATTATTGACTTTATTTCATCCCATACCCCTTCAATAATGGATTAATATACCGTATAATAAAATTTAAAGGAATATACTATTCATTAAATTATAAAAAATATCCTCACATGGAATAAAAAATTTATTAATATAATTATATTCACCAATCCAGAACTAAAATATCTTTTATTAAAATTTTTCTTCAATTACTCATATTAAATAGTGTTTTATGAAATATTATAAATAGAATTTTTAGTGTAATAAATTATTTTAAATAACATCCCTAAATAATTTTTTGATTCTTTTTGATTTCATATTTTTTTTTACTATAATAGGAATTTATTTTACTACTTGAAACATACTAAAAAAATTCAATATATTTTTCATTGAAACAGTTATGTTATTATAATAATGATAATGTAGAAAACCGTTATGATGATATATAACCTAAAACACAAGATAACTAGTGGAAAAATTAAATAAAATATAATCCTCATGGTAAAAATAAATTTTCAACACCAATAATTTTTGTAAATAAGTGTTAAAAAATTAAAATTGACATTTACTATAATGTTATATTGTATGATAGAAAATCACAATATATAAGTAATTAAATTATACACACACTCATGTTATTGAGTTTCTAGTCATCGGTGTCCGGCTATTATTATCCCGCTATCAATATCAATGTATTAGTATTAATGATTAATTAATATATGGATATAGTGTGTTAATTTCTATGAAATATTATAAATATAAAACAATAATAATAGTTAAAATAACCATCAACATGAATTAAACTTGCATGGTTGAAATTTATTCAAATTACATAAGTTACTCTACATTAATAGATGTTTTGTGTATTGTTCATCTCATAAACATGACTTGATTGGGTGGATTATATATTTAATTCAATTAAATGGTCTGAATAATTGAGAAATTTATTATTCACATCACAAACTAAAAAATATAATTGAAAATATATTTAGAGAGAAATTTTATATACAATTATTTATATCAATGAACATGATAAATTTTCTCATTTTGGAGAGACACATCCTGCTCCATGTTTTATGAAATCAAATATTGAGTTGATTTTTATCTGATATGATGATAAGATACCTAAATCTAAGACAATAATCATTCTACAAAGTGAAGTAAATTTAAAGCTATTTATATTATATTTTTGCATGTTTTGATGTGTTTGGGAGTCACCGTAGAAAGGTGAAGGTTTTCAAACCCGATCTGCGATCTTTGACAAAATCATGGTTTATCCTGATTTCCATTGGCCTGCTAAATTTTAAATTTATTATAATTTAATAAATCCTTGATTTTTCTTTGGAAATTTTATATTTTTTCTTATAGTATATGTCAATTTTTAGATCCTAGTCCAAGATTATATTTCAATTTCACTACATGTTGATTATAAACCCTGGAAATATTATATTAAATGTTAGTGGAGACTTATTTATTAATGTAGACAAAATCATTTATATAATATTATTTCCAAGATACACCATGATTCATTCTTTTGGACCCTATTAATTTCAGAAACTTTTCTACAGACCATGATGGAGATGATGTATGTCTTATATTCAGTTCCTTGTGGTAAAATATTAGCTCATCCACTGATTTTACAACCCATGTCTAGTATAAATTTTTAATTTTATAAAATTTCCCTTGATATTGTCATAACCAACCATACCATATTTGAAAAATCATGGTATTTCATCACTATAGGGATTCATATGCTATATTGTGTCTAATTAAGTTAACACTTTCCAACCATTTAACTCCTCTAATAAAATCTATTATGTTTTACTAAGACCTATTTCTTGGTTTTGTACATATATGAATATTTCATCATTTTCATAATACAATGAGTCTCTACTCTTTCATACTTTGTTTATAGAATCGATAATTTCCTTTAATTTCTATCGTGATGCAACTAAATTAGTACAATACACCTTCATTTTCATTGATCCTCGTTGTTTATCTCTTATATTCATTATCATTGTTAAAATAATATTATACAACAAGATCCATGTCAACCTGAAGGATATCAAATCAAGAGTAAATATAACAAACATCTAGAAAACATAGAGATATAAAATATTTTAATGATAAATTAACTCAACAATCATGAATAATTCTTCAGAAAAATACATTAGAGTCTTCATGTCATCGCACTATAGTTATGGATAATTTTTGTGAGATATATTTAACCGTTACCGGGATGACATTCTTGAAGATAATATAAACACTCTTGACCATTAAAAATATCAAAAATTAGTTATTTTAATATATAAACCACATAATTATTTGACATTTAAGAGATATTGTTCTCCATAAATTAATTTTATCTAGTAAATGCATAAACTATTCAATGACATGCATCAAAATAACACTATATAATTCATCTCATATTCCAATATATCATCAACCAATTTCAACATTCATAATAGATCCAAAATACCATGTAAGAAACATATTTTACTCCCTTTATCACTATATCTCACCACAGGTCATAAATTTTATAACAAATACAATTTAGAATCATCAACCAACCATCAAAACATTAATCTCCTCAACGTATTCAATATCAATCATCCTTGTAAATTAAAAAAATTATATACATGTATATTTGTCTCCATTAAAAGGAATATAATATAAAAATCATCGATTAGTGGGATGTTGGATCCATTAGGGGTGGATTATAATAATGGTCCATCTTGACAATATAAATATATATGTAGAGTGTTTTCACTATGGTAGTTTCTAGTTTGGAGGATGATGATCGATTTTGATAATGGGGTTGGAGGTTCATGGTATATGTATGGGTTGAGAGGAGGGAATTATGGCCTTTGTGTGTTCTCAATGAGGAGGTATAGAGATTTAGTGATTTAAATAGTGAGTAAGACATATAGTTTTTTTGTTCCATTTATAAGCAGATGATTATTTTCTCCATTTCTAAATCACAATGTTTAATAAAAATAAAATATTAAGTTTAAAAATAATAAAAAATGTTATATTATTTGAAAAAAGCCTATCATGAAATGTTATTATTAAAATTTAAATGGTGGTTTTACAGAGGGGTTTCACATAGTCATGTTAACATGTCACCACTAGAATCTGAATCAAGAAGGGAAGAGAAAATGTAGGAACTTAGAATTACCACATAAGAAGTAGCTTCATGGTTCACACCCATAGAAAAAAATCAGTAGCCTGATTATTTGCTCTATCTATATTTTATTATCAAATGGTGATTAATATAAAAAATATTTCAAGTACACTTTATTCATCTCAGAATAATCTTACATGGAACATTCATTGACTAGTTTCTTCATTGAATGAACAACAAGGGTCACATTAGATTCAATCCTCATGTGACACTATCCATGTTGAGATGCATATCTTATTTAATGTATAATAAAAAAAAATCATCCGCTCATATTCCCAACTAAAACCCAAATATAATGAAATACATCAACTTACAAAGCCACAATATTTATGAAACACACCTTCATTCCATAATGTACTAGGTGCACCTGAATATCGGGCAATCTATCAGCCGAAAAAATAATAGGTAAATAATAAAAAAATATTATAATAGATTTAATATTTTATAAAAAAATTTAAAATTTATATTATAAATTATCATTTATAAATAATTAAAAAAAATATATAAATATATGTGTTTTTATTTTTATTTATATAATAATGTGTCATGCAACCAAGACCCATACCTGAAGCATCACAATAGACCACATATCCCTTTCCAGCCTCTCAAAAAATCAGCACGAGGGAGGTAGTCAACCACCTCTTCATCTCCTAGAATGATGCTTGGAATTATAGACCCCATACAAACTTCCCCCCTTTCTGGGTGAGGGCAGTCATAGGTGAAACAAGCCGAGAGAAATCCCGAAGAAATCCCCTATAATAACCAGCCAAGCCAAGAAAACTCCTGATCTCGAACACATTCTTCGGTTTCTCCCAGGACATTACCACACTAATTTTCACAGGGTCCACTGAAACTCCGTGCTCTGAGATCACATGCCTCGAAAATATCACCTCCCTCATCCAGAAAGTGAACTTTTAGAACTTTTCTTAGAGGCAGTGATCCCGTAATGTTCCCAAAACGATCCTCAAGTGATGTTCGTGTTCCTCCTCAGAGCTAGAGTATACCAGAATGTCATCCACGAACACCACAACAAAGAATTGAGATACTGATGAAACACACTATTCATGAGTGCCATAAAGACTGTTGGAGCATTGGTCAATCCGAAGGGCGTGGCCAAATACTCAAAGTGGTCGTACCTGCTTCGAGAGGCTGTCTTTGGGATATTTGACTCTTTCACCCAACGTTTATGATAACCTGAACGTATGTCTATCTTTGAGAACCACTTTTCCCTCTTCAACTGGTCGGAAAAAATCATCTATTTTAGGAAAAGGGTGTTTATTCTTAATTGTTATCTTATTCAGCTTTCGGTAGACAATGCACAATCGGAGGGATCCATCAGCCATTTTTGAGAACAACACATGAGTGACCCAAGGAGAGATGCTTGGGAGAATGAATAATTTGGATTCTAAGTCTTCCAGCTATATCTTTAATTCACTCAACTTGGTGGGTGCCATGCGATAAGAGGGAAGAGATATCGGTTGTGTTCCCAACGCCATATCAATCGAAAACTCCACATCCCGCTCCAGGGGAAAACCTGAAAAATCATTCGTGAATACCTCCAAAAACTCTTTCACAACATGAGGTAGTGCACCTTTAGGAGAAATACCATCCTCTAGCATGAGCGAAGATAACTAGAAGATAACACTTCCCAACTCTAGGAGTGGAGGCCCTGCACGACCTGACCTAAGATATCATTCTCCAGGAAAAACCTAACGACTCCCATCAGGTGTTGTGAAACTCACATTCCGCCTTTAGCAATCGATGTGTGCCTAGAAGTGTACTAGCCAATACATCCTGAGTATGACATCAAAAATTTCCATATATATGACTAAGAGGTCCCACTCCATCTTGACCCCTAACATAGAAAGCTCACACGACGAGCATCTGAGACCCCGCTCCTTCTTCATTCCCAGCGGTGTCACCAACTCCATCATAAAAGACATCAAATAAGATGGAAATTCATCATGTCCACAAAACGGGCAGAAATTAATGAAACAGACGAACCAGTATCAAAAAGAGTAGCATCTATAGAAGATGCGATCAAAACATTGCCTCGAACTGTCGATGACCCCGCCTCTGATCCTGCTAGTGCCTGATCCACCACATGGAGATGTCTGGTCTCTCCCTGCAGATGACCTCTAGTCTTTGTATATGCCCTGAACTAGATCTACCTAGAAGATGACCCATCCCTACCACCACGACCTCCAAATCGAGATCACCCAGTCCTCGACAGCTCAGACTGTGTTGGCACTCCTCTTGAAGCCACTGACCCAACCCCACTTGGAAATAGACGTTCCACACCACAGAAACGTTGCAAATGCCCCATACCTTCACACTGGTAATAAGGATTCAGAGGAAGTGGACATGTTGGTCAGATGTTCCTAGGCATCCCATACTGGTGGCACACGACCAATCTCACATCAGAAGTCGCAGAAGAAAACTCCCTAGAAGAGTGGCCTGAACTGCCACCTCCTTTCTTCGCAATATCTTCCCGCTTCCTTTTCTTCTTTGAGGAGCTGCCACTTCCCACTACTAATACTGAACCATAAAAACCATCCCTACCTTTCTTATCAATATATAGCATGCACTCCTGATCAAGGACCTCATCAGAGGTCCTCATCTTAAACAATAACACCTGGGAGTATATCTCTGGTCGCTAACCTTTCTCAAACGTATGTACCTTCGCTTGCTCATTAGAGAAAATTTCTCGATCATACCAAACCAACTCAGCAAAAAAGTTTGCATACTCCATCACAGATAGATTCCCTTGAAAAGGTCCATGAACTCTCTAGACATATCATAAGCCAACACCTCAGGGCAATACTGTTAATTGAAGACATCCTTGAAATCTCCCCAGCGCATCTGCTCATTCTTCCCAGACTAAAGCACTGACTCCCACCACCTACGGCTAGGACCCTACAATAGAAAGGCGGCACACTTCACCCTGAGCTCCTTGGGTGTTTCCATGGGCTCAAATATACGCTCGATCTTCTCTATCCATTCTTCTTCTTCATGGGGTTCTGAGCAACCTTGGAAGGTAGGAGGCTTCTTTTTTAGAAATTATTGTTCTTTATCTTTTCTAGAACCTGTCTCTTCTGCCCTAACAGGAATAGTAGCAGGAGTTGGTCCCTGCCCCAAAGCTTGGATAGCCCAAACTACAACCTCCACAAGCCTCTGATTAATCAATGTGGGAGAACTCTATCCAGCTTCCTCATGTGGGCCAGTGGGAGCTTTCCGGGGAGGCATGTTGCTACAAAATGCAACAGTCACAAAATAATAGTCAATACCACAATTATGAAAATTATAATAAAATACATAAAATATAAATTAACTGAAAACATTTTAGTAATAAAAGAAACAACTAATCCACATCCACTCGATGACTACATGTGGTCTACAACCCACACGTCTTACCTGGAAGTGAAGTCAATCCGTAAATTCCAACATCCCTTGGTGACTCATGGTCAGCCATGAGAGGTGTGGGCTAGGTACCCTACTCACAACCAAAACCTTGAGCCCTGACAGTCCTAGCTCCTGTCTATCCTGACTTATCCCGAAATAGCAATATAACCCAAAAACTTTAATCTCCCAATGATACCATTTCGTTAGGAACCGAATCTAGTCACCACCATTAACGACACCAAACCCGGGCCATGGCAAGGCTAGAAGGGCGTTCCCTGTCCCAACAGGCTGGCACAAGTGCTTGGGTATCATTTATCTTGGTTTGGGAATGATTTACCCAAATACGTATACATAAAACATCAAAAATATTTGATAAAATGAAAAAGAAAAATTCATACCTGCAAGGTTTATACAAAAATCCAGAACTGAATACATGAGTTAAAATGAAATAAAAAAGGTCCAAAGTCACAATGAAACAACAACAAAATATCCCCATGGATTGCACATGATAATGGGTCATCACCCCCAAGATGTCTCCACAACTCTGTCCCAAGGATGGGGACTAACACCCTGAACCGCCATCACCCTTATCCTTTTCTTTACCAGAGTCAAACATAACCAAGTCTAATTACACCCAAGGGGTGTAAGTAGGGTGTGAGCCTATGCCCAATTGGATACCATCCATTGATTCCAAATATAATGCAATACAATGTGAAAATGTAAGCAGTTTTAATACGCAAAGAAAAGCAGTGATAAAATCCAAGAAACACAACATTCAATTGATAAAAGTTTTCAA
Organism: Viscum album; assembly: GCA_963277665.1. Lineage (NCBI taxonomy): Eukaryota > Viridiplantae > Streptophyta > Magnoliopsida > Santalales > Viscaceae > Viscum > Viscum album. The sequence continues at coordinate 1,020,574,079 of OY728165.1, forward strand.
GATAAAATTTTGAAAATGTTCACACATTTAATTAGAAATGAGATCTACTATAAATTTATACCAAAGAAACCCCAATACGAGGGTAAATACCACAATTCCAATGAGCACCAAAATTTAGAACATCCTTAGGCAACTAGATAGTCTCGGGCCCTATGTACCTTATACCTCATTGTAAAGTATCCAAGTCACAATTGTCACGACCGTCCCAATGGGGCCCGAACCGAAACTCCCCAAGCCCACCTCCAATATGCCAGGGGCTGGCAACTAGCATCGAGTAGGCATTCTACTAACATGGGAGGCATTTCCTATAAACATGTACACACACATGCACATATCCAAGCCCACAATGCTGAAAAAGTAAATACTACTAAAAGGAAAAGCTACATGCATACACTAAAACCCAACCAACAAAGTACGACAGGAAAGTAAAGTACAAGAAAGTAAAACCCTGGGCCAAAAGTACAAGCACACCAAAAGAGAGTCTGTAACAAAGTCCAACCTGTAAAGAAAGGTGTTGGGACTGTAGTCTATAGCCGTAGGAACACACCTCGGCCTGTCTGATCTCACTGAGTACCATCCGGTCCGGGTCTTCCTAGAATCATGTCAAAGGCTCGCTCATCTGTACAAGAAACGACACTTGCTGGAAAAGCCCATCCAGGGGTGAGTATAACAATACCCATTAGGACACCCCGAAACCACAAATGAATACAAAAAAAGGAAAATACCACAAAAGAAATGTACAACCATCTCTACAGAGTATCTGTCTACCGAACATATAACAAGAACATCCAGATATACTCATTCATGACTGACTATTGTGAATACCACAACTAGGATCAAGCTCGAAGATTCCACTAAGCATTCAACTAGGAGAACACACTCCTAGGTCTTAAGAGAGGGATACAAAGTACTCGTTCTAGGAGGACACACTCCACATGTACCTTGAGAATGTGATGCTCAAATGAGGATCAAAACCAAGTCATGGGGTGATTCCGAAAACTCAATCTGAGATAATACGCTAAGCAGGGGATTGGATCTTGGTTACGGTGGGTCACGTCGATACCAAGAACTCTACCTAGGGTCCTAGGAATAAATATAGGATCTGGATCTAAGTCTCAATGAGGGGATTCAAACAACTCTATTCAGGAAGTCCTGCTGAAGGGATCATACTACTGTGTAATGAAAATGATACCAGAACCTTCATGGAAAAGACCAAGGGTACGAACCCTAAGAAAACTTGTCCAAGTCACACAAGACAAGTTGCTCAAGCCATGATGAATTGGTTACACGGCGTGTAGTGTGGTTACACGCCGTGTTCCTTGACCCCAGGTACTGCTCGTGTAACGACCGGTGTCATATTTCTAGTCTGTGTAATAGAAGAATACATGGGGTGTAGAAGGATCACACGCCATGTTCCTTGAATCCGGGTTATACCCGTGTAAACGGCCCGTGTCATCCGTCCAAGCAGTGTAAAACCCAACTACACGGTGTGTAGAAAAATTACACGCCGTGTTCCTTGATTCTGGATACTGCCCTTGTAAACGGACTGTATCATTTGGATTGTCGGATAGAATGTAACTACACGACGTGTAGAAGAATCACACGCCGTGTCCGAGCACCTGGGTCTCACTCCGTGTACACTGGCCATGTGCCCGTACATGGCCTATGTCTGTCTCCGTGTCGCCTGCCCATGTACCAGTACAAGGGGTATCCCGTGTATCTGGCCGGGTCTAGCCGAGGAGGGGTATACACACCATTTCCTTGGCCTTGTACCCAACCCATTTATGTGTACTCCTGTAGTACACGCCATGTGGTCCGCCGACAAACACATGCCGTGTAGCCCACAGTACACGACATGTAGTCGGGAAATTTCCATAAATGTCGTCTTCTTCCTCGAGCTTTGTCCGATCTTCCATATCGCGTTTCTATGGTCTGTTTTCCACGAAACTCAAGAGAAAGGGTCTCCTCGACGTCGTGATGCCGAATCTCTGGGTTTCGGGACTTCTATCGGCTCCAAAATCTGATCCCGGTCATCTGAGTGGAAATTGATTGAAGAATGATATCTTCTAATCTGCATTGATCTGTCCGTCTCCACCGTAGCTGCACCTCTATGGGGTTGTACCGATGCCAGATCTTCAATTTGGGATCGTTGCATCGCACAGTGGGTGCACAACGATCTGTCGTTCATATCCCCACGAAGAAAGTGTAGAACACGACAAAGAATGTGAGAATTTGGGGAAGAAGAACATAACAAATCGATAAGGATGAACCTTGATCGATGTTCGTGTCGATCTTGGTCCCTCACTGTTACGAGGTTGAACGAAACCAAAATTATTCCAAGCATCAAATCCCCAAAATCCCCACAAAGTCCCATCCCTCATGAACGATCGATCATCGGGCTAATCTGTTCATGGATTAGACTGTGTTCATCATGGAAATCAAAAACGGGGAAGAAATAATCAATCAAACATCATACCTGGATCCACGACATTCGTTGGAGAAGATCTGGTGGTCGCGTCGTCTTCGCCGGTGAAGCTTGTTAAGAACACTATCGCCGTGTTGGGAGGTTTTCTCTAGAGCCTCTAGAGCCGCCAAGGGTTTCATGGTTATGAGGTCTGTAACCCTGGACCCCGGCACAGGCCTTTATTTAAAAATATAAGAGATATCTGTTGCAACAGATTTAAAAGATTTTGCTGTAGAATAAATTTTCCTTTTAAATATATTTTTACTCTTATGTCCCAAAACTGGATTTCACCACCGACCTGCGCAAGCCGATGTTAGTCCTTGTCTAAGGTAATATCTCTCTTTTAAACACAACGGTGGCCTTATATTTTTGATCCGAGCACCCGTTTATGATTTATTCCACTTTTTTAGGAAAACCACACCCGCACGTTATTTAATTATTTAATTAAATTCAATCATTAGTTCCGTGCTCACCGGGACTCGGAACTACACGCCATCCCAGATCCTAGTCTCGAATTAATTCCCATTTAGTCTTAAAATAATACATGAAAAAATATGGGACAATACATCACACCCACCCAAGGGCTTAAATGTCCCCTAAAATCCAAAACAAGGGCTACTCAAAAAGATGTGGGTACTGCATGTGAATCTGAGCCTCCATCTCCCACGTTCTCTCCTGGAGATTCCCGTGATGCCACCAAACACTCTCCAAGGGAATAGATCTACCACGAAATATCTTATACTTCTGATCCTCGATCTCCACTGGTTAATCTGCAAAGGTCGCTCCATCATCGATGTCTAGCTCACCCCAGTCGATAACGTGCGATGGATCATGTGCGTACCTTTGTAGCTGCGACACATGGAAGACATTGTGTACCCAGTCTATCTGAGGAGGTAGAGTCAAGTGATACGCCACCTCGCCAACTCTACTCAGAATCTGAAAACGTCCAACGAACCTCGGAGATAGCTTTCTGCCTCGGCCAAATCTCCACAATCCCTGTCATGGTGAGACTCGAAGGAACACATGGTCTCCTTCCTCGAACTCCAAGGGCCTCTGCCTACTGTCGGCATATAATTTTTTCTGAGTTTGTGCAGTCTTCATCCACTCCTGGATGACCTGCACCTTCTCTGTAGAAGCTCACACTATCTCTGGGCCCATGAGTGCTGACTCTCCTGGGTCAGTCCAGCAAAGTGGTGACCTGCATGGTCGCTCGTACAGAGCCTCGAATGGTTCCATACCAATAGTGGAATGATAACTGTTTCTGTAATAAAACTTCACCATTGGTAGGTGACCCTCCCATATATGACCGAAGTCAAGTATGCAGGCTCGAAGCATATCCACTAGGACCTAGATGGTCCGCTCTGTCTGAACATCATTCTGGGGATGAAACGCTGTGCTCAAGCGTAACTGAGTCACAAAAGATTCATGCAATCCCTTCCACAACCGGGATGTGAAACGAGCATCACGGTCTAGAATGATCGTGGATGGAACTCCATGAAGTCGAACTATCTCTTACACATTGAGGCATCCCAGGATCCCTACTGAACTCTGCTCTCGTATGGCTAGGAAGTGGGCCGATGTGGTGAGTTGATCAACGATCACCCAGATGGCATCGTGTCCCTTGGATGTACGTGGTAAACCCATCATGAAGTCCATGGATACCCCGTACCACTTCCACTCTGGAACCTCTAGGGGTTGTGGAAAACCTGCTGGAATCTGGTGATCAGCCTTTACTTGCTAACAAGTAAGGGACCGAGAAACAAACCCTTCCACACTGTTCTTCATCCCTGGCCACCAGAACTGACGTCAGAGGTCCTGGTACATCTTTTCCACTCCTGGATGCACCTCCAATGGAGGTGTATGGAACTCTCTCGGAACCTCCTCCCACAATGTCACTGGTACTACTATACGTCCTCTGAAAAGATAAACGTGCTCCCCACCTTCTAAATATCCATCAGTCCCAACACCTGTGGATATTTGAGCACGTAGAGTCTCAGAGTTAGAATCCTGGCATTGTGCTTCCCTGAATCAATGTATGAGTGGAGGGGTAACAACAATCGACGGAAGGTAAGCTCCCTCATCACTATCCATTAAAGATAACTCTAAGGAGGCCAACTGCCTCGTCACCTCATCCATCAACTGCGAACTGGATCTCCTGCTGAGAGAATCTGCCACAACGTTCCCCTTACTAGGAGTATAAACGATCTCAAAGTCGTAATCCTGGAGGATCTCAAGCCATCGCATTTGTCTCCTATTCAGATACTTCTGAGAAAAGATATATTTGAGACTCTTGTGATCAGAGTAGACTCTAAACCGCTCGCCCATCATGTAGTGCCTCCACATCTTTAGCGCGAAGACTACCGCTGCCATCTCAAGATCACGGGTCTCTTAGTTATGCTCATGTGGCCTCAGCTGACATGATCCATAGGAAATCATCTCTTGCCTCTGCATCAAGACACAACCAAGCCCGATTCCTAATGCATCGCAGAACACTACGTACTCGACACCCACCTCTGGTAATCTCAAGATCGGGGCGCTCCTCAGACTCTGTCTCAACTGCTGGAAAACCTGATGGTATCTTTCGGTCCACACGAAAGGTGGGTCAAAGCTGTCATGGGTGTTGACATCCTGGAGAAATCAAGAATGAATCTCCGATAGTATCATGCCAACCCAAAGAAACTCTGCACCTTCATCACGCTCTGGGGTGGCTCCCATGCTAGTACTGCCTCCACCATGGCTGGGTCCACTGCTACACCATATTCTGAGATAACGTTTCCCAGAATATGGAACTCCCGTATCTAAAACTGACACATCGAGAGTTTCCCATACAACTGGTGCTCTCAGAGTGTGTCCAGAACCATCCTTAGGTGTCTCACGTGCTCCTCATTAGAAACAGAGTACAGAAGGATATCATCGATGAAGACTACTATGAACCGATCTAGATAGGGTTGAAAGATCCAGTTCATGAGTCCCATGAACAATCCCGGGGCGTTCTTCCCGCCGAAGGGCATCACCAAGTACTCATAGTGACCATAGAGACATCAGAAAGCCATATTCGGTATATCCTCATCCCGTAATCGGAACTTTTGATAGCCTGATTGTAGATCAACCTTCGAGAACCATCGTTCCCATATAAACAGGTTGAAGAGGCCATCGATCCTTGGTAGTGGATACCAGTTCCTCACAGTCACCTGACTCACGTGCTAGTAATCGACACATAGCCTTAAGCTCGCATCTGCCTTCTTGGAAAACAGCACTGGGGCCGCCCATGGTGAAATGATGGGTCTCACAAATCCCTTATTATGCAAGTCTTCCAGCTGCACCCTCAGCTCATGAAGCTCTGCAGGATCCATCCGATATGCTGATGCTGATATCGGTGTTGTCCTTGGTTGTAACTAAATGCAGAAATCTACCCCCCGACGGGGAGGTAGTCCGGGGACATCCTCCAGAAAGACATCCTCATACTAGGCCACTACTGCTGGAAACTGGAAACTCTAAACATCTGTTGCACCAAGGGATAGGCTAGCCAACTGATGTGAAATCAGTTTGTCCTTTCAATGCACAAGTCCATCCTGTGCTGTCTGGGTCTCTCTTTCACCGAAAAAAGAGAACCTCGTTCCATCGCTGCGGATACACCGCACCCTTCTCCTAAACCATTCGATCTAGAAATGAACTATGGATAGCCAATCCATAACAAGAATGAAATTGTAAGGCCTCGATGATACCACCAAGAGGTTACAACCAAAACACTCGCCTCCAACGGCCAGGTCACATTATCTAAGAGGTGTGTGATCTCTGAATCTTATCCAGTCGGTGTTTCTATGCATAAGGGCCGAGTCAACGACTCAACTGGAATCTCAAGGTCCTGAAAAAGATAATCAGCCAGAAAGGAATGACTATCACCCGAGTCTATCAATACAGTATCCAAATTAGAAAAGACATAGATAGTACCTCTAATCATTTCGGGAGTACCTGGGTCATAAGCCTCTACCGCCTGCAGCTGTCCCTACCTCTGTCCACCAGCTCCCTAAGCCTGGGGTGGACATCTTGGGGGGGTGGTGGTAAAAGGTCAAAATGTCGATCACCTATAGCTGCTCTCCCATCTCCCCTACCATGTCCGCTGCCCCGCGGATCTGTCTGCACCACACGTTGCCTCTGCCTCGGTGGTCCATCCACATATCCTGTGTCAGTAGTACTGCGGGTCGGACAATCTGGAGCGAGATGTCCCCTGCCATCACATGAGTAGCATTGACTCTCTCGATACTGGTGGGATGTACCCTGCAAACCCTGTACGGCAGATCCCCTATCCTGGGATCTCCTCTGAAAATTTCTCCCACACCTGGGTCACTGACGTCGGCTCCCAGCTTCCGAGGTCTCTGCTCCAGCTCGCCCACTCCTGACAACTTCTGGCTATCTCTGCTATTCCACGATGCTCTCGACCACCAATGCATGCTCGAGCAGCCCATCATAAGTAGGAATTCTCATAGCGATGATGCTAGATCATATATCTCTGTTTAAGCCTTGCTCAAAAGTCGGATCTCTAAAGTAATGATCTTTGACCATATCCATCGAGTACCGCGAGAGGTCGGTAAACCTCGCTGAATAGCCATCCACTGTCTTGGTTCCGTGCTGGAGTTGAAGAAGCTACTGTATACGTATTGATCTAAGGGTAACCGGTGAAAAATTGGATCTGAAGAGATGCTCAAACTCATACCATGCATGTGTCGCCTCATCGTGAGTTTGGATAACCAAACTCCACCATCGTCTTGTCGAGACCTACAGAAGGCTCGCTGCCAGGATCACAATCTGGTATGTTGGTGTCCTGACCAAATGGAAGACTCTGGTCACTGCCTCAAGCTAGACCACTGCTGCCTGAGGGTCAGGCTTGCCTCGAAACATGAGGGGTCTCTGTCTCTAAAACTCATGGAGTGCGCTCAGCATGTGCTCCTCCTCCACTGGTACAGCAGGCAAAAAACATTGCTCCACATGTGGCGGAACAACTAGCACACCACCTGATGATAAAACTGGGGGATCTGGTCCATGTATCGATACTTCATCATTGAGGGGGTCATCCTCATGATCGAGCTACTGGATCCTAGTGGGTACGCGTCGTGGAGGCATCCTGTAAAGAAACAAGATGTACCTCATTCAGTGAGTATATCTGGAGATCTGACTCAGGAAGGAATGGAGACCACAAACCATTCCTATATGATGCATGCACCATTATTTTTTCCATAAAACTAGTGTTCTAATGTTTCGATTTGAAAATCATGTTATAAGAGTCCTGGTGTATGGATACGTTGGCCACCCGTACCAACACTGGGGTCCCTGTCCGGAAAGCCAAACTCAATACACTTAACACCGTTGTCCCAAAACAACTCACAAACTCTCGATCCTATGGTAGAACCGACCACCTATGATACCACTCTGTCAAGACCCGTCCCAATGGGGCATGAGCCTCAACTCCCCAAGCCTGACTCCTATAGGCCAGGGGCTAGTGACTAGCACCGAGTAGGCATTCTACTAACATGGGAGGCATTGCCTATAAACTTGTACACACGCACAGACATCTCCATGCCCACAAAGCTGAAAAAGTAAAAACTACTAAAAGGAAAAGATGCTTGCATACACTAAAACCCAACCAACAGAGTACGACAGGAATGTAAAGTACAAGAAAGTAAAACCCTGTGCCAAAAGTACAAGCCCACCCAAAGAGAGTCCATAACAAAGTACAACCTGTAAAGAAAGGTGCTAGGACTGAAGTCTATAGCCGTAGGAACACATCTCGGCCTGTCTGATCTCACTGAGTACCATCTAGTCCTGGTCCTCCTAGAATATTGTAAAAGGATTGCTCATCTGCACAAGACACAACACGTGCGGGAAAAGCCCGTGTAGGGGTGAGTATAACAATAATTAGTAGAACACCCCGAATCCACAAAGTAATAAAACAAAGTAAAATACCACAAAAGAAAGTTACAGTCATCTCTACGCAGTATATGTCTAATGAAGATATAACAAGAACATCCAGATATAATCATGCATGATCTACTATCGTGAATACAACCACTTGGATCCAGCTCAAAGATTCCACTAAGAATGCAATCGAGAGAACACACTCCTAGGTATGAATAGAGAGATACGAAGTACTCATTCAATGAGGACACACTCCACAAGTACCGTGAGAACATGATTCTCAGATGAGGATCACAACCATGTCATGGGGTGATTCTGACAACTCAGTCTAAGCGGATCCACTATGCAGAGGATCGACGCCTGGGTAAGGTTGGTCACGTTGATACCAAGAAATATACCTAGGGTTCCAGGAATGAATAGAGGATCTGGCTCTAAGTCCCACAGAGGGGATTCCAAAAACTCTATTCATGGAGTCCTACTGAAGGAATCATACTATTGTATAAAGGAAATGATACCAGAACCTTCAGGGAAAATACCATGGGTTGGAACCCTATGAAAACTAGTCGAAGTCACATAAGACAAGTGGCTCATGCCATGAATAATTGTTTACACTACATGTAGTATGGTTACACGCCATGTTCATAGACCCTAGGTACTGCCCGTGTAACAGCCCATGTCATCTGTCTATTCTGTTTAAAGAAAGACTACACGGTGTGTAGAAGGATCACACGCAGTGTTCCTTGACTCCGGGTACTACCCGTGTAAATGGCCCGTGTCATCTGTCCGAGCTGTGTAAAACCCAACTACAAGTCATGTAGAAAAATTACACGCCGTGTTCCTTGACTCCGTGTAATGCCCTTGTAAATAGTATTTGTCATTCGACTTTTTAGATAGAAAGTAACTGCACGGAGTGTAGAAGAATCACACATCGTGTCTGAGCACCTAGGGCTCGCTCCGTATATGCTGGCCATGTGCTTGTACATGGCCTCTGTCCGTGTCTGTGTCCCTTGCCCGTGTACCAGTACACGGGGTATCCCGTGTATCTGGCCGAGTCTGGTCGGGGAGGGGTATACACGACATGTCCTTGGTCATGTACCCAACCCGTGTTCGTGTAATCTCGGAGTACACGAAATGTGGTCCACCGATGATAACACGTCGTGTAGCCCATACTATAAGGCTTGTAGTTGAGAAATTTCCAGAAACACCGACTTATTCCTCGCGCTTCGGCCAATCTTCTGGATCGCATTTCTCTGATCCGTTTGCCGCGAAACTCAAGATCAAGGGTCACCTCGACGTCGTGATGATGAATCCATGGGTTTCGGGCCTTTGATCGGCTCTAAAATCAAATCTCATTAATCTGATTGGAAATCATTCCAAGAATGATATCTTTCGATCTGCTTCAATCCTTCTATCGCCACCATAGACGCACCTCTGTGGGGTTGTACCGACGCCAGATCTTCAATTAGGGATCATTACATCGCACAACGAGTGCTCAATGATCCTTCATTCATATCCCAGCGAAGAATGCATAGAACGTGAGAATTTGGGGAAGAAGAATGCAACAAATCAAGAGCGACGAACCTCGATCGATGTTCGTGTAGATCTTGGCCTGTCACTGTTAGGAGGTTGAACGAAGCCAAAATAATTCCAAGCATCAAATCCCCAAAATCCCCGCAAAATCCCATCCCGCAAGAACGATTGATCCACGGGCTATTTTGTTCATGAATAAATCCAAGATTGTCATGGAAATCAAAAATGGGGAAGAAATCATCAAACAAACTTCCTACCTGGATCCGCGGCGTTCGTTGGCGAAGATCTGGTCGTCGCGTTGTCATCACAGACGAAGCTTGTCAAGAACACAGTCGCCACGTTGGGAGGTTTTCTCCAGAGCCTCTAGAGCCGCCAAGGGTTTTAGTGTTATGAGGATTGTGACCCTGGAACCCTAGGAAGGCGTTTATTTAATAAGATAAGAGATATATGTTGCAGCAGATTTAAAAGATTTCGCTGTAGAATAATTTTTTTTATCTAAATATTTAATTTCTCTTATGTCCCAAAACTAGATTTCACCACCGACCTGCGCCGACTAATGTTAGGCATCACCTAAGGTAAAATTTCTATGCTGAACGGAACGATGCCCTCAGATTTTTTATCTAAGCACCCGTTTAGGAGTTATTCCACTTTTTCAGAAAAACCACACCCGCGCATTATTTAATTATTTAATTAAATTCAAATATTTGTTCTAAGCTCACCGGGCCTCAAAACAGCACGCCGTCCCATATCCTGGTCGTGAATTAATTCACATATAATTTTAAAATAATACATGGAAAAACCCGGGACATTACAAAAATCATTTCTCGTGAATGATCCACTAGTAGGGAACATACCAATAACCTAGTGGTCCCTAAATATCATCCACATAGTTTAGTTACAGTTGTCGTTATCCATTTTCTCAGTGAAACAGGGAAAAAACCCATCTAGTTCACTAGTTGTACTAGTACATATCCACCCACCTAAGTACCCAATATCCCCCTTTTTGTGCTCAAACAATTTCTGCAAACAACACACATCCATTTTCATATTAAACACTAGTACTGGTCACAACCAAACAATACAGTTTCTATACTCACTTTATATCATTTAAAACACACAACAAGACCTTTTGATTTTCAATAAAACATCCTCTCAAAATATCCCATTGTTTTACACCCAAATCTCTTCGAAATATCCACATTCCACACTATGTGCACACTTTTAAGTCACCAAAAAAATGTATGTTCACTAACCATTAAATAAACCAAAAAATCAGTTTTGGGGTAGCACATGTGAACCAAGAAGATATATCTTTTAAAAACCCTCATCTTCATAGAAACATGTCACTTAAAGGCCATTTGCTTCCCAAACACCATTTAAAAAAACCTTTTCAGCAAAAAAAGAATAATCATTCAAAACATGATTTTCAATCCCAATGCAGTTCAATAAAATCCACTAAGTAATTATTGGTCATCCCTAAATGAACCAATAAAATATTTGTATGAAAACCGCCCAATTTCACCAAAAATTGGAACTTAATATTCATTTGCGTTATAAATGCAACTAAAACCAATTTTTGAAGAAACATTAAAATAAAATAAATATGAAAATACCATGAAAACATCATGATAATTCACATAAATTTCAGGCACAATGGAATCACCTACCAAAAGTGCAAGAACCACAAATCCTAGTGTGGAACTTCAACCGCACCACAAGGGAGTGAGATCAAACCTAAAGCCAGAGGATTGGACCAGGAAACTCAAAATGAAACCCAAGGTACGATGCACTAGCTTTTTTTACATTTTCATATGCCAGAAAAAATAGAGAAAACTTAAGGAAAATGAAGAAACATAGAACGATAGTCACTTACATGAGAAATCTGGAAGATTTTAGAAACCTGATACGTTCGGCCCAAATTCTCGACTGATACGATCTCCAAAGAGAGTGAAACGAAGGTGGGGGTTCGATTAGGTACAGTGGGAGTAGGTGAGAGGTGGAGTCCCCGAAAAAAGATAAAAAATGAATATTTTATGGAAGAATTAATAAGAAATTTTAAAACTAGAAATGGGCTTTCGGGTTGGTCCAATACCTATATTGATCACCCAAATCCAAGATGCTAATTAATTTTTAAGGGGTCCAAATTTCTTTTGTGGTTTGAATAGTTAAATGTAGGTCATTTTGGAAGTTGAATGGGTGAAAAAGGTTAAAAAACGTTTGAGTTATTAAAGAAACAAATTTATTTTCAAAAATGAAAATGGGCTCTTGGGTGGGCGCAAATTTTGGAAACCAACCATTTCCTTAAAAAATGCATGGAAAACCCCCAAAACAAAACAAGAATGTAAATTAAACGAAAAATACCTTTAAAATATGTCATTTATGTGACATAATGTATCATAATATTACATATAATTTGTGTATATATATATATACAAATAAAATTATAAGTAAATTAAAAAAATCGATAGAACACATATATTATGAAAAACATATACTGATACAAATAATTGGATATGATTGTAATATTGTTATATGTATCTAAAATGTATAATATTACAAAAAATTATATATACCAATATAATAATAATATAAAAAAAATTGACAATATATATTGTGACATAAATATAAAATAGTTTCTATCATAAATCATAATAAAATAATAATAATAAATATAATTATTAATAATAATGGATATTGTAAATAATAAGTTAACACATATATATATAACTAAAATAATATAAATATTTTCAAATATATTAAAAAAACTAAATTTAAACATACTATAATTTTATTAACATATTCAAATATGTTATTAAAATCTATTCTCATAATATTGTACATAAAGAATTACTCCTAATGAAAATGACAAAGAAACTACACATGAATTTACCCGTGTTCTGATCAAAATAGAATAATCAAGAGATCATAGCCAATTTATCCATTATTAGCTACACAAAAATATCACACTTAATATAAAAGTTCTATTCTAAAATAACTATTGATTCTCCTAAAATAAATTTTATAAAAAAATATCATTTCCAAAATCATTATGACTTAACTCATGATCACACTCATTGGTCATGAAAAAATTTCAATGCAACCCGAAATTATCATACACATGAATTATCCCCATAATTTTTCAATTAATTTCAAATATTCAATAATTATAATTTATATTATCATTATTTATAAATGAATAATATTTAGTTAAAATACTCCATGAGGCTATGGAATGGAGTGTAACATCCTTTACCTTGGTTTACATGAATTTTAATCAACCCGAGTCACTACATAACCGCATGTAACCTTCTCATAAACCAAAGGATTATAATTATTAGAGATGGAATTGTACAACTTATGGGAATAATATACCCCAATTATGAACACATAAAATTATATATAAATGATTTAAATTTTATAACATGAATAATAATAGAGTAAAATTGTTTATTTATGGTAAAAAGAAAATAATGAGATAAAATAATATTACTCTAGCATTTCCATTAGTCATAAATAAATATAAAATCACCGAATTGGAGAATCATATAAAAAATTTAGTAAAATTGAAAATAAATAAAAAAGAGACATAAATCATCATCCATAAAGACTACCGGTCCACCAATTTTTATGTATAAGGTAGATAATAAATATAAGTATTTGACCAGAAACAAGGACACCAATTAGAATCATAATATTTGTACATTCCCAAACTAAATGAAAAACCCATAAAACATAAAATGCATATGCCGATCATATAGTCTCATTATTAATAATTAACTAGGAAAATCAACTCATACCTTCTTTTGATAGTTATCAAATATGGTAGGTACTCTCATATTCTCATCATAATAAGAGAGTGATTGGGATATCACTTGTAATAAAAATAACATAGGTAAATAAAGGATTTCTTTTAATAGATAATATAGATGAATTATTCATATCCACTTATAACATGGAAATAAAATTGGTCAATAATTAATCCCCTATAAAAAAGTACTCTATTATATAAGATATAAATACATCCCATCATGGAAATCTAATCACAATAATATAATAGGAAAATATATCACATCATACAAGTCATATGTCGGTATTAAAGGTGGTAAATATACCCCACCCAAGATATCATAACTCAATGGCACATGTTAAAAACACCTCCCATAGTAAATATCATATCTATATAATATATGTGGAAACACCTCCCATCTATGGAATCATATCTCAACAATAAATGAGGGAAGTAATTACATCTCTAGAGTCCGATATCAATTATAAAATTAGAAAATATTTCTTATGTTGTAAATCATATCTCAATAATATATGAGGGAAACTCATCCCATCATAAAAATAAAAAACACAATAACTCAAAATATAATGAAATTTTATACTAGTTATCATAAATTTATCCACTATAAGAAAATTCATCCAGATTTGGTTGTCTTGTATCTTTATATTAATAAATAATGGTGTTTGGGTTTTCATTATAGTCTTAATAATTGAAAATGATGAATAAATTATTACTATGCAAATAAGTAATAAGATGGATCTATTTTTTATCACCATAAGCATAATTAATAATTTTAGTGAGTGGGTTATCACCATAAAAATTCTGGCCTCACTAGACCCAACTCACCTATTAGTCTACCCATACCTATCCCATTTTAAAACCTATTACACTTATATTGATATTTATGCCCTTATAATAACTTAACATTCTATATCATCACCTAATATCATCCTTTAGAAAAATACCAATCATTAAAGGACATTAATTACAACAAAACCATACAAAATTTCCACCCCACTAGAATACTAATCCATAAAATCTATGTCATGGTCTTAAGGAAGTCCCACCATGGCTAAACATATAATTCACTACAATTAGTTGGTTATCACTCATAATTTTATAATAACCCATGGATCTAGAAGTAAATTCCCACCCAACTCAATAGTCTCCCACATTTGGCCACATAGCGCAAGACTCCTTATTGGAATATTATAACCATTAATCCCCTATGATAACTAGTTACTTCGTAGTTATTATACTAGTTTTCACTTGTAATACATTCAATACATTGTTCCTACCATATTATAGATGTTTTCAATAATCATGATCTTGATCCATTGGGCACCCCACTCTTTTAAATAAATATAATATATTAGTTTTCTAAATGAAAAATACCTTGGATCACCATTAGATCACCACTCTTAGTGTTTCCCATTTTCATACACATGAGACCCTAAATATCAACTAGGGTAAACACCCTTAGTTTGAAACCAATATCGGTTAGATTTACATTTTAATATACCATATCACATAGGGAATATAAACATTAGTGGATGTGTTGTCAATTTATAAAACTCGATAGAAAAACTATTAGTTAAACAAACTCACATTCATAGAATTTTATGAATGAATTCTCCAATATTCTGAAGATTTTCACTCACTCTTACTTACCCTCGATGAAATTCCTCCTAAAATATATAATCAAATTTTAGAAGGTAATAATATGAACCATCAAGCTCAATAATTGGGTCACACTATCTAGTGATACATTAACACCATCTTATATGTTCACTTAATTTAAAATGAATACATCACCCCTTATCAAGAGACCCAATTTCAATAAAATACACTTTTTAATTAATTAAAAATAAAATATAAATTATTAATATAATTATTCTATAATATATTATACCATAGACATATTGTAATATTGTAAAATGTCTCATACCTGAAGGAAAATATTTCCCAATGGGGTGAAATCCATAATGGAAACATTAAGGAATCCATTGATGATAAATACCCACCGTATGATTACAATTTTGAAACAATTCCTTTCTAATCTGATAAAAAACCAATGTATAAATCATGTTATTATATTAAATATTGTTACATTAATCCATGTTCATTCATCCTATCTTGTGTTATTCAATAATTCTATATAAAACTCCAATTAAATTGGCATAGTCACACCATGTATATAAACCCTCTCTTTTAATTCACAAACATTACATTATTTTTTCAGAATATTTAATACATAAAAAAATGATTGCCAAAGAACATGTTAGTTTAGTTCCTTTGGTGTCCTGGAACAAAAATACTCTAACTTTTTGAAAGATCCTCAATGATTCCCCAAAATATTCTTACCCATTCGTAATCCTACATAAAAAATTTAGATATAACCTAGGGAAAGGAAACATAAGAAATGGGTGTGATAAAATTCTCATCAGGTGTAAATAAAGGAAATACATAAGAATAACCTGAACATAGGGGTTTTATAATAGGAGAATAAAATTTGAAGATCAATTCCTATATATCAATAAACATAAACAAGAATCATGGAATAATTTTTGTAAGTTCATAAGACATTAATCAAAAGTGAATCAAATTCATAAATAAAAAATTTATATCAAATAAACAATACATTGAATTTTTGGAATGTATATATGTATTGAAATTGTTATTTCAAGGAATCCTACAAATACAACTATTCCATGTTATACATGGGAAAATACCCATGTACCAACTTTTTTTTATCCATGGGATTTACTGCATGTACATTCTAATTTTCAGTCATGGGCTACAACCCGATTATGCTCTTAATTTCATTCTTGGGATGTAATATTTTTCCCTCATATTTTCAGGATTTTCTATAACCCATGTTCCCTATTACATATAGGCTTGGTCTAAAACTCATGTACCATTTGAGATCATATACATATTATCATTACCCAATGTATTAGAGGGAGATATAGATACCAAAAATATCATAATAAAATCATTCATACATGTTCCAGAAGATAAGAAAACATTCACTATATCATGATTCATAAAAAGATATATGTTTTACAAACATCTAATCATGACCCATGAAATTAAATAGGTATCATTATCATTTCATCACATCATTACTTGTGGAATATAGTTATGTTTTCTTGTTATTTCATTTTAGCATAACCCATGAAAAGAAGAGGGTTACAAAAGAATATAACCCATTAACGAGAAATATGTGTCATAAGAATCATTATATCAAAATCTAAACCATTTAAGAAATAATATGAATATAAATTTTGGATATTTTCATAGAAGTGTGTTAATAACATCACTTGATATCATATTAGATTGAAAATATTTTTGATATATGTTTTAAAAACATTTCTTGAAGAAAGATTGTTTAATCTTTGAGATATTATCAATAAACATAAAACGTTTTGAAAACTATTTTCAAATAAATTAAATTAAAAACCTATAATTAAATCTTTAAATCAATTTGAAATCAATTTTTCCATGAAAACTTTTTAATTAAGCTTCAAAAATTTCTGAAAAAACTTTTTTTAAAAAACATTGAGACAGAAACATTCGAGAATATTAGGGTAAAATTTTTATAAAAAAATATTTTTTTAATCTTATAATATAATTTTTAAGATAATGGTGTTCATGATGGATGGTAAATCAGTATATGTCAAACATTTCGTTTTCACCAAAAAAAGTATAGAAACGTGGCACAACCTGAAATTGACAAGAATATTCATCTTTAGAAATATTTTTAAAGAGTACCATCGATAAATATTACTTTTAATGAACATAGAATAATATTAGAATATTTTTAGATAACTATTATGAAACATGATTTTCATGGAACATGATTTTACGACTAAAGAGTAAGGTAAATTAAGGCAATCTTAAAAAAACTTTCTTGACAATATAATACATAAATGAGTGAAAAAATAATACCATTATTTTATATAACATGAATAAATACAGTGTAAGAAAAATAATAAGGTGTCATGAGATATGTATCATTATATTTCATCAATTAAAATATAATCATAAACAATCACAAAAAACGATCAAATTTTTATAATAATATATTACCATATGATAACTCGGAATCAAACTATCCATGTAAGAAAATGAAATTACATGGAGAATAAAAATAAAAATAAAATAATAGTATTCATTATATTACATTTAAAATATAGTATATATATCTCATATAAAAATATAGGTGCATAACATGGCATGTGTCTCAATGAAGAAATATTGAGATGAAATTACATTGCAGATTTGTGAACTTTTGAAACATAAACCCTATGATATAAAGATAATAAAATGGATTTTTAAATACCAATATAATTATGTATAATAGTATTTTAATAAATTCCTGGTTAGTATATAAACCACTCAAAATAAATTATTAGTGTCTAAGGCATGTATCTCATGAAAATAAAAAAAGAGATGAAACTCTCATACCTTGAAACATGACTTTCATCGTACACATACAAGCCTCCTATATAATAAGAATAATTTTACAATAAATTTTTAACAAATCCATATTCCGGTCTATAATACAATATAATATTTTATTATGACTTTATATTACTAGCTTATTAATATTTTCATTTAAATGTTATGTTTTGGGTAATAACTGCTTTGTTTATCATAAGGGGTCTGAATTTTTATTCTTGATCATCTTACTTAAATAATGATTTTCATATTTTAAGAATGTAAAATTTTAATTTATATCATATATATTAAATATATAAACATTTATAACAAACTATAAAATATAGATATATGAAATGAAATTCACCACTTAAGAAAATGGTATTTCGTACGTACGCATGAACATTGATTTTTATTTCATAGTGTATTGAAACAAATACATTAAATGACATATATGTATATATTTACATAATTTAATTAAATTATAATAATTATTTCATTTATATCATATAATTTTACTAATTTAATCCTTAATACAATCCATGTATTTTGTGAATGAATGCTTTCGCTTTAACGGGTCGGTTGTCCACACATACAAAAAAGAAGTTATCATTTTTTTAAAAAATTAAAAGCATGTAGGTTGGGTTTAAATAAAAAATAATGAAGTTTAATTACATTATAAATATCACATATATCATATAAAACTATATTTTCTATCATAATTAAAACCATAATATGTGGTAAATGTAAAACAAACAATATTATATTGTGAGCTGATAGTTCACCGTACACAAGAACATTAAGTTAGTTAAACCTTAAATGCATGTGTGTGTATGTGATGGTAAAACCCATAACATAAAAACATGTATGTATATTAATTATAAATTTTCTATTATTTTATAATTAAATAAAAGAAATTGAGGTGCTGTAAAAATAAAATAAAATAATGTAGTTAGGGGAAGGATGATACTTGTTCTTTGGGTAACTCTTTTTGGTTTACACATAAGGGATTATTTGGATCGATTTTTTACAAAAGGTAGGATTAAATGAATAATTTAAAGATTATGGGAATTTAATTTGTTAGATATTTTTTCAAACCATTTAGTTTGATCATTTTGAATAAGGGGTAGAGGTCGCGAACTTTTATAAGGAAGGGAGGGGACACACTTGGCATTTTTTTAAATCAAGTTAGGTGTTCCAATATTTTTACCTATTAAAAGACACTGAAAACTAAAAAAAATATAATTTATGTTTTATTGACCAAATAAATCAATAAAATGGGTTTTTTCAAGTTTATAGGCCCTTATTCCTCTAATGTTTATGATTTATTCAATTATTAAGATTAATTTTACCATAATTGATGTAATTAATCATAATCACTTTCACTAATCATTAGGTCAAAAATTAGGATGATAATATTAGAATATATATACCATAGTGATAAAAATTATTTATGTCTATTTTTAAAAATTAAATTCATAGAAGATGAAAAAGTATTCTTATTTCTAATCTAGAAGATATGGCGAGGAAGCATGTTTTTAAAGTGAACATGTTCAGATGTTCAGTAAACTTTTATATCTTAATTAAACATAATAATATTAA
Source organism: Viscum album (assembly GCA_963277665.1). NCBI lineage: Eukaryota > Viridiplantae > Streptophyta > Magnoliopsida > Santalales > Viscaceae > Viscum > Viscum album. The sequence goes on from OY728165.1 coordinate 1,020,593,818, forward strand.
AATGAAATATATTTGATTCATAAAGGTATAAATAATCTTTTTTTTACTTTAATACCAACTTAAAATATAAATTGAAAATTTAAATAAAATATAAAAAAGGTGTTTTGAATTAAATTTCATTATTTTTCATTGTTCATCTAAGAATGACATTTCATAGAAAAAAATAAAACTTCACCCTAAGATAATTTCAACGTTGTAAATTCAAAAATTATATTTTTTTATCTAATTAAATTTCTATAAGGTTATAAAAACACTTTTTTATTTTTAATATAAATTCATTAAAATATGTTATCTTGATAAATTTGTATTTGAAATCCTATAAAGGCTTTACTGTAAAATTATGTTTTTCAATGCCACAGTTATAAATAAAATTTTAAAATTAATTATTACTATTAATATTAATAATTTTAATGGATTGGTTATAATTATGTTTTTTAAATAATTTTAATAATAAAATGATGTTTTGTAGAAACTCAATGATCTGTGTAACTCATGCCATGTCAGTGTTCATGTAAAAAATCCTTGTTGGGGTTGCATATTGTGCAAGACAAGTTAGTGTTGAATGTTGTGAAAAAAATTATGGGGTATTTTATAATGAAATGTTTTCATACTATAGCATACAATTCAATAATGACATTGTGGTTTCTAATAATACAATCTATATTCGGGGTTGTGTGAAATAAAAAGTATCACAACAAGATTAAATTAATTAAACAAATAAATATATCAGAAAAACCCAGGTTGTTACATTCCACCACTGATAAACTGAATTTATCTATAGAAATTCATCTAGGGTTTTAGAGGATTAAAAATAGAATGTCCCATTCATAGAAACCCACATTGTAATAATAAATATTAAAAATTAAATTAAAAAAATATTGCAAACATAACTATTATTCTATGTAACTCATAAAAAAGTTTCTACATTTGATAACATAGATGGGAAGTGAAATCATTTACATCAAATAGAGATATAACTATCATGTTTTGAGAAGAGTGATATAGAACATGGTCTAGATAATGTTAAAAATCAAGATTCTAAAAATCTACTATGATCTAATGGGCCATTTGATTAATCAAAAATGAAGGTACTTGGATAACATTTCTATTTTTCAGGATTATTTCCCTAGAGTTGAAAAATATTCCTGAGAAATTATACTTACATTATATTGTTTTCTTTTAAAAGAAATATATCACCCATTGGTATAATGTTCAAAATGTTCCACTTCAACTATTTCCCCAATAAGTATGGTGAATTTTTGATTCATATATAATTAATTGATCACGAGATCAAAGATAACTTATCTTATCTATCTTCAGATAACATAAACATGACGTTGTTAGTACTGGTTATCTAATATGAATAAATTATCACATGTTTGATAATGATTTAATATCACAATCATTATATAAATTTTAACTTATACATGATAGAAATTTTTTGATTTATAACCCTTATTAAAGATTAAAATCTAAAACATTAAATAGAATTTAATGAAATAAACATAACACTGATATGCCATATATCACAATGTAGATACTGGTTTTCACATTCCAAACATGTAAATATCCTCATCATATATTTTCTTGAAACTAGGTAATAACATGAATTAATATAAACACTTTAATACAACCTGATTTTTTTCTTTATTCCATTGATTACTAGATATATTGCCTAAATTTAATAAGTTGAAACATCATACATATACTAATTTATCAATTAATCATTTATCAATTTTGAAGTAATAAATACCATCCAATTTAAATATTCTTATCAAACATATCATTATCCTAAAAAAATATTTTATTATTATAAAGTTCATATTAAGTGTTAGATTCAATTATTAAAAATATCACCTTATTATTAAATAAATTTTACATACTATCAATAACATTCAACATAATCTGGAAATCCATAGAGAAAAACATAATATAAAAAATCTTAGTATATTTGACCATTCATATAAAATAATTGTTGAATAAAAATACACACAATCTTTGATTATTCCACATTATACATAATCCATAATATCACTTCTTCATCCTATTAATTAATAAATATTTCATGTCACATTTCATTTTTCATTTCATTATTAGTAGTAATATGACAATTAATTATACCCCCTTGTTGATTCTCTTTAGTACATTTCTCCATAAGAAATTTATTTTCATAATGACCATTCATTCCACACTAAAATCATATGAACGTTGATGATGTCTTAAAAAGGATAATATTCCAATCCATTTTGTTAGCCGTACTCGTTAATATTGTTTGTAGTTACTTGCACTGTGTCCTTATTTTGCACAATAAAATAATATCAAATTCCCTTTAATAACTTCACTTAGGTGATTTGTTACACATTATTGACAAAAAGGGAACTTAATCTTCTTTCCACCATGTTCTATTTTTACTGAAATCTCTGAAAACTCATTTTTTCTCTACTTGGGGAGTCTGAGAGTTTGTTAAGGTAATGTTTTTTCTTCATGTTCTGGATAAACTAACTAAGAAAGATGACAACATTCTTAACTCCACAAAAACTTCCCATTTTACATATAATTATAAAATTATTTATCACATTCAACATAATCCTAATTCCTTCTCGTACCCTATTTTCTCTAAAACCTAAAAATATTTTTTAATAAACAACTATCATATTGAGGAACCACATAATCATGAAAATCCACAAATATGATGTCTAAATTATAACCCATTCCTTAATCTATGCACCAAATATTTTTATAACCTTATTCATAGAAAACACATTTTTAAATCCATCATGATGTTTTGTGAAGAGTTTTTGAATTACCAAAGAATATCCCCTAATAGTTTCAAATGAGGTGTGAAGTAATAAATGTTGTTATTTACTTGTTTTTCCCAAGTCACGCCTGATGTACATTGTCCTATTTTCTACCACTAGGTTAATCTATAATAAGGCCAAATTATATATTTTTTTTGAGGCAGGGATGTATATTTAGGAAACCAATGACTCTATCCTTTCCCTAATTTCCATGAAAATTTCTTAAATGTTAACCCATACATATACTTATCCTATGAAACAACTCTAGACATATCCTTAGTAATATACCTAGGTTTATCAATAATGTTTTTCCATAATATTTGTCAAATTATGGCTAAAATATTTCTCTGGTACCAACTATTGCAACCCTCACTTCTCATACATAGACATTACATCATTTTTTCAAAATATGTAATATATAACAAAAACTGATGCCCAAAAACAATGTATTTTAGTTCCATATAAATCATAGAACAAAACTATTCTAACATAGTGATTGATCATTAATGTTTCCCACAATTATCTTATACCTTATATGTCCAATATAAATATTGATTATTATTACCTTGGGTAATGTAACATAATAAATGGGTGATCTTGATTGATTTTTAATGGTTAATAAAGGAATTAAATAAGTGTAACATAAACATAAGGGTATGAGAACCAAGTATAACATTCAATGATAAAAACATATATATCAATTTCCATTACATGAATCATGTCCTAAAGGAAGGTAGTTCATAAGATATGAATCATTACTATATCTAGTGAAAAAGACATGAAATCATAATTGAGGAATAAGACATAGTATTTTTGGAATACAAAAAAGTATATTAAATATTATTTCAAGGCTACCTACCAATACCATTATAACACTTTTGTCCATGGATATGACTCGTGTTCCTGCTTAAATTTGATCTTGGGATACACCACAGGTGCCTCCTTTTTTGGGGATTTTTCTATAACTCTTGTAACCTTTTCATTTCAGGCTTCTCACCAACAACATGTGTTCCCTATTACCTTTAGTCTTGGTCTAAAACCTATGTACGATATTACATTCAGTCTTGGGGTACAACTTGTGTACCCTCTAAACACATAAACAACATATCATTAACCAATTAATTTAAGTGAGATATAGGTCCCACCCATCTCAATATAAAATCATTCTTATAATTTCCACAACATAATAAAACATTTATCATATCATGAACCATAAAAAGATTTTAGTTTTCTAAACATCAAATCATCACCCAAGAAATAAAATGGTTACTATTAAAATTTCATCAAATAATAACCTATGTAAAATAAATAGGTTTCATGCTCATTTAACTAATGCATGAAACATGAAAATAATCAAGTTTCCAACGCATCAGACCTATTGAATAGAAAAGAGATTCATTATAATCATTCCATAAAAACATAAACCCCAGAATAATGAACATGAATGGAACCTTTGGATCATTTACTAGAAGTGCATAAGTATCATCAATGAATGTCATCTTAGATGGAATAAATATTTGAAATAAAATTTAAAAAATATATGGGAAAATATCCATTTATAGTATAAAAAGGATCTTTAAAATAGAAATCATTTTCGAAAATATTTTCATTTAAATTACATGGAAAACTTAGAAAGAATTCATGAAATAATTTTGAAAACTTTTTTTTCCTCATTAACATAGAAAATATATTGAATACATTTTGAAAAAAATATTTGAAAATCACTTTAAAACAATGAGCTTCCATAATATTAGCGAAACATATTCGTTAAAAAATTTAGCCGTGTATAATATGTTTCAAAGGAATTATGGTCATGAATGTGGGTAAATTCGTACATTCAAAATATTCTTTTTGTAGTGTAAAATGTATGTAATAGTTCCTCGACTATAAAATGATAAGAAAATTTATTTTTAAAACCCCGTTTTAACGTTAATCATGGTTAAAAATTTCTTTCAATGACCATAGTAAAATATTAAAATATTTTTTTAAAATTATTATAAAACAATTTTTTGATGGAACACAAATTTCTGACCAAACAATGAGTTCATTTCGAACTTTCTTAAAAATAAATTCTTGATCATAATATGTTCCAATTTTTTAAAAAATAGTAAAAATTAATATTATATAACATGAATAAATATAGGGAAATAAATAATTGAGGGTTTTTACAGATTGATCATAATATTTCATCAATGAAAAAAAATCATAAACAATATAGACAAACTATAAGATTATTTCAAAACTCTGTTACTACATGAAAACTATAAATCATACTTCTAATGTAATAAAATGAAATTAAATTTAGCTTAAAATACCATGTATGGAATAATATTCATTATATATCATGTCTATGTTAGTATACATACCTTATAGAAAAATATAGGTTCATAAAATGGAATGTGCCTCAAAGAATTCAAATTAAGATTAAATCACATTACCGATTTTGTAATATTTAAATCCTAAACACCGTGAGAGAAATATAATAAAATTTATATTTATATAACCTTAAATTCTGTATAATATTCATTTAGTAAATTCATTTAATTGACATATACCACAAAAAAGAAATGAGTGGTGTATAAGGAATGAATCTCACAAAAATAAACGGTGAGACAACATTCTCTTACATTGTGTCTTAACTTTCATCGTACAAAAAAACACTTTTAAAATAACTAGTATTTATTTATATTTTTATAACATAACCCTAATAATATATTTAATACCATATAATATTTAATTATTACTTTTTAAATCCTATTTTTTAACTATTCCATGATAAAGTAATGTTTCTGGTAATAACGACATTGTTTATAATAAATGTTTTGACATGTAATTATTAATACTCTTACTTAATTAATTATATACTTACTTACATAATTTAAAACATGAATTACAAATAATATATATTTATTATATAATCATTTACTATAAACTATAAATATTTATATAGGAAATGGAATACGCATTTCTTTTAGGTGGTTGGTTATATGTACACATGAACATTGTTGCCATTTTTAGGGCATATTGAAAGAGAGAATGTAACTGAAATATATGTTTATATATCAATAATACCATTATTATTTAATTATTATTTAATTTTTATAATAAAAGTTTTCTAAACCCATCTTTAATACAGTACATGTAATGTGTTTATGAATCACATCACTTTGAGGAGGTGGTAGTGCACACGTCCACAAATAAAGTTATAATATTCACACAAAATGGGAAGCATGAAGGTATGATTTATATAATAAATAAATAAGTATATGTGCTTAATAAATATCATATATATCTTATAAAAATAAATTTTCCCTTATTATAAACAACAATAATAGGTGGTAATGTAAAAAACAAACAACATCTTTTCATGAGGGGGTAGTTCGTCGTGCATAAGAACGACAAGTTTGTTTCCCATTAGATGGAAGTGTGTGTCATTTCATATTGAAACCATAAAATAAAATAAGATAATTATATTAATTATACCATTTATCTTATGTGTTTATTTAATAACAAGAATTTATTTTTATGGTAAATAAAATAAAATAAAGGACTTTTAGGTAGGATGTTACATCTTCTTTGGGTAAGTCCTTTTGGATTTCACAAAAGGGATTACGTGGATGGGATTATGAAAAATGGTTTGATTCAATGAGTAATGAAGGGATGTTGTAATGTTTATTTTTAAGATATTGTCTTAAAATATGTGGTTGTAGAGGTGTGAAAAAGGTGGATATGTGGAGGCCTTTATAGGGAAGGGAGGGGTCACACATGGTAATTTTGAAAAAAATAGGTGTTGTGATGTTTTGACAAAAAAACTATTATAATCTCAACAGAACTCAATAATTTAAGGTTTATGGACTAATTTTTTTTAAAAAAATGACATTCATACATGATTATAGGTCATTTGGTCTCATAATATTAAGGTTTATTCCCTTATTAATATTAATTTTACTTTAATCACTCTAACTATTTGTAATTAGTATCACTAATATTTTTTGTCAAAAATTATTTCAATCTTATTAGATAATAAATATTTTAATTAATAAAGATTTTTATGTATTTTTTTATTCCATTCACATAATCACAAAAATTAAGTTTAATTATAATATCATAGACATGGTTAGAAAGCAGGATTATAAAGTGAGAGGTCCAAGAGTTGATTAAGATTTTATATCTAAATTGAACATAAAAAGATTAAAATGAACTATAAAGTATTAATATATATATAATATCTCTAATATAAATTAAATAAAGACATAATATATAATTTATCTATATAAATACATTTAAATGAAAATGTAGTTTTGATTAAAATTCAGTATTTTTAACTATTCATACTGAAACAATGATCATCATAAAAATCGCCAAAAAACCCTATTATAATTTCAAATTTAAATATTAAAAAATTAAATTTATATTATAAAATTATAATTATAAAAGTTTTTAAAAGTTATTTTATTATTTTTTATAAAAGGACATTAAATAGTCATTCTTCTAAGAAAATAGAATATTTAAAATTTTAATATGTTACAAAAAATCATATTTTTCATTATAACCATTAGAAATAATTTTGGAAATGTATTTATTTTTATTCAAATTTTTAAATTTAATATCTATATTTTAATAATCTTGTTAAAATAAATATTACAATAAAATGATTTTTTGTTGATACTCTGTGTTGTGTGTAATGCACAAAAAGTCAGTGTTTCATGTAGTGCAAGCCTAGTCGGTGTTTTTTATGGCACAATCTAATGGGGTGTTGTGTGTTGCTCAAACTTATCTTTTTCCTCACATTGTGAAATATTAACATGTTGTATCATACAATGGAAGAAAATCATATAAAATAAGTTATATTAAGTGTTTCCATAAATTAAAAATATCAAAAATATATTAAATTAATTAAAAATAATATTTCACAAAAACAAGGGGTATTACCTATTGATAATCTAAAATATTGATTAAAAGCCCTAGAATAATGCACGAAAATTATCCAAAAATTAATTTTAGATTATGTGGGAGAATGGATGAGAATGATATGTATTCATTCTAGAAAACTATTCCCATTGATCTACCACATATCAGGGATGTGATAGAGTACTTTAAGGTAATAAGATAGTGTCTCCCCTTATAAGTCCCATAACTAAAATATGAAAAATATAAAATGTGATTTTAAATAGAGTTTCTAATATAATTAAAAAATTACCTTTCCAACAACAATAGAAAGGAATTATAAACACCTAGTATACTACAAGTTCCCAAACTGAGAGAAACTACAAATAGTTTCTCTAATAGATACATGGTTCCATAAAAGTAGTTAAATAATAGCGCAAAACAACAACCCCAATTCAATTTTAATTTATTAATAACATATCTATTCATTTTGATTCATTTCATTGGAACATATCCTATGAAATTTTCCTTCGTCATTTAAAATATTTCAAAAAGCACATATTCATGATTCAAATTCAAGTATTCAAAATGAATCCAGTTCTAGAAAAAATAAAATCTATCTTTTTTTAACACTGTCAATGTGTACCAATGTAGTTCCTCAAAAACGTCCACACATAACACTTATCATCCTCATAAAGCCAAATCATGTAACTACCATGAACTATTCTAATCACAAAAATTGATTCACTATTAAATTCATGACCTCCGGCTGGTTATATTTGTGCGAAAACAACCTGAAAATGATAGAAACATACATGAATCCATATTATAATGTTATTATGCATCATAAATCATATAAATATCTTGAATTATTCACCAAAATATAACTCAATGTTGTCAAAAAAATTCATTAAAAATGATTTCAATTTTTTTACTATAATTTCATTTTTTGATAGTATATGATTTTCACTATATAGTGTTGAATAAATCCCCCAATCAAGTGATGAAGTCTCCCAATGATATTAAGAAAATAAATATTCACAAATATCATACTCCCATGATGACTTCATCAGTATTAACTATAATAATACTTTCTCAGTGTTACCATAGAAAATTTCGGAACACCCACAATTATATTTTCATTCGTTTACCCACTACTAGATTGATCATATAAAGAATCATATTATTGGACTATCTTTCACACACTTCCTAATCTTCCAAAATTCACCAGACATTATCACTCAATCATTTTGATTAATAAATTTCTCAATAGTTGGTTACAAAACACAATAACCACATCATATGAGAAAAAATCAATATCAAAATCAATACATTCTCTTTTGAATTCATAAATCATGGAAGAATTCATCTAAGATCCAATAAAAAACCTTAACCACTCATATTTGGTCCTTCTATACATGTCAATATTTATTTTCGTTAAAATAACTCCTAATTAATTTTATATATACCACAGTATCCAATTTTATCATATCAATCATCAAATTTTCGATGTCCTCATTCTAAGAGAACAGACCTATGTATATTGCACCACATCATGGATATTATAAATCTTAACCATTAAATGTTTTAATAAATTTTAACCATACACTAAACATCATTATATGATAAACATTCATCATGGTAATTAATGAAATTTCATTCCAATTTAATCTATTATACACCACTACCACACCAATCTCAACAAAAAAAAATATCTTGATTAGTGTGTTGAATCAATGTCACAAAACACTTATAGTAAAACATGTTGCATACTCAACTTGATTACACTATAAATTTCAAAATCCTTGAATTCCAATATCACCATTGTTGAGACTATATTCTATTATTTATTGATCATAAAGATCCTTAATGAAATTATATTTTCAATAAATTTTTCATGAAATTTTTCAATAAAATCACTATATTCCACCATTATCTCATTGACCTTAATAAATAACCTTATTAGGTTAAACTATTTCTCAATCTAAAACATGTATTATAAATAATGTATATAGGTTTTCCCACAATATATATCACCTAATGAGTAATAATTAATTGAATTTCACTAAAACATGATAGTGAATATGTGAACAACTAAGGATTCCTAGACTATACCACCACACACATACATCTTGTGAGGTCTGATATCCCAAATTGTTGTTAATGAAATTAATGCATATAAAATATCTAAATAATTAACATACCAATATGTATTAAAATTTAATCATAGTGAATATTATATAATCATCATGAACTATTCATAAGATTCATGTGACCATTACAACTCTACCTATTCATCTAAAGAGAATTCCAAAATACTTTAATCAGAATATCATACATGATAACAAAGACCAATATGACCTTAAAATTTAAAATATAATTATACAAGGGATTATTTTTGTGATATAATTTCATAAATATTGCATACTTACTTAACATATTATGTCACTTCCACAACATAAGATAATATAAAAAATTAATATTAAAATGTCATAAAATTTCCACAACTGTATGTTTGGTTCCAAAATTCAGTATACATCCCTATTCTTCCATTAGAACTACTTGAATGAAGACATGATGATTCATATTCCATATATCCTATGATCACATGAATAATACATTAGATTACTATATCCCTCATTAATGTCAGCCATATTTCACAAATAAAATTATATGTTCCCTAACAACAACAAATAACTAAGGCATCTACATTCCATAATGATACTCATTCACACATCACTCATGTTTCTTCTACATTGATCATTTTATAGTAACATAATTATTATTTCTATGTCATAACAGTTTAAGGGATAAACCCAATCTCCCATATACTATCAGATATCATTAATTATCCTAGGATTAAAAAGGAAAAGATCCCTACCACTTTCATATGGTACCTAACTCAATACAATCTTAATTGGTATCTTCATGATATTAGGATTCACCACCTAGTGTATAAACAAAATACTATTTTAAATTCTATGTCAAAAATAAGTATCAATTACTATATCTCAATACAATAAGCACAAGTATATGCCAATAACCTCATTCATCGTTTTATTTATATCATGTATACTCATGACTAAGATAATTATGAATTATAGGTTTATGATCCCTATATGGTATCCATATATTAGAAAAAACCCATACGGGATGATGTAAAATCAATTTGTACATCAATAATATCATTATTTAGTGACTCAGATCCAAAAAATCTCAGAAATTGGATTTGATAATTATATAACAATCAAAAAAACTATTTTTGAAAGCACTACATAAGTAATTATTGAAGATTTAAATAATTTTAACTAATTTTGTCATGTTATATTACAATCATATAGAATAATATAAATGTAATTTTATCCATTATTCCTAGTGTAATTCCTTAAAAAATTCCACATTCGAGTCAAATAAAATCCCAAAACCAAAAATTCACCAAACAAATTCATTAATATACCAAATAAAAAAACTATAAGAAATAAAATTAATAAAATTACATGGGTTTATATTTGACCACAGTACAACCTCCCTATGCACCATAGGCTAATTACTAGCAGTAAAGGTTGAAATATAACTCATTGTAAAACTGTATCGTCAGTATCGTGAATTAAAATAATATATCAATAACTTATATTTTCATATTAGGAATAATAATATAGTTAAAAATTATTTATAGTGTAAAAAAACCATTAAAAAATTCAATTATATAATAATATATATCTCGAGTATGTCCTATGGTTATACATCTATGCATGATCACCAAATTGGGTGATCAATTATATAAATGGGATAGAATTATTAATAAATAAAAATGCATAACCATTATTATTATCAACATGACCTCAAACCTAACACTATAACCTCATTAGTCTTGTATAACCTACTTGTTTTTAATATGGTTCCAACTATGATGTCCATGTTCATAATAATGTATGCACATCCACTAAGGTGAACATACAAGGTGTTAAAATAGAATATAGTCTGAAAATTCCAATTGATACCTTAATAATAAATATTCATGGATAAAATAAAATTTTAAAACATCATATGTTTACACTCATCATACTTTTAAGTTCACTAGAGTTCACCATAATAATTGACTCAATCATGGTTTATCCTATCCGAGAAAAATATATGTACACTCATAGTCTGAGCACAACAAGATATTAAATGGTATCACCTCCAATAATAATAATAATGTAGAATAAGGATGTTGTATGAATAAGGAGTATGGGTTATTGAGTCATAACCATATGTATGAACAATAACTTATATGATTATGTTATTATCATAACATATATGACCTCACTAGGCCAAAATTTCTTTCTTGGATAGCCAGGCCTGTCAAAATTTTCATCCAGTTACACATATGTTAATTACATAATCCCATGGAATGTCTTATGATACGATATCACCAACCACAATCTTCTATCTCATGAAGGATAATTATAATGAGATATAAATTTCACCAAAACTATATAAAAGGGTTATCTATTCATTATCTTTAATAATAATACGCATGCCCGAGTTAATAGGTACACAATAAATATCCGAAATTTTGATACACTACAGTTTATATTTCATAACTCATAATCTCTTGAAAAAAATATTCATGAAAGATATATCCACACATGTTAGTACTTCATCTAACAATAATCAAATATTATAAACCCTTTAGATAAAATTGAACTATCATATTGTTAAAAGATTATTGAATTTTTTTAAAGGGTATAATAATAGATATAGTGGTAAATGTAGAATCATAATAATATGAATTGATTATAACATCACTGGAGAATATAACACTCCCAAATACATGCTAAAATCTCTATAGATAATCGACTCTAATTACCCTTTAGGAAATACAAATGATATATTTAACCCCTTCACAACTAAGAATATCCTTATTTATTACCCATATCCCTACTAACAGTCCCCTATAAGCTAAATTCATAAAAACAGTTTCCTATAATAAACTATTAAATAATACATCCTCTAGACGATAGAAAATTAATGTCTATATACACATAGCCCAGGCTTATCAAACATTCCTAACATGAAATACATCATGAAAATATATTTTTTCTTTTTTTTATCTTATAAAATCACATCTATACCTTTTTAAAATTGAAATAAAAGCCCCTAATTGTGGAAGAACACATATACCAACTCATCTATATCTCTACAAGCATAGATAGTAAATTTATTCTTTTTATGATAAAATTATTTGAAACATAGGAATCACTACTCTAAATATAATGAAAATAGGAACTAAATTAAGACATTCATTGTTACATTCTAGTAAGATACTACACACATTTAAAGTTTGTAATGATTAATGGGTTGTAGAATCCCAAATATTGATTATGTTTTGTTTGATTATTCTTGGTGCTTGGTGGGAGTTATATAGTCGCGAGGTATAATAATTAACAGTTTATAATAGAACCATTCCAGTTATTCTTAATTATATTTCTAGTAATTATATGAAAACACGTAGATAATAAATTCCATTTGAATCTATGAACACAAATATGAATCTTTAGGGTGTACTTTTATATACATATAAATCGGTTATTGGGATAGAACTATGGTTTTGAGCATTATATAACCCAACAATACATTCACCAGGATTGAACATAATTTTTTTTTGTGTGGGATAAATTTACAATGGAATTCCTCAAAAAAATATGAATTTTACTTCAAAATATTTCTCTTAGTAAAACTTGTCCCATAAATTTAATGGTATGTTATTATTTCATCAATAGTCTCATGACGTTGAATGGTACCACTACACCCAAAAGCATGGAAAATTCTTATATAAAAAGAGACTATTTCATTCCTATACCCTCTAATTATAAATTTCATGAAGTGAGGTTTATAAGAAAATTTTAAATCTACATCCCTAATATGCATTGTGATATATAGTGGTGATGAAGAAAAAAAGAGTTATTCGATTGGTATTATCTAACATGAAGGATTTTATTGTCTCTATACAAATTATCATGTTTTCATTCAACTCAATAAAGGAATACCATTACATTTCCCCTATCTAATATTAGATCCAATATCTTAAAAGAGCTACCATAGAAACCTAGGAATTAATCTATACATCCATACGTGTAACAACCCAGGTAAATAAAGAATATGAAATTTTTATATTTATCCATATTTGTGAATAAAATATTAATATTACTTTAAAGGGGACTCTATTCTCTATGGCGTACCAAATACGCAACAACGGGTTTCTTAAGAATCTTACGTTGCACTCTAATAATAAAATAATATTATTTTAAATGGTAGTTAACGCCTAGCCGTTGTAATGGCGGGAATGAATAGAACTAACTAAAAAATTATTATATATGTTTGTCAAATATTTTTACTTTTTACAATAAATGTTAGAGGATTAAAAATGAGAATGAATCCAATTTTAAGCGTAAACGTTCTAATATTCTTTAAAAGTTCGATTAACCGTCTTTTGATGGAAAACCTCTTTTAAAACCACTTTCTGACAATTTTATGTCTTATATTTGACAAAATAAAATTCTTCTTTAGAATAGAGACATCAAAATTTACTTTGTGTAAATTTTTGGTATCTTTCCGATAAAGTTCATTTTTTAATGAATAGTGAAAAATGGTGTATTTTAATTCAAAACCTCTTTTTAATCTAATTTATTTATATGATTAGATTATCTTTTGAATTGTTTTTAAAGTAAAATTAGAATATATTTTTACCATTTAATCCAATAGTGGTCAATGGAATTAATTTCACTTTGAAATCGGACTTAAACTAGTCTCAATCTTTTGATAAATGTTGTTTCATAAAAACACGCTATTTGTTTTGACAGCGGGAATTCATTATTTAATTAATTTATGCAACTTATATGTTTTTAATTTTGTAAAATAGACATCATTTTTGAATTCAGAATATCAAATATAGCTTAGGGTGATTTTTTGGTAATTTTCTGAAAAACTTCAATTTTGATGAATAGTGAAACCACTAAGTGGTACTTATAAAAACTGATTTTCCGTTTAAATGAAATTTTCCCATCTTCGTGTTTTGAATTTCAAAAATCCGACATACATGGTTGTCATTAAGAAGTAAAATGTGGTTCAATGGGATTAAAATATTTTTTTGGGTGAATAGTAACTTATTAGGTTTTTAATCGCGATTAGAGGTAATTAGTGTAGTTTAAGGTAAGAATAATGTTTTAATAAAATGAAATGACCTAGAAACATGTACTACCCTCATTGGATGAGTCATGGCCGACCAAGAAAATCCATGGGTCAACTTGGGGACCCCATGGAGCCACATTGGTTGGAAAATGACATAAATACCTTTTTATTTAATGATTAAATTAAAATGACACATACATGAGTTGATTTACTAAAAATTTTTTTACATGGGGTTATTCAAGTCAGATTTTTTACTATAAATAGTAATTGGAAAGATGAAAAGATTTCCTACATTATATTATTTTTTTTATAATTTTTAAACATTTAATAAATTAAATTATTTATGATATCATGATGATGCAGCGATGACCTCATTATTTAATGATTTAAATAAAATGGAAAGATAATGTAAAATCTAAGACCTAAACATGTACAAAACCTATTGGATGGGTGGATTTCTAACCCTTATCACCTTATCCTCGAAACACATCAATGTGGTACCATTAAAATCCGAAACTCATTCTAAAATAAAGTAATATTTCTTTACTTTCCAAGAGTGCCCCTCCTCTCCTCTTATAAAAGGCCCCCACCTCTACCTCCTTACCCACACATCCAAAGACTTTGGCTCGGCCAACCCCTGCCCATTCTGTCTCTCCGCATCCCTCTATAACTCCTTGAATCCTCACTTTGGGAAGACGTCTTCCCATTGAATCCTTTGAGCTCAAATCAAAAGGAGTTACCCGATTTTAAGGTAATGTCTTCACTTGTGTTCTTTTGTTTTATTTTTCTTCTCCAACCCCCTAAACTCTTTTTATTCATTTCTTTTGTAACAAATCCAGTATCATCAGTATACTAGGATGTTTTTATAAGAATAATTCTAGCTACACATACACACAACTACATCGAATGGTTAAAGAACATATTGTTTCTGTGGATGGCGAATTTCTACCTCACGAAACGATGATTGTTCAACACTCATATAACACCTTAAAAGGTGGCCATTAAGATGTCACTATATTTATATATGATATATAATATGTTTATGTTTTACTTAAGCTTCTGTATTTTTCTTTTCTGGCATACCTTTATGGTTTCCATTGTGGGTAAACACGATAATTTCATTTTAGGAAGTACGAACTACCGCCCCCTGAAAGTGATTTGATTCGTTAATGCCATATGTGGGATGTATAAAGGATGTATTTAAAGTTATTATATATGATTTATGTTACATATAAATGATGAATATAATTCTGGAATTAAAATATACAAACCTCTCATTTATTTTTAATTCCATTAATATGACATAGAAATGAAAGTAGCGTTCATGCGTATGTACGGCTTACCGTCTCCATGAACGGTACATTTCATTTATTACCTCTAAATAATTATGTAATATTATAAATACATGTATATTCTGGATATATATGATATATATGATATCCAAATCATGAATATCATTCTGGATATAATGAACCTTTGACCACACGAACAAGATGTAATTCTAAGAAGTCCACTTTCGACTTAAGAACCAAATATCGAAAAAACAAACATTATTAACATAAATGATTCCATAATGTTTATAACATGGAAATAAGTGATATAAAAAGAATAATGAACTTGAAAAAGGTTCTTAAACAAGTATAAATTAACTCAAGTTTATTATTCAGGACGTTAAAGAATGATCGAGTCAAGTCGGACCCGAGGTAAGGGATCCTACTCCTATCTTTCTTTTTAAGTACACTCTTTTATGTCATTCCTTTTAAGATCATATTTCTTGTGATTGGGATGTTATTTTATATTACCCTTACAGTAATTTTTACTTTCATATGATGAGAGACCCTATTATTTCTCATCCATCCATTTTGGATGTTTTGAGTGACGCCGTTAGGCTGCCGAATTTTCGTAAGAGATATAACATCTCTCTTTCTTTTTAAGTACTCTCCTTTATGTCACTTATTTTAAGCTCCTCTTTGTTATGATGGGGGATGTTCTTTTATATTACTCTTTCCGTACATTTTATTGTAATATGATGAGAGACCCTATTTGATCTCATCAACCCATTTTTGGAAGTTTTAATTGGCGCTGTTAGGCTGCCGAGTTTTCGTAAGGGATTTTTCATCTCACTTTTATTCCCGTGAGATTTATGCTACATTTGCCACAATTTCCTTTGAGTGGTGTATTTACTATCCATTATTCTACTCTTTGTGTAATATAATTTCTTTTATGAGTATTTACATCAATGTTGTACGACCCTTCTTTCATGGGGTGTACGTTTCGAAAGTTGCCCAAATCGGTAAGGGAACCTTTCACCCTCCTCTTTTTAAAAGACTTTTTTTGTTATGTCTTTTAATTTACATATTATTATGTTGGTATATGTTCTTATATATCCTTATTTATGTAAAGTTTATGTCCAAGTGATGAGATACCATTCACTCTGCCATCAACTGATTTTCTGAATTTTGTAGTGACGCCGTTAGGCTGTCAAATTTTTGCAAGGGAACTTCTTAACCCAATTTTGATTTTTTGGGATACGCTTGTACTCCATGAATATGTCTTTCTATGAATATGTGTGAATAAACTATGATTGTTTTACACTTAATATCCACTTATATTTGGTGTATTAGTTTGTCACACATAATTATGTAATTGATTTATCCTTAATCCAAGGATACCGTCTTTGTATGGGACTTCGTCTCAATCTCCTTTCATTGAGGCATATTTTGTTTTATACACAACCTTATTTTATATGGTGTATAAACCCCTTTGACTTCTACGTTTATCCGAAAGGAATCTTTTTTATACAAATCGTTTTACTAAACAACAAAAGGGAATGTTTTGTCGTACGTATGCGGCGACAACGACTTCTCTACTGCCGTGACCATTATTTGAGTTTCGGCTTCCTCTACAAGCCATACCTACTTTTTAAAAGAAAAATAAATACCTTGTTTTACATTTATTTTATTTTGGTATTGAAAATGGTTTTCATAATGTTTTTATATCAATTTTTTGTATTGATATCTTGTTATTGAAAGGTGGAAATGTTATGTTTCCTTTATGCATGTTTTATGTGATAAGATTATGTTATGGTACTTGGGCATTGTTATAAAGACGGGTGGTTCCGTGATAAACTAAGGGCGGTTGAGCCCGATATAGCTCTCCAATGCATTGGGTAACACTAAGGAGTGAAACGTTAAGGTTTATTCGAAGAGATTTAGGGAATATACTGTGGTGGGTATTCCAAACGTAACTAAGAGGGTCACTCCCTACGTAATAATGTTAAGAATGACTCAAGTTACCTCTATGTCTTATTATTTCTATGATTTATTCATGATTTTATGGGGTATGTTAAAGTTCTTATGTTTTATGGGTAAAGTATGATTTCATTATTCTGTATAGATGTACTCATGTTTCCTTTCCATATTTTTATATCCCTTACTGAGCTTTTTATGCTCATCCCAAGTTTTTTAAATGTTTTTCACAGGTCAAGGGAAGGGTACATGATATGATTATAGTGTCAAGGAAGTGTCAAGAAAGAATCCATGTTTTATTTTACATATGTTTTCATTGATGGGAAAATGAATACTATCTTTTATGTAACCACTTTGTTTAAATGTTGAATGTAATGCAAGATTTATGATCTAATTCACTAAAACTCTAAACCTGAAAATATCCTCAATGTGTAATCTTGTAATAACTCAAGATTAATTAAGGTTTAAGGCTGGGTCCTTATAGTTGGTATCAGAGGTCAGTTTAGATAACTTTAGAGGTTAGGGTATTCTTTAAGCATAAGTGACATTACCATAATGGTTAGGATTTCAGAAAGGGTCCTAGTTTTAGATAAAGAGAATGATTAATTATATCTTAGTGTTTATCTTCCTCATTAGTACATGATGGTTTTGTTGATATACTCACACTGACCTTTTTGGTTTTAGTAACTGGCTAGATCTAGCATGCACCAAAGTAACAGTGGATGTGAAGGAAACTGTGACAGTTTTTTGAGCGAGCAAATGAATGATATGGGAGCTGCAATGAGAAATATTGTGTTTATCCTCAACCAACTATTTGGAGTCATGATTGACCACCTAAACCTTGGTGATTTCTCTAAGGCATCATATATGCGAGAAACAAATCCCTACGGAACTACAGGTAACAATCATAAAGGAATGTCTGTTCAAAAACCTATGTGTCAAAGATGTGGAAAGAAACACCTAGGAAAATGTTTCAAAGGGAAAACAATATGCTATAGATGTGGAAATGAAGGTCATAAAGCAATAACCTGCCATGGAAAAAGGAAGCATCCAGTTGATTCGAGGAAAGGGAAATAAGTTCTTTCTGAGGGATCAATTGAATGTTTTAAATGTGGTGTCCATGGTAATTATGAAAACACATGTCCTATGAAGATGTTTTGTGAATGGGATCACCAAGATCGTACAAATACTCATTTACCAATACCTTATGCCATTCTGATTGAGGATGAAGAAACTGACAATGACCAATCAAAGGAAATAAGTATTTCAGAATAAGTTGGAATGGAATGGTTAATTGATCATGAAGAATGTTGAATGAGTAAGAAGTCAACATATAAGGGATTCACGAGTTATGGTGAAATTCTAAAGAGTATTAAGTCTCTTTTGATGATGGGGTTACATTAGAAGACTTTTTATAGTATGTGTAACCCTGATGTTTAATATATGAAAATTTTATTCAAGGAATAGTTATCTGTTCTATTGTGGACATATTTATAAAGAACCATTTAGGTTTATATGATCCTTACTTTTGAGGTAATTATGTGTTACTATATGTTATGATGGAAGTGAAAGGCATGAGATAAAATCGAGGTTAAATTATGTTATGGTTATTTTTGATGATTTTATCTCTTTTTGGGGAATGATTTAAGAATTATATAGTTTGGGAAAAGGAAAAAACTAAGACCGTGAGACAACCCTTCGTGTCGGACAAAGCTGCGGGAATCGAACCCAGAACCAATGTAGAATTGGTATTTATCACCTACCACTAGACTACATGAAGTCCCTAGTTAGTATGAATTATTCTTTTTAGTTAGGTGAATTTATGAATTAAGATTATGTTGATTTTGGGTTATTTATGAAAATTATTAACCTATCATGGAGGATATGTGATTATGTTAATGACTTTTCAATACGAGACTTTAGGAGCAACTGATGTTGTTTGGAGATAAATGTTACGATTTAACTTGGAAGACTATGTGACTAAATCCTTCAAATATTTGGGTTTCAATCTTAGTTTGGTTTACTTTGAATAATTTTATGGAAAAATTGTTTATCGAATGGTCCTCGTTGAACTTTGGGTTTTGTTGGACAAATTTTGGAGATTAAGAATAGATTTTCTTTTTATAAAGGGTTATCCTTTTCTGGATTATTTGATCTTGTACTAACCTTTTTGGTTTTGGTTTTGGTTAGAGTCTAAAGACATGGGAAGTATATAGTTCTCTTTTTTGGATTAGGTGATTCTCTAGAAATTGATTATAGAACTCTTAATGCGAACAAGTATTCCTAAATACTCGTCTTTTGGAGAAAGTATGAGTTTGATTAAGGAATCTAGTAAAAGTTGAAAGTATACATGACAAGTAATTATGTTTCATTATGATTTAGTTAAGCTGAAAAATAAATTCCTCAACTAAAAGTAACTTAAAACAAAAATGTTTTCTGTTAACTTTTCCTACTGGGGAATCGAATACCGTTTAACCCATCACAAGTTTGTGATTTTCTTACGGTTAACTTTCTCCTAGACATGTTTACTATCACTCTCCATCAGAAAATGACCCTTTTTTTTCCCTCCATGTCCATATTTTCATACTTGGAATCCTAGTATGGGTTAACTCGGGTGACCTTTGTACTTATCTTTCTTTATTTTAAAGTGATTGTTTTACTGACTCTTGTTCCGATGTGGGATTTTCAATGAAGTTTCCAAGCCCAATTTTAAAATTGTGAGGATCCAATTCCCAAAAAGGGGGGAAGGATGTAACACCCCAGGTAAATAAAGAATATGAAATTTTTATATTTATCTATATTTGTGAATAAAATATTAATATTACTTTAAAGGTGACGCTATGCTCGATGGCGTACCCAATACGCAACAACGAGTTTCTTGGTAATCTTACGTTGCAATCTAATAATAAAATAATATTATTTGAAATGGTAGTTAACGCCTAGTCGTTGTAATGGAGAAATGAACAGAACTAACTACAAAATTATTATATATATTTGTCAAATATATTTACTTTTTACAATAAATGTTAGAGGATTAAAAATGCGAATGAATCCAATTTTAAGCGTAAACATTCTAATCTTCTATAAAAGGTCGATTAACCGCCTTTGATGGCAAACCTCTTTTAAAACCACTTTTTGACAATTTTATGTGTTATATTTGACAAAATAAAATTCTTCTTTAGAATAGAGACATCATAATTTACTTTGTGTAAATTTTTGGTATCTTTCCGATAAAGTTCATTTTTTTTAATGAATAGTGAAAAATGTTGTATTTTAATTCAAAACCTCTTTTTAATATAATTTATTTATATGATTAGATTATATTTTGAATTGTTTTTAAAGTAAAATTATAATATATTTTTACCAATTAATCCAATAGTGGTCGTAGAAATTAATTTCACTTTGAAATCGGACTTAAACTAGTGTCAATCTTTTGATACATTTTGTTTCATAAAAACACGCTATTTTTTTGACAGTGGGAAATAATTATTAAATTAATTAATGCAAATTATATGATTTGAATGTTGTAAAATAGACATCATTTTTTAATTCGGAATATCAAATATAGCTTAGGGTGAATTTTTGGTAATTTTCTAAAAAACTTCAATTTTTAATGAATAGTGAAACCACTAAGAGGTACTTATAAAAACTGATTTTCCGTTTAAATGAAATTTTTCCATCTTTGTGTTTTGAATTTAAAAAATACGACATACATGGTTTTCATTAATAAGAAAAAAGTGTTTCAATGAGATTAAAATATTTTTTTTGGCGAATAGTAACTTATTAAGTTTTTAATCGCGATTAGAGGTAATTAGTGTAGTTTAAGGTAAGAATGATGTTTTAATAAAATTAAATTACCTAGAAACATGTCCAACCCTCATTGGATGAGTCCTGGCCGACCAAGACAATCTATGGGTCAACTTGGGGACCCCATGGAGCCACTTTGGTTGGAAAATGACATAAATACCTTTTTATTTAATGATTAAATTAAAATGACACAAACATGAGTTGTTTTACTAAAACAATTTATACATGGGGTTATTAAAGTCATATTTTTGACTATAAATAGTCATTAGAAATGTAAAACTATTTCATACATCATAGTATTTTTTTTATAATTTTTAGACATTTAATAAATTAAATTATTTATGACATCATGATGATGCAGCGATGACCTCATTATTTAACGATTTAAATAAAATTGAAAGATAATGTAAAATATAAGACCTAAACATGTCCAAAACCTATTGGATGGGTGGATTTCGAACCCTTATCACCTTATCCTCGAAACACATCAATGTGGGACCATTAAAATTTGAAACGCATTCTAAAATAAAGTAATATTTCTTTACTTTCCAAGAGTGCCCCTCCTCTCCTCTTATAAAAGGCCCCCACCTCTACCTCCTTACCCACACTTCAAAAGACTTTGTCTCGGCCAACCCCTGCCCATTGTGTCTCTCCACATCCCTCTATAACTCCTTTAAGCCTCACTTTGGGAATAAGTCTTCCCAAGTAAGCCTTTGAGCTCAAATAAAAAAGAGTTACCCGATTTTAAGGTAATGTCTTCACTTGTGTTCTTTTGTATTATTTTTCCTCTCCAACCCCTTAAACTCTTTTTATTAATTTCTTTTGTAACAAATACAGTATATTCAATATACTAGGATGTTTTTATAAGAAGCATTATAGCTACACTTACACACACCTACATCAAATGGTTAAAGAACATACTGTTTCTGTGAATGGCGAATTTCTAGCTCACGAAACGATGATTGTTCAACACTCATATAACACCTTAAAAGGTGGACATTAAGATGTAAATATATTTATATATGATATATAATATGTTTATGTTTTACTTAAGCTTATGTATTTTTCTTTTGTGGCATACCTTTATGGTTTCTATTGTGGGTAAACATGATAATTTCATTTTAGGAAGTGCGGACTACCGCCCCCTCAAAGTGATTTGATTCGTTAATGCCATATGTGGGATGTATAAAGGATGTATTTAAAGTTATTATATATGATTTATGTTACATATAAATGATGAATATAATCCTGGAATTAAAATATAAATACCTCTCATTTATTTTTAATTCAATTAATATGACATAGAAATGAAAGTAGCGTTCATGCGTACGTACGGCTTACCGTCTCCATGAACGGTGCATTTCATTTCTTACCTGCAAATGATTATGTAATATTATAAATACATGTATTTTCTGGATATATATGATATATATGATATCCAAATCATGAATATCATTCTGGATATAATGAACCTTTGAACACACGAACAACATGTAATTGTAAGAAGTCCACTTTCGACTTAGGAACCAAATATCGACAAAACAAACATTATTAACATAAATTATTACAAAATGTTTATAACATGGAAATAAGTGATATAAAAGGAATAATGAACTTGAAAAAGGTTCTTAAACAAATATAAATTAACTCAAGTTTATTATTCAGGGCGTTAAAGAACGATCGAGTCAAGTCGGACCCGAGGTAAGGGATCCTACTCCTCTCTTTCTTTTTAAGTACACTCTTTAATGTCATTCCTTTTAAGATCATATTTCTTGTGATTGGGATGTTCTTTTATATTAACCTTACTGTAATTTTTATGTTCATATGATGAGAGACCCTATTCTCTCTCATCAATCCATTTTGGAAGTTTTGAGTGGCGCCGTTAGGCTGCCGAATTTTCGTAATAGATCTAACCTCTCTCTTTCTTTTTAAGTACTCACCTTTATGTCACTTCTTTTAAGCTCCTATTTGTTATGATGGGGGATGTTCTTTTATATTACTCTTTCTGTAAATTTTATTTTAATATGATGAGAGACCCTATTTGATCTCATCATTCCATTTTTTGGAAGTATTAAGTGGCGTCGTTAGGCTGTCGAGTTTTCATAAGGGATTTTTCAT
Organism: Viscum album; assembly: GCA_963277665.1. Classification (NCBI taxonomy): domain Eukaryota; kingdom Viridiplantae; phylum Streptophyta; class Magnoliopsida; order Santalales; family Viscaceae; genus Viscum; species Viscum album. The sequence goes on from OY728165.1 coordinate 1,020,617,849, forward strand.
CTCACTTTTATTCCCATGAGATTTATGCTACATTTGCCACAATTTCATTTGAGTGGTGTATTTACTATCCCTTATTATACTCTTTGTGTAATATACTTTCGTTTATGAGTATTTACATCAATGTTGTGTGACCCTTCTTTCATGGGGTGTACATTTCGAAAGTTTCCCAAATCGGTAAGGGAACCTTTCACCCTCCTCTTTTTAAAATAATTATTTTGTTATGTCTTTTAATTTACATATTATTATGTTGGGATATGTTCTTATATATCCTTATTGATGTAATTCTTATTTCCAAGTGAATAGATACCATTCACTCTCTCAACAACTAATTTTATGAATTTTGTAGTGACGCTGTTAGGCTGTCAAATTTTTGCAAGGGAACTTCTTAACCCAATTTTGATTTTTTGGGATAAGCTTGTACTCCTTGAATATGTCATTCTATGAATATTTGTGAATAACCTCTGATTGTTTTACACTTAATATCCACTTATATTTGGTGTATTATTTTGTCACACACAATTATGTAATTGATTTATCTTTAATCCAAGATACCGTCTTTGTATGGGACTTCGTCTCAATCTCCTTTCATTGAGGCATATTTTGTTTTATACACATCCTTCTTTTATACGGTTTATAAACCCCTTTGACTTCTAAGTTTATCAGAATGGAATATTTTTTATACAAAGAATTTTACTAAACAACAAAAGGGGATGTGTTTTCATACGTATGCGGCGACAACGACTTCTCCGCCGTCGTGACCATTATTTGAGTTTCGGATTCCTCTACAAGCCATACCTTCTTTTTAAAAGAAAAATAAATTCCATGTTTTATATTTCTTTTATTTTGGTATTGAAAATGGTTTTCATAATGTTTTTATATCAATGTGTTGTATTGATATCTTGTTATTGATAGGTGGAAATGTTATGTTTCCTTTATGCATGTTTTATGTGATAAGATTATGTTATGGTACTTGGGAATTGTTATGAAGACGGGTGGATCCATGATAAACTAAGGGCGGGTGAGCCCGATATAGCTCTCCAATGCATTGGGTAATGCGAAGGAGTGAAACGTTAAGGTTTCTCCGAAGAGATTTAGGTAATATACTGTGGGGGGTATTCTAAACGTAACCAAGAGGGTTACTCCCTACGTAAGAAAGTTATGAATGACTCAAGTTACCTTTATGTCTTATGATTTATATGATTTTTTCATGATTTTATGTGGTATGTTAAAGTGCTTATGTTTTATGGGTAATGTATGATTTCATTATTATGTATACATGTACTCATGTTTCCTTTCCATATTTTTATATCCCTTACTGAGCTTTTTATGCTCATCCCATGTGTTTGAAATGTTTTTCATAGGTCAAGGGAAGGGTACATGATATGATAATAGTGTCAAGGAAGTGTCAAGAAAGAATCCATGTTTTATTTTACATATGTTTCCGTTGATGGGAAAAATTAATACTATCTTTTATGTAACCACTTTGTTTAAATGTGGAATGTAATTCATGTTTTATGATCTAATTCTCTAAAACTCTAAACCTGAAAAGATCCTCAATGTGTAATCTTGTAATAACTCAAGATTAAGTAAGGTTTAAGGCTGGGTCCTTATAATATGTTACTGTAATATGCATTTAAAGGAAGGAATGAAAATAAATGACCTCTTCTAAAGGGATTTATAAATGACATATCATCAAATACAATGGATATGTTCCCCAAAAAAGATTAAAACACCCCAAAAATATATTTATTGGGAAAGAAAACCCAATATTTTCTATACACATCAGGTAAAATTAAAATCATGTTATTTAATAAACCCATGTAAAAACTAAAAAATAATCCATAAGTCTATTATTTGAGAGTGTAATAGATCCAACTGTGCTAAGAAATATACCTTCAGACATGCATTAGAGGAAACAAAAAATATAAAATCCCATATTTATTTAATTTTAATATCCATATAACTTATTGGTTATATCAAATTTCTATAATAATCACCAAAAAATACTTTTATTATTATTATCTAACACTTGTTTTCTATAGTCACATAAGAAGTAGTGGTAACTCAAAAATCTCTTCAAAAATCACTCTAGTCCAAAACAATCATTATAAATAGAGGACTCAATCTGTTGGGACTCATATAATAAAGGAATTAAAATCCATGTGGAAAATAATGTTCATCAAAAAATAAATCATATTCTCTACCTCAACTCTTAGGAAATTGTGTTCATATATTTCACATATCCACCCTATTAGTGGTCTAATGGAGGAAGGAAACATTATTAGTACCAACAATAATAACAGATTAAACATACCATTTATTATTACTGATCAAATAATTACAATCTAAATATATAAAAACTATAGATATTATATCCCTAAATATTAATTTTTCACTCATCATTGACATGGTATTGATAGTATCTACCATTTTTATAGAGCTGTAACATTTATTTTTCATATTCAACATAGAACATGTATGTTATCTACACCAACATAGAAACCTAGATGACTCAGTAAAATTTTTATATCTTTTATATACGATCTTACCATCCAATGTATGATCATGTACTATTTCTATGACTGATTATAAAATACATTTCATCTCCAAAACACATGTATTTTTTATTTCCTCCTATCTAATGTGTAAGTGTGTATTGTAACAAAGTGTTATTTTTCTACCAAACATCCACCACTTATGTCATGAAATCCTCTCCCAATTATCCCCATTCATCATACTACCTTTCTTAGGTATTCTATATCTAGACTTTATTCCTCATTTTTTGTTCTAATAATGGGTATGATATATTCATTTATGAAACTAGTTTGATGAAAAGATTATTTCTCTATGCCTTTCCACACAACTGGAAATAGTGGTACAAACAAACTCATTAATTACCTATAATTTTGATTCAAATGTGTAGTGGGGATAAACATATCTTTCTTAGAACACCTTCCATTATTATGAATTCTATATCATTGTTAAATATTCGCAAATTCTGGTCAGACGATATTGGAGAAAAACAACCCCTCCATATAAGTAGTTTATTAAAGTGCCATTAAAAATCTCAATAGGTCAACCTATACTATTTCAAAAACCATTTTATAATAGACAATATTATTTTTTACCATTTAAAATTTGAATTATAATTTTATAAATATAAAATCTTGTGGATATTTTTATTAACCATACTAAATTGAGTCAGAGGTAATTTTTTACATTTTAACATCTGCCATAGATGGAAAGTAGTTAATGATTTCTTGATTCATCCAAATAAATAACCACCAGAAAACATCAATAATAATAATCTCTTCATAACAAAGTTTGTTGACATATCTTAATTGGAATCCTCCTAATACATTCTCCCAATTTTTCAAACATAAATAATTATAATTTTTGTTTATGCTATTTCTTGGATACATTAGGGAAAAATCAACCTATTCTCTATATTTGAAAGTGTATTCCACTTATAATTCAAATCCCTCTATTAAATTTATTTTTAATCATAAATATCATAAATCCAATGTGATTTTTTTATTTGATCATATCTACTCATGAAGAGATAATTAGTACTCGTGTTTTTCAAGACTCATCGTCTATATTCTCATCTACAAATTTATCATCATTCAATCCCATGTTATCTTCCTATATTCACTTTCAATATCGTTATCTTAAAACGATCACTTATAGCACTAAAATTTATACTAAATGGTGGTGCCAAATATATCTTTTTTTTATATATCCAATTTATTTTGTTCTCAACTTAATCTCTACACGTTCAACTAACATTAATTTCCGCTCAGTGTTAGTTCTCATAGTGTTCAACAATAAACTCTTAATGCATGACTAATTTGTTATCACACAAGATAAAAATAAAATAATAGTAAAAACTAATTAAATGAAAGAGAATAATATGTATAGAGAAATTAGTAGTAAAATACCATTATAAGATTATAAAATTTGGTGGTGTATTAGATATAAATGGATATGTGTGAATTAGAACTCCCCTTAAGATGCAAACTCTGCTATGTTCATGTAAGGAAAATTAAATGGTCCTCAACATCAACCAACTAAGATATAATCAAAATGATATTTATATACACTTAATAAATGAAAAATCCTCTCTTAATTACATGAAATACTCCAAAAAAACACATACCATAAAATTCATACATAAAATATTATTATAGTAGTGTATTAGATAATACTTCCCCTAGAAGTTTGAAAATGCATGCCCCTTTATAGATAGCCACATCCAACCCCACATTCATAACAACACCCTACTCTCAAGTAACTCTCCATTGGTGAAATAAAAAAATGACCCCAAAAGGTCATTAATAATTATCTACCCTAATGGAAATCCAATATTTGGGTAAACAAATTTCTAATCTACCCATGATGGTCTATTAAAACATGTTCACTCTATTGCAATCATTTCAAATAATCAACATCTTAAACCATTATTCACCCCTCTCTTAGAACACCTTGTTCCATGATGATATCACAAAACCAAATCACTAGCCTCAACCTTATCCCAGATCTCTTGAGGAATTTAATATTTCAAATTATTATATTTCAGTAAGAAATTATGATCATTGACCAAAATTATGAAACTATTCCGGTTTGAATTAAATTCTAAAGAAGACACTCTAAATTTAAACATCACCAATAATGTATCTACTATAATGATACAACATATTGAGGATAATATATTAGACAATAATTTCACTCACCCTATGTCACATGAAAAATCCATTAATGACTATCTCTTTAGAAATTCATAGACACCATCATTGAATCTCTCATATGTCCAAATTGACCATTATCCATTATCTTAGGACCTAATCTCAATTAAGGGATCTCTATAATTCAGTATAGAACAAATATATTTATTTATAAAATTTATTGATAACTTATTCCATAAGAAGAATACTGAAATTTTACATTAATCATAGATAAAAAACTAGAACCTAATGTAATGGGGCTTATTAAAATATCTACTTATCCAAAATTTAATACAAACAAACTCCTTACCGTCTAACTAAATTTAATTTTTTATTTTATGAAAATGAAAGAATAAATTCTAGTAGTGGCTCATATCTCTTTATTACATTGGAACCTAGGTAAATTTATCTTATATTATCCTTTTCATAAATGACCACATGGAATAATAATACAATTTATATGATTCTACCATGATCAAGTGGAATCATGATGAAAAACTCTTACATCACCCACAAAACATATACTAAGTATATGGATAGAATGTGTTGGGTATGAAAAAATAGGATGCATCATTCTCAATTTAAAATACCTATTTTTTATCCTTGATCAAGGGGTAAAAAAGTAAGCGCAAGGGTTAATGGGGTGGCCTCTATTACTGGTCACAAGGTTAGAAGATAAAAAATAGAAATATTATTTTAAATAGATTCATTAAAAAAATAATAGAATAAATTTTGGTAAAAATGATTTCATAGGATATTGGTTACGTAGTGTACTCACACTAGCCACTATGTACCCTATCCGAAAAAACCCCCTTGTTGTATCTACATGTTGTTTCTAGTTCCATCATAGCAGGTACATTTAGGGGGAATTTTATCCAACATCCTACACATTTAAGTTATCATGAACATCAAAATTTATTTACTTCATTTTACCAATGAGTTTTGACATCTATTTTTATCTCACTCATGAATCCCAGAAAACTAAATTAGTGTACGGACTGATGGTGTTCCATAAGAACATATTTCTTCATCCTAATAGACTAAAGGATTTTGAATAGTAGCTCGGGTCTATAAGGATATAGTGAGAGGCTATACACTATAAATTTAATAATAATAATAATTCCAAAACAATATAAAAGAATCAAGAAACATTATAGTCAATAATAACTCCAAATATATACAAGACTAGTGTGACATACATTTACAATGTTATATAGATATAAAATATAAAATTGGATTCCTCGTGGTCTGGTTAAACAGACACAAATATATATATTTATATATTTATATACAGGGTAATAAACAAAATTTTGGGACCAGTGTTGTTGAACCATCCTAGACATCTGTAATATCATGTATTTAACTTCGTACCATCTTCACAACCGTGCTCACTTGGTTCTAAAGGTTGGAACATTTTCCCTACCATTACAAAGAACATTAAAGTCTATACTCAATATAGAGGTCCCTTGTTGGGTAATATTATTAAATTTTTAGGCCACCACTAATAGTCTCCCCATCCTATATATATTTATAAACTAGTGTACAGAAAAAATAAATAAATTTCATTTAATAAGAAACAACAAATCCAACTCTTCTATCTCTCATAAAGCGATTATGGGCCTTTAACTATACTAGATAATGTTAATGTGGAATAATACAACCTTGATATATCATATGAGAAGATACAAATACCTTACAACCAATAATTTATCACATGAAATAACATTTTAATCTTAACTAAAAAAACATCTAGACTCACCTTTTTCCCCCAAAGGTATATCTATAAAGAATGTCCCAAGTCCTATAAACATTCACATGATTTTACACTAGTTGAAAAGTATCCAAAAATACCATGTAAATTAAATACTAATACTTCAAAAACATAGATGAATGGACCCAACATAAATGATGACCATTACTCTCTAAATTGTTGTACTATCTACCAAAAATTGTAACCTTCTCTGATATCCACCTCCTTTATACTGATGGCCAACACCATCCCCAATATCTATTAATCTATAAAGTCTTAAAAACAAATATTGGTGATAAAAAACCTCATTATTTATTATTTTATTCAAACAAACCCAATGGAATTTTCATATAATAATAATGATAGACAACCAAAACATCCTAGGCCGAACAAATAGAAAACCATAGTCCCCCTTCCAATCACATTATCCAACCCTGGTAATTGTCAACACAATATACATTATTCTATATGTTGATCCCACCTTTGTTTATAATATTCATTTGAAATGGATTTAATTAATAAGTATAATTCATTGTTGATTTATTTTTACATGGTATAAAGAAGTGTTTCAGTGAAAAAAACGAATTTCATGGATATATGTTGAATATCCCATGAATATTTAGAAATTAATATAGTTCCTATGTTATCAATGACATTATATTATGTGCATAAATTAAAATAAAAGTCTTATAATAGTTTCAGTGTTCTTTACATTCCAAAAATGATGAGGAATGACTTTATTTCGATGGGAATATTTGAGGTCAATTTTTACTTAAAGGAAATTGTTATTGAATTCCATGGAAAATTTTTATTGAGGAATAAATTATCACTATAATGAAATCAAGTTGAATAGTTTATAATAAAATAATGTAATCTAATGGGCGTTGGGGTTTTCTTAATGTATTTGTTTTTTTATTTTAATTATTATTTATAGAGAATAAAAGATACTTAAATATATATTCATCCCAATCATAAAACATATACCATGTAAGAATGTGAATCACATGGTCGCCTGAAAGAGCATGTATGAGGAAGTTGAACTCGAGGTGAATTTTAAAGGTTTTCATTGTTCAATAATGACCTTAGGAGAGTGAACCCATCATGGTTCAACTCTGTATGAAGAATCATATAAATTGGGATTGAAAAAATATATGGCCTTTCTGGCTGGAAATTGTTAACTGACATTACAGTTGGCCTATGGAGAACTTAGTTTTATAATGGGGAATGATCATAATATAATTCTCAATGTGGGATAAGACAATCACATTACAATAATTCATTATAATTAATTTACTCCTTCCCAATTAAATAAATTTTTCTACTTTATCTTTCCCATACAACACTAACTACGGGACAAGTGTTTATTACCACACCATGTTCTGCCATTGAAAGTGGAAACTAAATTTGGGTTGATCCATAATTTTTTATATGGGAGATATTTAATATCACATGTTGTCTAGGAAAAATCATGTTATTCTCATACTTAGTTGACACCCAATGAATGGGGAGTTTATAAGGTTCAATTTTTTCATCGTATGGTCAATATTTATCCATATTAGGGTCACTAAATCTCTCATAAGGTTCGTATAAATTGTAAAATGTTAGTATATACCATAACCATATATAGATCATAAATTATTTTACATGGTTCTGTGATAATGGGGTTTCCCCATTCCTCCCCTGTATTATCCAATCATTTTAAAAATGGAATCTATTAATGTATTTATAACTCTCATGTATGTATGTTCACATGTGTTTCATAAAAAATAAAGTTAATAAGGGAGAATTGGACACCCATCAACCTTCATAATTGTACAAGTAAAACCAAATGAGATTTAGGGATTTAATATTAGTAAAATTAATTCTATATAAATTATCCCTCCCCTATCAACGTTGAATACATATCATGTTGTTCCTCATAATTGGGAACAAACCATGCATCATCATCAATTGGACTCTCTATCTTTGGATCAACTCAAATAATATTATTCATTTTTTTAGTAACATGTATTCCAATAATATTTATATCAATGTAATTGAAATAAGCCACTTTTTCATGTCATTTATATTTTTCAAATGTGGGGTTGGAGGAAAATAAGAGATCTACATGGAATTATCTACTTTCAAACTTGGTTTTAATTCCTAGAATGTAAGTCGTGAATTCCAAACTATACCAAAATAGTGTGAAAATAATGTTGGGGGAGTTACAGGAGAACGTTAATTAATGATTTAAAATTATTCCATTCTCAATGTAATCATTTTACTAGGACTATACTAGAGATTAATTCATGTGTAGCAATAATAGTAGAGGAAGTAAGAGAATTATGATTTAGTTGGATATGTGTTTTGTAAAACTACACACATGTAATAAAATCTTATACATGTCAATATAATATAAGAATTGGTCTATATAAAATCATTCTTCATAATACTATTGTACAAATACTCTACATTTCTTACTCTTACCATCCAATTAATCAAAGGATGGTTGTAGAATTAATCTTTCAATGTCATGGTCTACAACTCATGGAATTCATCTATAAAATGAAATTCAAGGATTATATTATAGACCATTCTATACAGAATTAATGGACACATCCTATAATTTATGAATTACTAACCTATGTCCACATAGACTTTGGAATATATTTAATATTATATCACTCATCCTAATTTAAGACATTTGAAATAATAGGATGATGACATTTTCATCATTATATCTTGTAAATGAGGACCCTTGGAAGAAATATGTATCATTGAATAGATGCAGGAACATGATAAATCACCCAAACTATGGATATAGGTAAGATAATATAACACAATGTATTTCTATGGATTCATGAAGAAAAATATGCATATTGGGAATCTCAAAATTCAACTTATAAATGGATAAATCAATGGAGACATTGATACTATAGGCCTACATTCAACCTCTTGTTTAATAAAGATAAAAGGGTTCCACTTCAGGGAAAGATAGGTTAAATCAACCCTAGGTAATGATAATCGTTTTTTAAAAATAATTTCACTTTCAATGGAGTTTTGTGATAATGATTTTCTAAAATCCATCCTAGAAAAAGAATATATATTTTTATGGACGTAAAATATCTCAATCATGTTGGTGTTATGGTCACTGATTCTTCCTATAGATATTTATATTTTTTGGCTTCATAAATCATCAATATATTAAAATTAATATAGTTCTATGGTTACATATAGGGTGTTACACTTCATCATGTTACCACTTCCAATGTTATTACTTTCATTATAAAGGTGAACCATCCGAATGCCATCATTTAGATGTTATGGTTATGATTGTGTATTTTTTAATAAAAATATTTTGTAATGATGTTGAAAAAAAATTGGTCTAACAAATTACCACTACAAAAATTGGACTAAAAATATGGTTTTACCAAAAGGAAGAGAATATAGGTGTTATCATAATTTCTCAACAAATTGTATTTGACTTTGATATGAATTTTTTCATATCCAATTTCATGATCAAGATTTATATGGAAATATAATTTTATATAATTGAATTAAACATCATTCTGAAATTTATAATCTGCTTTGGACTCTAGATTGGGTCTGGGACCAACAATTTCACTTCATTATACACCTTGATTTATAATCTATAATATAGGGATGAGTTTTCAGTAATTCAAATCAATATGGGTTCATCACCATGGAAACCCACTTTTTCAGTGTTTATTGTTCATTTATCATTAGTTATTTATTTGAAATAGAAAAATTAATTAAAACATAATTATGAACCATTTTATATAATTATATTTCTATGTGTAAGATCTCATTGGTTGTTTATATTTGTAATTTTTTTCTATGATGGTAGAATAAATTCAGTTTAATGGTAGAATGAGATTTTACAAATTATAATATCAATAGTAGAAAATATATTAATATTTACAACAGTGGTGTCTATATTCCCAAAAATATTCTAGGAAGAAATTATTTTACATTAAGTAAACTCATCATATTTGAAGAATTAAACTACCAATTAAATATTTGGGGAATCATTTTTTGAAAAACAAATTATGAATGTAACCTTAATATAATTAAAATCATAATTATAATATAGAAGTGTTTATTCCTCTCCTTTGTACATGGAATCACCATCATCAAAAACATTTTGTCATAAATCCATATGGATGTCATGTAGTACATCTAGGAAACCAATTCAATCACCTGAAGAATTGTGATCATCCTTGATAGCTTTATTTGAGATGTTCATTGGAAGGGTAAATATCAGTGGTCTAGTTTTCCTTGGATGTAAAAAACACTTTGTGTAGTTAAGAATTAAACATAGAATAATTAATGAGAGCATGTGGTGTAATAATGCTAAACTCCCATTGGAATCATACTCAAACTATTGTTATTGGTAATGATATTTTTCTAAAAAATATTAAACCTCTCCAATATTCTAACTTGAAAATGATACTAATGGGGTTCACCTCTGGCACAATCTATGTGACTCATTTTACATCATGAATTTTTGGTGTTGTTATTCACTCAGATCAATCATCCTAACACCCTATTATTTTATTGGGTGAGGAACCCCATGTGTTCTTCTTTACGACATCTCCCTTTGGATTATTCATCCTCTCTATGTTTCATACCAAAATTTATTCATATATATGTATGGATTAATGGGAAAACTATTTGTGGTGAAAATACATTCTAGGAATGATGAAAATAATAGTTTGGAATATATAAGATCATTCAATACCTATGGACATTAAATAGGGGAATAATGGTATCAAACTTGTTTACAAATGCATTAGTTGTGTGATTGTAGATATGGAAACTATTTTTCATTTTTTATATTGGGCAGGGGTATTTCTATATCTAATTTAAAGTATAAAGATTCAGGTTGGGTGATCATCATTTTTTATAAATATAATTTCATTTCTTTCTTTCTCCAAACCAATACAGGAAATCATTTGTATTATCTGGTTAATAAGGAACATTTAATAAGTGCTTGTTGGGTGATATGGGTTCTATTTTTTGATTCACACTATAATTTAATTAAAGAATAAAAAGTATTATTAATGATATATTTTATTCTTCTATTCTAGTCAAATTTTTTACTTTTTTATAATATTGTTATCCCGCCATTAATTATGATTTTCCTCCCATCATATAATTATTTGAATATTTTCATGATTAGGGATTTTTAGGCCCTTGGCTATACTATAAGGTTCTTATTAAAGTCCCTATGGTGAACTCATATGATTCCAACATTAATTGAATAATGCATGTAGGGTGGAATAATCAAAGTCTTTAGTAGTTCTATTATATTGGATTCCTCATCTAATTATAGTGATGAAAATTCTTCCATAACTAAAGCATGTGAGTTATTTACTATATTATCTCTATAATGGTAAAATAATACATTAGTATCAGTGATCAATGTTGAATAAGTTATATTGATTTAGTGTCTATAAAGGGTTATTAACTTCCTATAGTACATGGACTATACTATCAAAGAACGTACAAAAGTGATCTATACAAGAGTGGAGATTCCACACACATATCATAGTGATAATTTTTTGATAGATTACATATCTTCCAAAAGTTTCCAGGTGGATTAATTGACTATTTTTAAATTTTTTGAATATCCACCTAAGGATTTTCATGATATGTTTTATGGTGATTCTCTCATTCTTCACCACATCTGACCCCCAATGTTTTTTTACCAAATATTCTCTATCCCAAACCATCCTTTTGAAAATAAAATGAATCAAATTTTCATATTTTATAAGAAAAATTATATATCATAATTTACTAGGATAAATATGATAATTTAATTGAATAATAATTTCATTAAACATTCCCTCAAGGGTAAATAAGTTATAATATAATCATCACTATGAAATACAAAATTTAATGATTAATATACTATAAATGAAGTGAAAATGGTGGTTCAACCTACCACCAGTGAGATGGACAAATAATTTAATATATAAGAAGAATGAAATATATCTAATAAAGAGGTATGAGTAAATTGTTATCAAAACTAACCATTATATGAGTTAATCACTGGTGTGACTGTTCATATATTGATATATATTTCTATTGATTGATTAAATTATATGCATAATTTCTATACCACATATTTACATTATTTAATATTTGGGATACTGGAATGAATGAAAGGAGAAATCACTCATCTTGAAGAAGAGTATAATTACCAAGAAAAATATATGAAATACAAGTTTATAACATGAAAAATATGTATTTAAATAGGTTATATTTTTGGATGTTATAAACATGGAACTATAAAATATATCCTCAAAATTAGAATGTAAATAGATCAAGTAATATCCAGAAAAATATGAAGAAAATAATAAATTTTCTGTAGAGATCCATTCATCAGTTGCCTATTAGAAAAATTCCATCGATTGCTATAATATAAAACTAGAGGTTAAATCCATGAGTATTAAGGATCATAACACATTGTTTTAACAAAAGTTCAGAATCTATAATGATGTAATTAAAAGAATTGAGGATTGTGAATGTAGAATAGATTTTGTAAGAAATAATAAATCAATTTGCAATATTATATACCTTGAGATTGAAATTAATTTATAAACTATGAATTTAAACAATTTATTTATTAATATAAATATATTGGATGAAAGGATTCTTTTACACATGATTTTATAGAAGATTCATATGATTAAAGACATTAAATTGGTGTAAATACATATTGATCCCATATAATGATCATTATCAAGTATCATTAATAAAATAGGATCCATAATTATTTAATTATAATTGTTATATATCTATTTTAAAAATAAATCAATGTTTATATATAAAGTATTTTGGTTTTGGGCATAGTGGAAGGGTCGGTTTATGCATGTTATGTTGAAATATGATTTCATATTTAGTAGTACGAAACCCCAAATTTAGACATTTCACATTAAATTTATAAATAATTTATTTATATCTGAATAAAATAAATACCATTTTATAGGATCATTTCATAGATGATGTAGCTGATCTTCAGAAATACCCTTTCATATTTCTTACATTGCGATGTGAGGATCCAAGGGTAGAATTTATATAATAGTGATCCATCTTTTCTCTTTTGATATTAGAGAAATTCAAAATTTATTTATTATTGTTAGAGTAGTGAATGTGGTTTATTCTATTATTCATTGATCACCCATTCTTCGATCATGTAGGAATATCTCTTGTGTTTTTATTTCTCGATAGGGATAGAGAAAACTTAATTCGAGAGAGAATTCATAGTGTGAACTAATTCTGTATATCTATATTACCCTATATAGTAAACATATACATCAATTTTTTGAGATACTTTTTTAGGTTAAAATATTATATACTTTTTTAAATGCCCTTTAATAATATTATAAACATCATAAAACCATATTCCATAAAATAATAATAATATTTTTACTGTTATTTTATGGTGTGCGCTAATGTTCAAAGAGAGGAATATTATTAACTAGGATGCAAATAAATATTCATCAATAGACATGTATTGGACCATTCCAACTCCTCCAAATTTATTGAATACCATAAAAAATTTGTCTCTTGACTAAATATGATATTCAAAATCCAAAAAATAAATATTTATTAAATATTTAATATAATATATATATATATTTATTTTAATCACAATCTAGTGAAAAAATATTAATGTAATTAATGTAGTTAAAAAAACCAGAATAATAATATTCCTCACTCTAATTAATAATAATACTTCAATTAATAAAATTAAAATAGGATTTAATCAAGATAAATGGAAACACATAGTGTCATACCCTTTATGTTTATTTTTTATTGCCATTAGGCGGGTATGCCTAAAGTCTATGATTATAGTTTATAAACTGGTTCATGAAACAAATTGGACAAACATAATATTGCAATGATGAAATCCACATATAAACCCTCACTGTGTAATATAGTTCCTCTATAACAATATCTCATCAAGTTGGATTCACATATATTTCATCAAGTATTGTCCTAAAAAATCCTTATTTGACTATCTAAAATATTTTTTTTTACACCATGGTCGTGGAATTTAATAATAATATTATATTTCAAATAAAGAGTTGTGATATCAACATCCAAATGGATGAAAGATAATAATCCATCCTTAACTTATAAATTAACATAATATCATTGATGACACACCCAATATATCCAACATATCCATGAATTATAATCCTTATGGTTTACAAAATAAATCTATGTGAATGTGGTATGACATACATTAATAAAAATCTTTATATCTAAGGACCATTAATCATACTTATAGATATAAATATATGATGGAATATAAACATTTGAAATTTCTTATGGTGGGTCATTTCTCATAATATATCATCCTGAAGATTGTTATATGAGAACATCATTTCAAGAAGCCTCATCGTGTTATTTGTACTTTTACCTGAAAGTCTAAGTACTAAGTTCCCTATCATAATACCTTATAAAACTCTAGAAAATTAATTAATGGAAAATAGCATATGTTAAAGAGGTTCTTATCATAATGGGTACTACTATGACATCACATGTTAAAAATTATTCTATTGATTATAGAAATAAAAACTAGGCCTACTACATTTCCAAGGAGATGTTTTCATATATAACATGTCATTAAGGATAAAATTTTTACTGAAAATTACATACATGATAAAATCTTTCATACAGAGATATTACTGAGTATCAACCTCTTGTTACCATGTTAGAATCCTGAAATCTAGACTGAAGCCATAGTCAATTAATATCATAAAATGATAAATATATTTATTTGGGTATAACCCTAACATTGAACTAGTCATTTAAAATCCACATCATATGAAACATCCAATACAGTAATGAACATGGATATTATAGATATGAAAATCATGTGATGTAATAAATTTATTACATTATGTTTTCCATTTTTTATAAAACAAGATAAAATTGATCTAAGTATATACATGAGTTCAATTCCCTTGATTACTATTATTTCTACTAATCTGGATAGCATGAACTCATCTACTTCCATCATTCTAGTTTCATTATCACAGTTCTGAATACAATTCAATGCAGTCATATTTTATCAATTTGATATTCACCATTTATGATTTTTGCATAATTAATATGCAACATCAGAACATATCATGTCCTAGGAGATAAATTACTGGCACATAATATTTTATAATTATTTTAATATATATAATCTCATCATATTCCCATGAATGATCTACTATAATGATTATATGGTAATTTATACTTGGTATGAAATTGTTTAACCTTTTTATAAATATATTTTTAATATATGTATTGCAACTAGATTAAAAAAATCATTGATCAATTTGGTATTTCTTATTCCCTACAAAACTATTGAAACTTTAATTCAATCTTCATGAAATATCATTCCATACTCTAAAAAAAATAAGACATTATTTTTTCCATATGTTATCTATATATTTGTGTTGAAAACTAATAACGCTCACAATAAAAAGTTATAATCACATGTTACTCAGTTTTTCCAAATTAATATCCTATGATAAATTTTTAAAATTTATTCAAAAATTTTTATATCGAATATTCATATAATGTTATAATTTATTGATTTCTTTAAACCATTTATTTATTATTATTTGGAAATACCACATGGTTTTCTTTTTTATGAATCATATAAAAACATTCCCAAAATAATCCCATTAATGAGCTAGCCTTGAATATCAATTTCCCAATATAATTTTCAAATAAATATAATTTTACAAGTATACATCGAAAAATATTATTAGTTATGATGAGTGCTGAATATTTATTTAGATAGAATCAACCTTTCAATAAACAATCAATATTTATTCGTACCAGCTTCATCCATCCATGTCAATTTTCTATTAACTATTCACTTGTATTATCATAACATAGAAATATTAAAATTACATTTTATTTGAATCACGATACATGGAGTCAATTACATGGATTTTTATATATTACTTTTAACCTTATCATATTTCTATTTACTACTTATCTTTAGGAATTATTATTATAAATGAATAATACTATTATTTCCATTTAATGTGAACATGAAAACCTCTTTGGTTATAAATTATTATATTGTATGAGTCTCTAAATATTCTATCCCCACTAAGCATAGTGGAGTCCTAGATTCCTATACCAAGTCATGTTTATCAAGATACGTATCCCAAATAATTTATGTTTTCTCATAATATCATTAAATATTATGGTTTTGTTATAAATTTATAGTCACTATTTATAAGACTTTAATATCCTTTGAGGATTTAGGATCATTATATAGGATGTAGGATATTGGTTGGATCTCTATTTATAGATCAGGGAACAATTTTTCAAATGATTGTCATAAAAAAATTATGGTTTCTTTCTAATTTATTCTTATTATATCTAATTTTGATAGGATATCCATTAGGCAATATTGTTGGCATATGTTTAGTTTTAAGACTTGTTTTTAAAAAATTTTATTTAAATGGATAATATTATATTTTCAATATATATATAACTCTTCATTGGTCTTTATTTTTTATTAATATTGAAATTTATGTTTATAACGAAATTTGAGCTAGGAATTAACATTATTCCCTAAATTTATGATAAATGATTACTTGTATAAGATATACTCCCACATGATAGTTAGAAGAATCATTTTAACATGTGAAATCATTTACATCATCATGATATTATAAATTTTCTATTAATTGTTTGATGTTACCTTTAGATTTAGAAAATTTCACATGGCCATGTTGAACTACCTATAAATGTTTTATTATGCACCATGAATTAAAAATTTTTTATGTAAAAAAGATTATTCTATTTCTTGTATATCCAGAATAATAGCTCACTTGAGGAAATAATTATAACACTATAATATTTTAAAAGAGGAATATTATATTTGGTAGTGTGAAGGACATGAAATACTATTTTTAGCTTTTGTTACACGAAACAATCAGTTAAACATGTGTGATAGGCAACGTTGAGATTTTTATGTTAGATAGGGTAATAAACATGCATCACCAAACATAAATGACACATGATACAAAATACCATTATTACCGAGCTGATGGAATGGATGGTATAGACATGATTAAATGAATTATTAAAATATATCGTGCATGTGTTCTTTTGTGATAAATTAATTTGAAATTATAATAAAACCCTTTCGAAAATAAAAGGAAATATTTTTTAAACACAAATTTTAATATGCAAAATTTTGTTTTAGACCATTAAATTAAACAAATCATCATTTTATCAATATTATAATTATTTTTATATATAATAAATTGATAATATTTATTAATTATTATTTTATGTTCTTTATTTATATGATAAAAAATCCATTTTTTCACTTCAAACTCTTTAAGAAATCATTTGTGTCACTTTATTAAGGCACACAGTTTAAAAAATAGATATTTTAAATAATTTATTTGAAAATTTATGATTCATTTTTTTTAATATTCATATCAAAATTTAAAATGGTTCAAAATTTGTGTTTTTTCTGAATATAATGATTTTTTTCGGAAATACTTTAAAATACAGATTTTTCTAAAAAGTCTTTTATTTTCCAAAAATTGTGTGATTTCAAAGTCCAAATATAACTATAATATGTTTTAATTTAACTTATGTTATTTTTAACCAAAAAAATCACTTTTAATAATGAATTTCCCAGCCAGGATCCTAGTATCACAGAAAGGGGGAGGGGGTTAATCAATGATATCTTTTTTCTTTTTATGTTTCCCCTTTTTGAAATAAACTTCACCTCCTGTTAAATAGTTTCTTCCCTAATTAACACACACAACCACATGAAAACAAGATTTACAAGGTTCACTACTCAACAAGAGTAGCTACGTCCTTGGTATGGTACGGAAACAATCTAGTACCACACAATCCACTAGAAAACAATCCTTTGATGTGGAATACAATGAGTAGGATATACCCTTACACTCATGTAGCACTTTGAAAACAATCCAAAATGTGCGTGTGCTCCCTCTTAGCACAAATAGGGTAACACAATGTTTTAGTGCTTCTTTACAATTGAACATATGTATTCTCTCAAGTACAAATCTTCACTTTCTTACCTAGAAGCCAGTAATAACTATCTTATGCACTAATGAATTCATGCGAAGACCCCAACTATTTCGCACATCCTTTAGGGTTCCTTGCGTGCAATTCAAATGGCTTTCGCATAAAAATACCCTTTTGGCGCGAAAAATCTTTTTCGCGGAACTTTCCTTTTGCACGAAACCTTTTCTCTTTTCGCGCAATTTCTCAATTTTTCGCACAGCTATCCTCTTTTCACGCAAACGTCTTTCTTTCCGCGCAAATTAATTAGCGTATAATTTACGCACACTAGAGCTCGGGATTTCTTCTAAGTGTTGAGCATTTTTAAATGAGATGTGTTAGCCACATATTTAAAGGCATTTTTGACCCTGCACGAAAAAATCTAATCCGCGCATAAAACCTCCTTCATGCGCGTAGAAACTCTTTTATGAAACTTCATATTTCGCGCCATGCTTCAATATTTCGCGCACCTCATGCCTTTTCCATTTTTCATCATTCTAAGCATGAAGCACCGATTGCAAGAAAATTCCACAACACAATTCATATTGCGCACAAACCCATCCTTTCACGCGACATCGTATTTCGTGCAATGATCCAATTGTTCACACAGCTCATGCCTTTGAAAATTTTTGAACTTCTGATCTTGAAACAACTTTTGCGCGAAAAACATCATCCTCTATTTCGCACATCCCGTAGATTATTCACGCAACCCACTACTATTTCGCACACCACTTTATTTTTTTTCGTGCGACCTGCCTAAATTTCCGCGCACTCCATTCCTTTGTCATTTTTCAATGTTCTGACCTTTAATAACTCCTTGAACGTGAAAATATAAACCATCTTCAATCTTGCGCACAACATCCATTGTCATGCACATTTCTTCATCACCCGATTTTCAGGCCCTAAAATTTGGCAAACACTGGAAAACTCCGCCACCTTAAACTGTACTTTTCTGCCGCCCCCAGATTGTTCATTTCTTTGTCATTTTCTCTCTCCACTGCTTCCCATAACCATTCTTCATCATTCATCACGAACTCCACTATCGTGATATATATCCTTTGATAGATCAGCTTTAGCATCGTCAGAGTTACAATGGAAAGTACAGAAACTTCCCTATCTTCCAGAAGCATCACTCCTTCCAATCAAAACTGTATATGACTGGCATTATCATTTCTCCCCCTTTACAACATAAGGCTTGAATCACAAGTTCTCAAGACTTATGATATTTGATAAATACATATCAGAAAAGCATCTTCTAGTTTGTGATCCTTCTACAAAGTGAATTGATTTATCTTCTTTGACAACAAAATACAACACTCTGCAAAGGCTAACTCTTCAAACTTCCTTCTCCATTCCACTTGTTCCCAACAAATGAAACATTATATTGTTTTTTACTATATGTTTGTTTGGGGGTTTCATAACATTATTTTAAACAATTAATTTTACAATTCATAATGTTTCTACTTTATAATAAATTAAAATAATACCTTATAGTGAATGATCTAAATGTAAATTATAAATTATATAACAATACAAATTATTTCTTTAAATAAAATTACTATTATTATTCATATATTAAACATAAAATCATCATTTTCTAAAAAATATACTCTTCCTAAAAGCACGTTGTCTTGTCGTGGTTGCATGACTAATATTAAATTAGAACTTTCCACTTATGTGAGTTAAATATATTAAAATGTATTACATATTTTTAATAATAATACTCTATAATATAAAATAAGTTCAACATAATTTTACAATTTTTTTTAAAAATTAAATAAAATTAATTTTAGTGATTATAGGAGGAAACAAGTTTACATAGTGGTTAATCTTTTAATGTATGGGTAATATGACATAGAAACATATCTAAATCCAATTTTATGGGTATATTTTGACAAAAACCCTTATAGAATCGAGATTTTTTTCATAATTGGTGGAAATTTACAATGAGAAAACACTGATGGAGTTCTCTCTTTAAAAACTTTTCAAGTTTTCCATTCAACCAACTTATAAATGCCCACCCCCTCTCATCTCTTATTCACACATTTCAATACCTTTGTCACAAAAAAATCCAAAATAAATTATATAATTCTCTCATTTAATTATATAATCCTAAATTTTGACATAAATTTAACCATGGAAGGCCTTTGGTGAAAATCAAAAGTTGGAACCCGATGAAGATGTAAGGTTCATCAACATGCTTTTTCAATTTATTTCGTTAACCATCCCATCATTTATTCTTATAACTTTATTATATAATAACTTCAATACAATAAATATAAATATTTTTATTTATGTAAAGGTTACAACTAAAAAACTTAGTAATTTCTATTAAATTAGTTATGAAATCATCATCCGTTAGTATGATAAACTACCACCTCACGAAATAATGACATTCATTTTTTCATTACAACCTCTAATGGTTGGGAATTTTTATCTAAATACTATATATATATATATGATTATTATTATATTTATAATATATTTATACTTATTTTTCATTATATAATATAAACCTTTTTTAATTTTCTTACCATTGTTGATATGAAAACCTCACCTGTGTGTTTGGTGGACAACCGCCTCTCAAAGCAATTTGAATAGTTTTTCAATAATGTGTTACATGGAAGGTAATGAGGGTAAATATAATGAATATATATTATATATATGTAATAATTATGATATTAATGACATAATTAATATCCTGGAATTAAATCATGTCATTTTTGTTCTTTACTTTTCACCCAAAGAAAAATTGATAACATCTTTTATGGAGTTCTCGACTACCACCTCCTCGAAATGATTTGATTCAAGTTTTTTAATTAAAAAATAACAAGAAATATATATATAAGAAAATATTAATAAATAAAATAGTATTTATGATATTATTTTAATTATTTAAATATATAATTTTACATTTCTTCTAAATTTAATGATCATTGAATAATGGAATTGTTACTCTTGTGTATATTCATCCTACCATCATCATGATCGCAATGTTGGTTATTTTTTCATAAAAAATAATCTATGAATGGTTTAAAAAAAATATTTTACATATAAATATGATAATTATGTAATTTTTATTCTTTATGTGTTTAAATAATGACCCTATTGAACATCGTCAACATAACAAATTCATTTTTGACACATTAAATGAATGTGGTCCAAACTTCTGACATAAATCTAATCGATTAAGTAATTGAATTAAAAATGTTAATAAGTAAAATAACAGTAATAATAAACATGTAAAATTATACAAATATAGTAAAAAAATTAACTCCTATTTATTAATAAGGAATATTAGAGACACGTGATGAATCAGACTCATGTTAAGCGACTTCATCTCAATTCACATTCATTGATGCATTTTTTATGTTATGTAATTTTATACTATTGAAATGTGTATATACATCCCCATGGACCTGTAATATCATTAATTTCACTATTATAATGATATTCAATTATTTTTAATGTTTTTTTCCGTGATATTATGAATTATGTATTTCCAAGGTGATAAGGGACTCCTACATTAAAAAACCATCCTTCGATGTTTTTACCTCAAAATCTCTTTATATTACATCTAAAAATTTTATATTTCTTTTTTTAGGGGATATATAAGGATTTAAAAAATTTATAAAGTACAATTCATGCCTCTTATAACTATTTTTAATGTATTCCAGAATGAATCATTTTATGATTATTATACAGAACATTTAGACTAACAACAAAAATTGATGTTCAATTCTAAATGTACATGGAAATAATTACTTTTCCACTACCATGAATTTTATTTAAATACATGATTCCTTTTCAATATTACATGTTTTTTAAAATTATTAACCCTATATCCCTTTTAGGAATTTATTTATTATTGTATTTTTAAATAAAATGGGTTTTTAGTATTGAATATGTTTTTTAAAATTGGAAGATGTATTTATAAGTTCTATTCATAATGGTTAAAAAGTGTTTTTAAAAGAGTTTTATGATTAAAGTTTTTTATTCATGATATTAAAATTCAGAATAATATGAAATTGTTGAGCCTGATATATATTATATGATGTTTTGAGTCCCATTATAGTTCATAGGTGAGCCTAATATTGCTTATACAAATGGGGAGCGCAATTATAGCTCATGATAAATGGGTGACCCCAATATGTCTTATTTAAAAGGTTTTAACCCTATTATAGCTCACGAGTGGGG
Source organism: Viscum album (assembly GCA_963277665.1). Taxonomy (NCBI): domain Eukaryota; kingdom Viridiplantae; phylum Streptophyta; class Magnoliopsida; order Santalales; family Viscaceae; genus Viscum; species Viscum album. The sequence goes on from OY728165.1 coordinate 1,020,640,598, forward strand.
ACAATTTTTCATATATGAAGTGTGATCCCCATTAAATATATACAATTCTTGGGTAATGATTATATTGGAAATTGTTTGTATGGTTATTCTAATTAAAAGTGTTTTGAAATAGTCCTATGAATATATTTATCTATGTCATCAAAAATTGTTTTTAATACTATTATTTGGATCTTAAAATATTTTTATAAGAGATATGTGTATGTTTTTTCAATTGGAAGGGTTTTATTTTTTTCAAAATTATCATGGATGTAATGGTAAATATATCATGGGTTTTCATGTTTTTACTGAACTAGTAGTTTCATTTCATTTTATATCACTTATTGTGATTTTATGATCATCCCATGTTTTTAAAAAAATCACAGGGTTTATGGTTGGGTAATGAAAAGGAACAATTCATTTTTAATGTCATGTACTTTTACCATGAAAATAAATCCAGGATTATTTCAAAAAAATGATTTAATTGATAAAATGGATACAAATTAGAATTTTCACCTTTATATATAAGGGTTTTATATTAATGATTTTGGGCCTCATTGTGTAAAAATACAAATAGAAAAAGGTTATCAATGTGAAGGAATGTAAATTGTTGAATTCTAACACATGATCATGTAATGCCTATGTTTTTTCCCTGTAGTTTGTATCAAGATATTGTATTAGATAACATTATATTTTAGTATAATGATAGTAAAATTCAATGAAGGATTTTTCCTTATTGATATGTTGTAATTTTAGAGAATATTTAAAAATAACATATTTCATTATCTAAACTATGTCTTTTTAGAATGGTTTTATAGAGATGAAATGGGTAAATATAGTCTAGTGGAACTAATAGGAGAATCTCCTTCAAAATAATTATCTTGTGGTCATAATAATTACAATAGAAAAGTGTTTTGTATAGATGTATTAGTTGAAAAAAGTGATAAATGGTTGTGGTATCCATCCTATAGAGGAACTTGAACTAACAGGAAGGAACATGTTTATAGTAGATAATTTCTTGAGAAAACATCTGCCATCATGCAACATATCATCTATCTCAATGGTAGTCAAATGATTGATCAATTCCATGGAGATAATATTTGACTTCATGGGATGTTCAGAACATTAAAAGGTGACTCATACCATCAATAATTTTGAAGAAGAAGTTGATCAATGGTGGTCATTGGTAAATTATATTAGAGATAAAGAGGATATTTTTTCATTGTAATGGGAAGTATTTAAAAATATTTTCCTTGATAAATATTTACATAAGGTTGTTTGGAATAACATGGAGAATAAATTACTACATTTGAAGAAAAATTATTATGATTTTAGGGATGTATATAATGAACACCTCACAAGATTTCCTAGGTATTCCCCAGTCTTTACTCAAGTCATTTGTTGAAATATTAATATATTTTCCTTCCAAGACTACAAATATCATTTTATGCATGATAAAATAAAATGTATGAGAAATATAGATAATAGAATGCTTATATGGAGTTTCCAACACTTATTTTCCATGATATGAAAAGAGAATGAAATGGTCAAGGTGGTAGGAAATATAGAATAAACTAACTATTAATTATAGTTGTATGTCCTTAAATTATATGAGGTTTCGTAAAAATATATTTTGGGAAATGTATTTTATAATCTGACAAATTTTATGGATTTGTTATGTTTGATCACAAGGTTCATGGCTGCAATGAAATAAGTATTTTATAGTTCATGAATGGGATTACAGATAGCCAGACTATAGTGATCTGTTTTAGATATAATGAGTTGGGACATTATGATAATGTGTGTCCAAATTTACTTACTCAGGGTGGAAATACGTGTTATTAGAAGGAATAGGGGTGAGAAATCATTTTATACTTCTATAGTGGTTGTCTTTTTATCTAGGGAAGTGGTGAAAACTCCAAGGATCCTTATATTTTTCAAAGATAGATCATAGGTTTAATGAATTAGGCACCCTTATTTTAATTATTTATATAATGGGTTTAAATTTTGGGACATTTAATGAGTTATCATTCATATCTATTGTATATGTTTTATTGGAAATTTATTTTAGAATAATTCATTTATGTTCTACAGAAATAATTTTGAAGGTATTGATAACCTTTAGGGATTATACGATCATTAATGGAATCATTTTTAGTTAAAATATTTGATAAAAAATAAATACTAATGACAAACCAATGGCATTACTTATAATGATTATAGATTAATTTATACAAACTTGTGCTAATAATTTTGTATTGGAAAATATTTATATCCATATAGATGGAAATTTAACTCATTTAAGGATAATATTTTCCACTAAAAGTAAATTTTATTGCTTCAAGCATAAAAATTTACTTTTGGATCTTCATTTTGTTTAGTAAGGGTTGAATTGGAAATTGATTCAATAATAACCAATTAAATAAATTTTTCTTATGAAATAGAAGCATATCAAGTAGAAATATTTCTATTTACAATAAAATAATTCCTCAACTTTAGGAATAATATCTTCAAACAGAATCATATTATATTCATACCCAATAAATCATATTTTCTTTTTGAACATAACATGTTTATTGTTTTGAGAACCTCTAATTCCAATTTATTTTTTACATTCCTATGATCTATAAACTCAATCACCCTCTATAATTATTTTCAAATTTTATATATTCCATCATATTTTTTATTATTTAGAATCTAACACGCCAAGATTCCATGGTACTTTCCCCTTGGAATAATGCAATAGCTTGCATTGTACGCAACTTCGAGATTCTAACACACCGTGACCAGTCAAACTAGCCGTTATGAATAGTAATACCCACTTATTGAAATTATATAAATTGTACCATTCAAAATGGACTTCATTTTTGAATTTGGAATATCGAAATTATCCTAGGGTTAAATTTCGGTATTTTTCTGAAAACCATTAATTTTTTATGAATAGTGAAAATTAATTTTTTTAATAAAAATAACTTTTAAAATCGAAATAATTAATAGTGATAAATTATTAATTTGAGTGGATTAAAAGTATATTTAGAATATATTTTTACCATTTAATACAATGTCAGTAATTGGAAATAATTTCACATTTAAACCGGACATAAAAAAATGTCAATCTTTTTACAGATATTATTTCTTAAAAGCACGCTTCTTGTTTTGACTGCGTGAAATAATTTTAAATTAATTTCTGTAACTTCTGTTTTTTGAATTTGGAAAAATGGATTCCATATTTGGAATCAGGGTTTCCAAATTTTGTAAATTGGTAACTATAATTTTTATTCATTTTGAATAATTACTTCTGTAAATATTTTATTTACCATAATAAAAATGTAAATCCAGTAAATACGGATAACAAAATAATATTATAATAATATTAAATTACTATAAAACGTGTCCTAACCCTATTTTCTGATACATTTCCGACCATGGGAATTTTTGGTTTTATTTTTTCACCCCATGGATCCACTTGTAAGTGAAAATGACACTTTATATTAATTAATTTAAAGTAAATACAAAAATGACATAAGCATATATATTTCAGTAAAACAATTTTTACATAGTGTAATAAGTGTTATATTTTCTACTATAAACAATCATTAGTAAGCTAATAAAATTTCTTAAATAATGGTATTTTATTTTTAATTTTTAGACATTGAATAATTATATTTATTTATGACACAATAATGATGCAGTATTTTCATTATTAATGAATGAATCAAATAATTCATATTATAAATGTTAAAATAAATATAATTTGAATATTTTTATGCCATAAAATAATTTCATTGAAAAATATGACATTTTAATATTTCTTAAATTAATTTTATTCTAATTAATAATGTTGATAAGACTTTAAAAAAACTATTATTAAATAGTGTGAAAATTTACATAAAAGTGTTTTTAAAATAAAAATTATATTATTTATTGATATTCTGTTCATAAAAATCTAAGGTTCAGACAATGGAATTATATCATGATATTTGTATCATTAATGTACCACTTGGGAGTCTCTTGGAAGTATATAGTATGTTTATTAACCATATAATATAAAAATACAAAGTGACATGGAAAATGTCAAACTAATTAACTAAGAGTTAAAACTTACAGATAAGGTTAATAAAGTGACCCAAACCTATCTAAAAACTATTTGTTGAGTTTGTTTCTACCTATACACACCTTATACATTAAATAATATACTTTTGAGCCATTAAAACCGAAAATAATTTTATTATAAAATAATATTTCTAGCTTTTTCTATGGTTCCCCTCACCCCTCTTATAAAAGGGAACTCCCCCTTCTCTAAAATTCATACCCTAGAAGCCTTTTGGTTCGGCCAAACCCTGAACAAATATCATATCAACTTCCCTATCTTCATCCCATAGGCCTTACTTTATTCATAAATCCATGTTAACTATCCCTTTTATCAAATAAAAAATAAGAACCCGAAGAAGAGGTAATGATTTCACCACCCTCTTTCAAGTTCCTTTCTTCTTCCACTTCCTTTTTCATTATTGTTTCAATTATAAAATAATAACTCCATTATCTTCTATATAATGTGATGTTATTATAATTATGGTACAACCAAATTCATTATTCTATCCACCCTATTAATGACATGTCACCATACATGCACATGTACAACTTATTGTCTCCACGTCGTGGTGTAATTGTTATTCAATACATTATTATTTGTATGGGTATAATAATGATGTGTATTTGATGTAAATAATAAATATATCATGATTAGTATTCTTCATATATAATATAAAATCCAATTATATTTTATTATAATATCAAAAGAATGATATTTTCGCTCGTGTGTACGTATGAATTATCGTCTCCACGATGCGATGAGATTCATTTCCAAGTTCACCATTCATCGACGATTATAAAAATATATATATTAGTAATAAGTATGTAATATATGACATCATAATGGTACTAAATATATATATATATATATAATTATTTATGTACTTACATATATCTTATTCACTTACTTTCGTTCAATAGTATATGAAAATAGAAACAGTGTTTATGCGTACGTATGGACTACCATCTCCATAAAAGGTGTTTTCCATTTCATATATATGTCTATTATACATATTTGTATTCTAAATATATATGAAATATAAATCATGTTTAATATTCTGGAAGTATTTCAATCATGATCTATGTGATACAATCAAGAGTAACAAGTTAAAACACGTACGATAAAAAGAGCAATTATTACCCGAAATTTTAATATAACATGGAAATTATTATTAATTGATTAGAATAAATTAATAAATAAATAATGTATGATATCATAAATATTAATATGGTTTTGGTATAATTTAATAACATACTATAGTCTTCATACATGAGGTTAAACATACCCTCGACTAAAGTAAAGTGCAAGGTAAGAGGTTTTCATCTCACTCCTTATTCCCGTGAGATTCATGCCATATTGCCACTATTAAATTATTTGTGGTGTATCTACTACCCATAATTGTATTATTTGTGTAATATACTTTAATTTATATGTATTTAAATATTCAAAGTATGATACTTCTTTCATGGGGTGTATTTTTCGTAAGTTAGAAAATTGGTAAGGTTTTATTTCACAATCTCTTCATTATCTGAGGTTGTTTATACGTAATTATCTACTGGGGCCTCTTTATCATCCACATCCTTTTTTCTTAAAAATTAATTTCAAATAATTATTACTATTTTATAGAATATGGGTTAAATTCATTATACACTTTTTTTACATTTTATAAGAATTTTATAAAATAATCTTTCCGTCATTTTCCAAACAACGACCTTTTTAACCTTTTCCACAGAATTGAGGTAGGAATGTTTTTTAACTTATACAGCAGGTGCGTCTATTTTCTGCCATTATAAAATCATCGAATCTTCCCATACAAGCTTATAAGAATATTTTGAATGTAAATGTTTTATTTTATAATTATTTTACTTTTAAATGATTTGAAAATGAATATTTTAAAAACGAACTCTTTATCAAAATCAGAATTTTATATGTTTTAAATATTTAACTTTATAAATCATTTTAATTAATTTCCATGTTTTCAAAATGTTTTTAAGGATTTATTTATATGGACATAAATGTTTTGAAATGATATTTCTTTTCAAAAGTTTCATAGTGGTTTGGGACACTTTGATTCAAAAATCTCTCCTTTATTACTTCTTTTATAAATGTGTGACTTTTAAATGATTTCAAAAAAGAGATATTTCCCTCAAATAGTTTTGATTTCTTATATGTAAACATCCTTGGATAGATTTTAAGCTTATATGAATTTTATTTACTATGATACAAAAAATCCATATTGTATTGAAAGTTTAGTGATATGTTTGACTGTGGATGTGTTATTTTTATACCATTCATGGTTTATAGAGAAAATATTGAAATTTCTTATGCTAGTCTTAATACGAATGTTTATGTTATGTTTAAACAAGTTCAAATGAGGAATGTATTGGACATAGTAAGTGACGAGTCGAGCCTGCTATAGCTCCTCGATGCATCGGTAGGTCTCATGAGACAAATTAGTGTCTTGGAACAAGGGCTTGACCAAATCTTATTTGTAGTATTTTCCCAAGGCCTTGACTACGTGGTTATGATAGTCTAGAATTATGTATTCCATTATTATGAAATTTGATAGTGATATTTCATGTGATTATTCTACTAGTATAATATCCATGTGAATAAGTAAATGGTATTATTTCATTTTATTTTTTCCATATTATGCTGAAATTCATGTTTAAAAGGATTTTGTTTTAGTTATACATTACATTAAATGTTTATGCTTATTTATTAAAGTTTCTGCTATATTCATTACCCTTACTGAGCATTTGAGCTCACCCCTTTCTATGTTTTATTTTCCCTAGGATTCCAAGAAGTGTATTGTGGTTGATATGCAGGGTTAATCCAAGGGAATAATGGAGTTCATAAAAGATTTTTTTGTTTTGTATGTGTTAAAGTGTAATGTAACATTCACGTACGTAATCTATTTTCCAAGACTGGTAAATTGATCAGTCCTTCTGGACGTGATTCCTTGTAATCATGCTAATGAATTAAAATAATGCACCAACACTCAGTCACTGGGGTTGGGTAATTACAGTTGTTATCATAGGAAGTTTATCAATAACCTTGGAAACTAGATTTAGAGAAATTCTGGTTAGAGCACATACCTCTAAGATAGACTTTTAGGATTAGTATAGAAGAACTTCCAAGAATTTTGGTATTGTAGATATTTTGTGAGTTTTCCAAACAATACATCCATTTCTGGATACGAACAGGTAAGGGCGCCTCTGGAACAGATGTACCTAAGGGTAAAACCTAAAAAAACCCTTTGAGCTAGACTCGAATGGGAACTAGTGCATGACAACAAGCCTTGCTGCAATCTTGGTTACGAATCATCCAGGGGGTATCCTTAGGATAATTCTAGTTTTTTTACAAACCAATATTAAGGGGTTATGAGTATATATCTCCTCAAAGAATTTATTTTTGTGATTGTGGATTATATCTATAGACTGTTCAATTTATGTTAGGTATTTTACATGTTTTGAATTATGAATTGAGATTCATAAACTGACCTAGTGTATGACATTGTTTAGAAATGGTGCCCAATAGAAGTAATGAGATCTCCAGCAATACGTATTATCCAAAGAGTAAGAAGGATCATATATTTCATGGTATAAATCCAACATTAAGAAGGGAAATAGTCTCCCATGTATTCTCAACATATGAAGAAATAATATCATGTGTTAATAAGTTAAGTAAATAATTCTCTGAGTCCTATGGATTTAAAGGGAAGCAAGAGAAGAAAAGGATGGAAGAGAGAAAGATGGATAAAGGGAAGAGGGAAAAGAAGAATTTTCCCGTATGTGATAACTATGGGAAGAAACACCCTCGAACTTGCCTGAAGGGAATGAAAGTTTTCCATAAGTGTAGAGAAAAAGGACACAAAGTACGTGACTGCACGGGTAAGAAAAATGTTTCAAATGTACAATGCTTCATGTGTAATAAGTTGGGACACTACGCGAACTAATGTCCAAATCATCCGAGTAAGCCCCAAATGATGCTATAGGATAGAAATCAAGTTATGATACTACCTCATATGAAGAATAATGATTAGTTATCTTATGTTGTTATTATAGGATTATTTCATTTGAGTGTTGTATCAACAATATACTGGTTATATGAATTATGGTGACAAATAAGGATTGTACTGCAGTACTATTTTATTGAGGACTAGATATTATATGGTTCTATGAAAAGTGACATAATAGTAAAATAATTTTTTTTGGAAAATACATGGTTGAAGGAAAGGTAATCCTTAATATGGTCCCGATAATGAGGTAGTGATTTTGAAATAAGAGATGGTTGATTTTGGTAAATTGTATTGGATATTCTTGACTGCCTTGAAACTGATTAAAGATTTGTATATTCCATCATTGTTGGATTTTACAACATTTATGGATGGGTGAAGTATATCCAGTATTCTATAAGAAATAATGGAGCATTAATGTAATCAATAAGGTTTTATGGTAATTCAAGATTTTTCAGTGTTTTTAGATAATACATGATGAAGGTATTCACATGTTATTACGTGGTAAAATGGATTTACATTATGTTTAAATTCAAGATAAATTATGGAATGAGAGTTTAAAAAAGAATTATGGATAAGTATAAAGGTTGGAATGTATTATATTTTATGTTGGATACAGTTGTTAAGGTAATTTTTGGATATTTATAAAAAGGACAACACACAGACCGTGTGAAAACCTGTCGCGTCGGACAAAGCTGCAGGAATCGAACCCAAACACATAGTGCAATTAGGATTTATCGCCTACCACTAGACTACATGAAGTCCCTGGAGTGTATAATTTAGTTATGTTTTTTAAAATGTTCTAATAGATTAATTAAAAATTTATTTTTTGAACCCGATAGGGTTAGGATAAATCGAATATTTTTTAGTTCTATTACCTTTTGGAGTGAAAGATGGGTTTGTGGTAAAAAATTATTAAAGAATTAAAGTCTACATGACAAGTAAGTATATTTCCTTACGTTCTTAGTAAATATCATAAATAAATTCCTCATCTTTATTTAAGGTAACTTAAACCAAAAACTTTTTCAGTTGAGTTCTCCTACTGGGGAATCAAAGATCGTTTAAACAATCACAAGTTTGTGATTTTCTTGTAGTTAACTTTCTCCTAATCCGGTTTTATACAACTCTCCATCAGACTTTGATGGTTTGTTTCTCCTCCATATCCATGTTTTATTATATTCCTAGTATGGGCTATCTCGGGTGACCTTTTAACTTCTCTTTCTTTCTTTTAATGTTATATTTTTATTAACCCTATTTATCATTTGGGTTTTCCACAAAGGTATTATCTATTTTCAACCTTTTATTTTGAAAGAAATTTTTCAAATTGCGAAGAAAAAATTTATTGAAGGAGGGGAGAATTAAACACCCCAATCATCCATGGTATGTTTCTCTTTTAATAATTCAATAGCTTGCATTGTACGCAACTTTGAGATTCTAACACACTGTAACCAATCAAACTAGTCGTTATGAATAGTAATAACCAACTTTTTGAAATTTTATAAATTTTAAATTTAAAAATGGATTTCATTTTTGGATTCAGAATATCAAAATTAGCATAGGGTGAAATTTTGGTATTTTTCTGAAAACATTCAATTATTTGATGAATAGTGAAAATTGCTAATTTTTAATTAAAAACAACTTTTTTAATCAAAATAATTAATAGTGATAAATTATGAATTTTAGTGGTTTTAAAGTATATTTAGAATATATTTTTACCATTTAATATATTTATGGTCATTGGACATTATTTCACAATTAAACCGGAAATAAACAAGTGTCAATCTTTTAATAGATATTATTTCTTAAAAACACGCTTTTTGTTTTGATTACGGGAATTAATTTTAACCTAATTTCTACCACTTTTGTGTTTTGAATTTAGAAAAATGGATTCCATATTTGGAGTCAGGATGTCTAAATTTTGTAAATAGGTAACTCTTATTTTTAGTTATTTTGAATAATTACTTCGGTAAATATTTTATTTACCAGGGTTAAAGGGTAAATTCGATAAATAAGGATAACAAAATAATATTATAATAATATTAAATTACCCTAAAATTCATCTTAACCCTATTGGTTGATACATGTCCGACCATAGGAATCCTTGGGTCGATTTTGGGAACCAATGGATCCACTTGTAAGTGAAAATGTCACTTTATATTAATTAAGTTAATGTAAATACAAAAATGACATAACAATATATCTTAGAGAAAAACAATTCTTACATAGGGTTATATATATTATATTTTCAACTATAAATATTCATTAGTAATCTAATAAAATTTCTTAAATAATGGTATTTTATTTTTAATTTTTAGACATTGAATAATTAAATTTATTTATGAAACATTAATGATGCAGTATTTTCTTTATTAATGAAAGAATCAAATAATTCGTATTATAAATTTTAAAATAATTATAATTTGAAATTTTTGATGCATGAAACGAATTTTATTGGGTAACATGACATGTTAATATTGCATAAATTAATTTGGTTAGAATTAATAAAGTTTTTAAGACTTTAACAAAAAATCAATTATTAAATAGTGTCAAAATTGAAAGAAAAGAGTTTTTAAAAAAATATTATATTATTAATTGATATTCTATTCCTAAAAATATAAGGGTCAGAAAAAGGACATATATAATGATAGTTGTATTATTAATGGACCACTTGGAGATCTCCTAGAAGTATATAGTATGTTTATTTACCATATAATATAAAAATACAAAGTGACATGGTAAATATCTAACTAATTAACTAATAGTTAAATGTAAAAGATAAGGTCAATAAAGTGACTCACACATGTCTAAAACCTATTGGATGAGTTGATTTTGACCTATCCCCACCTTATACTTTAAATAATCCTCTTTTCAGCCATTATAAACCGAAAATAAGTTTATTATAAAATAAACTTTCTAGCTTTTCCTAAGGTGCCCCACACCCCTCTTATAAAAGGGAACTCCCCCTTCTCTCAAATTCATAACCTCAAAGCCTTTTGGTTCGGCCAACCCCTCCCCAAATATCCTATCAACTCACCTAACTTCATCCTAGAGGCATTACATTAGACATAAATCCAACTTAAAGAGCCATTTTGATCAAATCAAAATGAAGAACCCAAAGAAGATGTAATGATTTCACCACCCTCTTTCAAGTTCCTTTCTTTTTCCACTTACTTTTTCTATGTTGTTTCCATTATAAAATAATAACTATAGTATCTTGTATATACGGTGATGTTATTATAATTATGGTAAAACCAAATTCATTATTCTATCCACCCTTTGAATGGCATGTCATCATACGTTCGTACGTACGGCTTACCGTCTCCACGTCGTGATGTAATTGTTATTCAATAAATTATTATTTGGATGGGTATAATAATGATGTGTATTTTATGTAAATAACAAATATAACATGATAAGGATTCTATATATATAAATAAAATCCAATTATATAATATTATAATATGAAAGGAATGATATTTTCGCTCGTGTGTACATACGGATTACCGTCTCCACGACGCGATGAGATTCATTTCCAAGTTCACCATTAATCTGCGATTATACAAATATATATATTACTAATAAGTATGTAATATATGAAATAATAATGCTAATGGGGATTTATATATTTATATATATATATGTATTTATTTACTTACATATATCTTATTCACTTACTTTCGTTCTATACTATATGAAAACGGAAACAACGTTTATGCATACGTTTGAACTACCATCTCAATAAATGGTGTTTTCCATTTCATATATATTTATTTTATAAATATTAATATTCTAAATATATATGATATATAAATCATGTTTTATATTATTGAAGTATTTAAATCATGATCTATCTGATAAAATCATGAATAACAAGTTAAAACACGTACGATAAAGAAAGTGATTATTACCCAAAATATTAATATAACCTGGAAATTATTGTTAATTGGGTAGTATAAAGTCATAAATAAATAATTAATGATATCATAAATATTAATATGGTTCTAGTATAATTTAATAACATGATATAGTCTTCATAAAAGAGGTTAAACGTACCCTCAACTAAAGGAAAGTGCAAGGTAAGAGTTTTCATCTCACTCCTTATTCTCGTGAGATTCATCCCATATTTCCACTATTACCTTTTGTATGGTGTATGTACTGCCCATAATTGTATTATTTGTGTAATACAAATTAATTTATATGTATTTATATATTCATTGTATGATACTTCTTTCACGGGTTGTATGTTTCGTATGTTACCAAATTGGTAAGGGTTTATTTCACAATCTCTTCATTATCCGAGGTTGTTTATACGTAATTATCTACTGGAACCTCTTTATCATTCACATCCATGTTTCTTAAAACTGAATTTCAAATCATTCTTACTATTTTACAGACTATGGGTTAAAATCATTTATACCATTTTTTGATGTTTTATTAGCATTTTATAAAGGAATCTTTCTGTCGTTTTCCAAACTAGGTCCTTTTTAACCTTTTCGACATAATTAAGGTAAGAATGTTTTTTTAACTTATACGGAGGGTGTGGATATTTTTCGCAGTTATAAAATCATCGAATCTTTCCTTAAAATTTTATGAGAATATTTTGAAAGTAAATGTTTTATTTTATAATTATGTTACTTTTAAATGATTTCAAAATGTATATTTGAAAAATGTACTCATTATCAAGAACATAATTTTTAATGTTTTAATTATTTATCTTTATAAATATTTTTAATTAATTTCCATGTTTTAAAATTGATTTTAAGGATTTATTTATATGGACATAAATGATTTTAAATGATATTTCTTTTTAAAACTTTCAAAGTGGTATGGGACACTTTGATTCAAAAATCACTTTTTAATTACTACCTTTATAAATGTGTGACTTTTAAATGATTTCAAAAAAGAGATATTTCTCTCAAATAGTTTTGATTTCATCTATTTCTACATACTTTGATTGATTTTAAGATTATTTGATGTTTATTTATTATGATACAATACTTCTATATTGTATTGAAGGTTTTCTGATATGTTTGATTGTGGATGTGTTATTTTTATACCATTCGTGGTTTATGGAGAAAGTATTGACATGTAGTATTCTAGTTTTAATAGGAATGTTTATGTTATGTTTAAACTAGTTAATATGAGGAATGCATTGGACTTAGTAAGTGATGGGTGGGACCCGCTATAACTCCTCGATTCATCAGTAGGTCTCATGAGACAAACTAGTGTATTGGCACAAGGACTTGACAAAATCTTATTTGTAGTCTTGGAATAAGGCCTTGACTATGTGGTTATGATAGTATGGAATTATGAATTCCATCATTATGAAAGTGGTTAGGGATATTTCATGTGATTATTCGACTAGTAGAATATCCATGTGAATATGTAAATGGCATTTTTTCGTTTTATTTTTTCCATATTATGTTGAAGTTCATGATTAAAAGGCTTTTGTTTTAGTTATACATTGCATTAAATGATTATGCTTATTTATGAATGTTTCCTCTATATTGCTTACCCTTGCTGCGCGTTTGAGCTCACCCCTTTCTATGTTATATTTTTTCCAGGATTCCAAGAAGTGTATTGTGATTTATATTATGGATTAAGCCAAGGGAATAATTGCATTCATAAAGGATTATTTATGTTGTTTTGTATGTCTTAATGTGTCATGTAACATTCATGTATATAATCTATTTTCCAAGACTGCTAAACCGATTAGTCCTTTGGGACATGATTCCTTGTAATCATGCGAATGTATTAAAATAATGCACCGACACTGGGTAAATGGGTTTGGGGAGTTACATAGAAACCTAGTTATGTTTTATTTCATATGACCTTTCTATTTTCCTTTATATTTTATTAAGAGGATTTTTATTTACCCTTTATACATTTTGTATTTATAACAATATTATTTTCAAATGTCGAACCATTGATTGCTATGATAATGTCTAAATTGTGGGGACACAATTTATTATTGGGTGAAGGATGAAACAACCAAATATGTTTGAAGAAAAAAAATTATACTCATTAATGTAAAAGAAATAAAACAATATGTTTGGAATATATTTCATGAAACAATCATTATATATTGTGTTACCTGAAACCCTAAGGATTTTAAAATTGATGTCATATTCAAAATGAATCACCAAACATAAATGTCCTATGATATATATATATATATTTATATATAAAAACTATAACCTAGACATTGGATTTTCTTGTAAGAATATGATTAACTATATAATCATATTATGGTTTACATTAATTATTTGGTTTTCAATAAAATATAAATTAATATAAAAACATTTTTAAAATAAATGAAATTATATTTCTAAAAAATGATTTTTTTAATAACCAGATGTCTCACTATGTCTCTGGGATTAATATAAAACTATATTTCTATAATTACATGAATTGAATTTGTAAAAATGAATTGATTATTTTGAATCAAGAGAATGTATAATTTTAAATTGTTCAAACTAAATTTTTACCAGTGTGGGTAGTGAAAATAATTAAAATTAATTAGAGTGTTTTAGGTAAAAAATGAGTTTACTTTGTGGTAAACCATTAATCTTAATGGATAAAATTACCTAAACCATGTACAAAACTCATTTTCCAGAAATTTTTTTACCTTATGACTTATCAATAAGATTTGTTTTATTAATGGTCCCAATATACAAGGAAAATACATGTTCTGGACTCACACTTTAAATAATTTACATATTTAAAACTCACCCCACATATAAAATGCCTCTCGCTCTCCTCCAATATTCTAACCTCTCATTTAATTTTTATAGACCAATACACACTAAAATCAGAAATATATAAACCCAATATTATATATGAATCCTATTTTTAGTAACAAATACAAAAATTTCGGGCATGTTTTCAAACTAATAGGAGTTACTTGATGAAGAGGTAACATTCCTCAACATGCATTTTTGTTTTATTTCATTTTTCACCAAAATAAATTCTTCTTATACAGTGATTATATAATATCATTAATATAACTAAGATAAGGATATGTTTTTATATTAAATTTACTACATCAAACACACAAAAATTCATCAAATGTGTTACAAAATCATTATTCATGTGTACGGAGGACAACCGCCAAGCTAAATGAGGTCATTCTTTTTTTCCTTTACCACATTTCATGGAGGGTAATAATGATGGAAATAAGGTGTATATATTATATTTATGATATTTATAAAATAATTATTCCATTATATATAATATATAATATACACCCTTTTTAAATTCCATATTATAGGGGATACGATAACATCTCTTGTCTGAACAACTTTCTACCGCCCTATGAAGAGATATAAAGTGTTCTTTGATAATGTGTTACATGGAAGATAATAAGTGTAACTATAATGGATATATATTTTATAAATGAAATAATTATGATATAAATTTCATATTTATAAATTTTTATGTTTAAAATTTCATTTTCATTCTTACATTTTCTCCTACTGAAAAAGTGATAACTTTGTTTGGGGACGTGTGGACTACCACCTCCTTGAAGAGATGTGATTCTTATTTTCCCGTCACCAAAAAACATGAATGATATATATATAAGTACATATATATAAATAATATTTAATTTATGATATAATTTTCATTATGGAATTGTAAAATATATCTTACATTTATTCTGTAACGATCATTGAAAAATGGAGATGTTACACATCTGTTCATATGACCTACCATCTCCATGATCTTAACATTAGTTCATTTATCATAATAATCTTCCATGATTAGATTGAAAAGAATAATTTATATATAAATATGATATTTATTTCTATATTATTATTTTGAGGATATTTGAATAATTACCCATTTGACTACAGTCGACATTCCAATGTCATTTTTGACACATAAACCCAAAAAAAATGATTAAAACAACCGACTTAAACAGAATTGACTATGTAATTTTACATAAAATATTAATAAGTGAATTAAACATAATAATAAACATTAAATGAATCTAAATAAAAAAAATTTAATTAATATATTTTTATTATACATGAAGATAAAGGCACAAATGATAAATCAAACTCAAGGTAGTGGATATTGTCTAAATCTCCTTTCATTGTCTGAAGTTTTTATTTTATACATGTATATTATGTTATATGTTGTATATTAAGCCCCTTTTAGATGTTATATAATTAATTAATTATTATGATTCTATTTTAGTTTCGTTTAAATTTAATCATTCATGGGTTTCCCATATGATAAGAGACTTTTCCTTTAAAAACCATCTTTTATTATTTTCCCTAAAAATATCTTTATCTTCCATGACCAAGATTAAAAAATATTTTCTTAATGGGTTTATATGTATGTAATATACATATAATTTTTTTATGTACTTTTACATTATTTAAACGGTTTTCAAAGAGGAATATTTTTATATGTTTTATACATAATGTTGTGACTAACGACAAAAGAAATGTTCTATTATTAAGTTACACAATGATAAAGATTATGATGATCCCGTTAATGATATTTAATATATAGATTACATTAAATGATTATGTGTTTTTTAATTGAAAACGGTTATTCCTATTTTGGTTGTTTTGTATTAAAATCTATCTTTCAAATAATTTTTTTTTGTATTGAAAATTAGTTTCTAAAAGAAAATGGTAATTTTTAATGTTTTATTTATATGTGCTACTAAAAAATTTTCAAAGGGTTTTATGATGAAATTTATTCATATATGATATAATAATTAATAATATTATGAAATAAGTGATCCCTACATTTATTATAAAAATGGTTCAGTCATATTATTTCTAACTAGTGAGCTTGATATTCTTTATACAATAGAACGAACCCCATTATAACTCATTATAAATATGTGATCCCAATATAGCTTATAAGAAGGGTCAATATCCAATATAGCTCATGAGGAGACCATTGTTATGTATACAAATAGTGATCAACATTATACTTCTTCAAATGTATTGTATTATGATTATTTTTGAAGTTAGTTGTATGATCTATCCATTTAAAAGGTTATGGAAAGGGTTTTTGGAATATTAAGGTCTAAGGCAGCTATAAGGTGTTTTAATTTCTATATATGGGTTATTATGTGTTTTTTGGAGAAAAACATGTGTGTTTTCTTAGGAAATTCTTATTTCATTCTCTTAGTGAAAATTGATCTAAGTGAGAATATTTCTGGGGTTTTAATGTTTATACTGAAAAATAATTTCATTTATTTATTTATCCCATACTGTGATCATGTGCCCCTCCCAATTTTCTAAAACAATTTTCATTGGGTTTATGGATGGTAAATGAAAAGGAAGGATTAATGCTGAATGTCTTGGAGTTTTAACATTAAATATAATCATGATTTATTTTAAATGTTTTATATCACATTAAAAATCGATACAAATCAGAAGTGTCCACTTTTTATTTCATGGTTTTATTATGTATGAGTTATTGAATAATAATCTAATCCTACCAATATTAAAATATACTAAAATTAAGGAAAGTAAATTCTTTATTGAAAACTCATGATTATGTAAATTTTATTGTAGATGACATATTAGTTAAAATTAGTGTAAATAAAAAAGACAACTAATTTTAGTCTTAATTATATAAGATGTATGATTCCATAATTGGATAATAGTCTTATATTTTATATTCATCATTAATTGTAATGGATATTTTTTATTCAATAACAATTAGTTTAGTATTAACGTATAATGACAAAATTTATTCCAATAGGAAATTATGTTTCATTTAGTCCAGATAGCCATTTAGATGAGTAAATTGGTAACATTGATTACAATCTTTAATCAATCCAAATCGGAAAAGAAAAATATTAGCTAAACATTGGCTAAAATAGGAATCCAAATTTCCCATGTAATTGTGAGTTCACCCTACAACCATTATATTCATTCTCATTTCTTATATTAAAATACTTGTATGTTAAAACACGTTTTATTAAATTAATAATATTTCAATATAATCTTGGTAAATATACCTAAAGTTGTTGAAAATGATTATTATTTAATTAAATTCAATTGATTGTCTTGTTTTATTTTTTTCCACATAAGAATCAATATCCTCATGTTAATTATTCTACCTTTCATTCGTTTTTTTCAATGAAATATTCTAAAAAGTATAATTTATATTTAGAATATCAATGTGATATTCATCATTTTATGTCTCATTTTACCCAAAAGTGGTGTAGTAATTTGATTTAACAAATCATCATCATCATGGTAAAGTATGAACAAATGTTTCCGGAGGAACATATCTAATTTTTTGGGATTCAAAAAATACGACAAATTTTGTGGTAAATATAATAATATAATCTTAGTAGATAATTTAATATCCATGTGTAAGCTAAACTTATGTAGTTTATTAATGCACCCCTTTCAATTTTTAAATAGTCTTAGTAGTTAAATTTCAGTCTTCTCATTTACATTCATATTTTACATTAGAAAGCATAGTTATTTAATGAATTTCAATATCTTTTTAAATAGAAGGAGGATAAGATATTATTTTATATGAATACATGTCATTATGTTTCATCATCTACTCTCTAGAAAAGGGTTATAGTACATTAAAACATAATAACAATAACCAAAAACATATCTCTTGTGGGGATCCTTATAATCTTTTCTAACTTGATGGTTTATAGGAACATGGGTGTGGGATTATAAGACATAATATAATTATTATGATAATAATTCATAGCCTAAAATATAATTCCATTTAAAAAATTATTGTATTTATATCTCCATACACTGAGTTAAGTAATGATTACACAATTTGGGGGTTTTATTTACACGTTCTATTATAATAAAAATATATTATTAGTACATTATATGATTACAAATTATATAAGAAATAGAAAAAATTAATTCTTTTAATTATAATTCAATTTTTTCAAGTCTCAAATACCCTCACCATTAAAATCAGATTATTATTTTGTTGGATATTTTTTTTACAATAAATATTTAATTTTACAAAACTACAAAAAGGATTTTTCAAGATAAATGTTATTGTATTTCTGTGAAATCCTTTTCCATCTATATTTGTTATCTCCTTGACCAATTGATTGGATTTCCCAATACATGAATCTGGACACTAATTTCCTCAAGGCTTTTATCCAAATTACTCCAGGTCTAAGAAGAGATACTCCTCTTGATATTATATACTTTGGTCATCCTAAAACATTCCTAAGAAATTTATTCTCAAACGTATGTTTCCCATCATGGTTTCGTCGAATAATTAGTCCTATTGAGTTTCATTCCTCATCAAGTAATGTATGTCCAACTAAATGTTAAATATTAGTTGAGGGATCTTATTTTACAATTAAAATATTTTATATTTTTTTCATTACATAAGATGTTAATATTAAGTAGATTTTACTTAATTAATTGAAAATGATTGACAAAACCTTTACATATAATCCATTTATTTAACTTTTATATTTTAAAATTAATTCATTTATTAATGTGATGTTGATATTTCATCCATTAAATAAATAATCCATAAGATACAAATAAATAAATAAATAACCCATTCCTGAGAATATCTAATAGTATACTTAATGATCAGAAATTAAGTGAACCTATGACCTTTTGTAAATAACTCTTATATCCATTCATTGTATGAGGTACACTATTCCACCTATCTAATTATGTAACACCTTGGTTGGCATCATAATGGTTATGTCGTGAACTACTTCCATTCACCATGGGAAAAACCATTAATTACAACTATTTGTATCTTATACGTAGCATATGGGAGCCAATTGAATAGATAAATGGGTATTTCATAAATAACCATCCACACATAGGTCCAATAAAATAATAGAGGAAGGGATGAAATGATCAATATCATATTAGTTTAATAATTAATATTTAAGACCAATGAAATAAATTAAAATAATAAAATTCCAACACATACAATAGTATTGGTCTATCTCATGAATGGTAAAACATGTAAAACATACAGAA
This sequence comes from Viscum album, assembly GCA_963277665.1. Lineage (NCBI taxonomy): Eukaryota > Viridiplantae > Streptophyta > Magnoliopsida > Santalales > Viscaceae > Viscum > Viscum album. Next base: position 1,020,660,663 of record OY728165.1, read on the forward strand.
AAGTAAGATTGTTAACATTTATTAATTATTTATTATTTATTCTTAAGATAAAAACCCTTTTATTAATTAATTAATTACTTCCATTTATTACTTATGATTATCTGAATCCTATTGGATATAACCACTACTATAGAATTAATGTAAAATAAATAGCAGTGCCAATTATTATAGATTATTACCATAAATTAGATAGGAATATAAATTTCATCACATCGATTATTAAATTGTCATGAAAAAAGGTGAAAATCTATAAAATTTGGGTTTAATGAATAAATATTCAATTTGTTATAATTTAATTATACCATTTATTTGGATACTACATGAAATGTTTTATCCAACTACAAACCATGAAACATGGTTTATATATATTAGTGTTATACCGCAAGGGCTTCAGTGTGTTATCTCGAACAGACATCTTGACATGTGTATTCTATCTATATGAAATATATCCACACTCTATGTCCCTGAGATATATACATGAGCTTATATGTGTTTTATAGTTGTACAACATGACACGTAACATCTAGTTACACATCATGTATCCCTTATTCAATGTGTTTTCTATTCTATCCTAATGGATTAGAGAGTATTTATAGTACATGTAGTAACGATCAATGTGGCATGTGTATAACATACACGTCATGTATATCATAAAATATAGAGGATTTTAGTTCATGCTGTTTAACCATGTATAATAACCACATGGATTATGTGATTCTTGCTACTATCCCATGTAGAATACACAACATGTATGCTTAATACACTACAATTAATTTTAAATCCCATGCTCGAGGTTAGCACAGTCTACATTTGTTGTTCAATAACAACACAACATGTAATTAAATTTTTGATCTGTAGTCCATGTTGTATAATGTAAAGGTAGAGTTCACCTTGGTACACATTGTGAACTTCATCAATATGTCAGGTATCCAAGTTATACCAGCCCCTAATTTGGTTATTCTCACTATAATCTATGATCATTCTTCATCTCTTTTTATACATATGATAAAATGAAACAGTAAACGAACATGATTAATATGTCATCAACATATAAATTCAAATAAAATTAAATGAATAATGATATGAAATAAAAAACTCAACGATGATGGTGTATAGATCAAAAATAAAATAAATATTTATAAATTTAAAACATGACCACTTTGATACCACTAATATGTTACATCCTTACCATAAGAACTTATTTACAGTAATTATATTTAAATTTAATTTAATATTTAATTACATGAAACTCCAAGCCTGAATATTTCATGGGAAATTTATAATTAATTTATTTATATATGAAAAAACAAATACTTTGTCTAACGATCCTTTCTTAAATGGAATTTTGAACTTCCAAAACACTCATTTTAGAATTCATTCATTGTGGTGTGAGGGTATAATCAGTCGAGACCATATATTGGCGATCCAAATATGAGAATATCTTCTCGGGAAAATGATAATTTATTTCCATTATATTGTTTGTAAAATCAATATTCTTTCTTCATTTGTGATAATATCTCATCCTTTATCCTTCATGTAATCTACGTTTTTTTCTCTTTCTTGAGAGGGAGGGGAAAAATATTGATAGGGAATTAATTGTCAATAAAAATTATCTATATATCGATTATCCTATATAATAGACATAAACATGAATTTATTGGGCTATGGATTATCGTAAAATAATATTTTATATTCTGTATAACCTTAAATAATAAAATAACCATATAACCCAATGCTATAGAATAATTTTTTTATTAGTTTGTAGTGTGAACTATCATTCACAGTTATTAATATTATTTAGCAACATCAAAATAAATATTCCTCATTATTTGTCATCTTATTCCATATAAACACAATAAAATTTATCGAATAACTTAATAAAAATGTTTTATTCTCTTATATAAATATAATATTTACAATCTAGTATTTTTTTTTTAAATATTCCATTAAATAAATAATTATATTTTACTCACTATGTGATAAATAAATATTTATTTACCATTTTTATTAATATATCAGGAATAAATTATTCTATAATATTGAGAATAGTGCATATTAAATTAACAAAATTCAAATTTAATTTAATCAATATAAACATACTCAGGTAAACTATGACCCCTAAGGATTATTTCTCTATGGAATTAGGTAACTATTCCTAAAGTCAAATATTACAATATAGTAATGGGTCAATGAAGAAAATATGAATAACCTAATGGGAAAATTATGAAAACTAACTAATAAAGTTCACTAATTTGTATAAGACCCCATTAAATATATATCTTTAATTAAAGTTACACATCTCTGTCATCAAACTCTATGATTAATATATATTGTTGGATATCTAAAAAAGTGATACATTATGGATATGAAATATAATTATACAAATTTATTTTTACGGAAGAGGTATGATATAAAATTCTATAATCATGGAAGGGTAAAATCTTTCCTTGATTTATTAATTAACAAAATTTCATTCATCAGGCATCTAATATACCAAAAGAGTAGTTTATAGTTATCATCAAGGTTCCTGAAATCCATCTAATTGTTTGAGTAATAACAGCCATTAATAAAAATATGAAAAATCATGGACCACTATGGATTCTCACAAATTGGAATATCTGAATACCCCAAAACATGTGGAATTCTTAATTGTGGGTTTATTATCATAATATCCCATCTTAGAGATTATAACATGATAACTTTGTGAGAAGAAAACTCATCCACTTATGGGTACTCACACGTAATATTATATATATTATGTGACATATAATATGACATTATCTGACATTATAACTATATTTAAGAGATATAAACATAGTATATATATATTTTATTCCTTACATTGAGCTTATATAACCTTATCAGTGTAATTTACACTCAGGGATATTATCACATAAATGTTATTCTAATGAATAATTAATATGTGATAAGATATTTAAATTAATATTACATTCTATGAATATACAAGTAATCTAAATTATAATGTAGTTGGTTAAAGAAAACCAACTCTAAAAAAATATATACAATATTTTATGATGACAAATAATGAAAAAAATAATATGTGTTCTTTGTCAATAGAAAAAACAGTATGAGTTATGGTTATCTAAAACATGCCAAATAGCTAGTGGGGAAATATAAAATATAACATTCTATACAATAATGATAGAAATTTTTTTGATAAAAATTAGGAATTTTTAAAAATATTAGTACATTAACATATCAAAATGTATATAAATATAATGTAATGAGAATATCATAAAATCTTACAGTGAATTAAGATATAAAAATGTAAATAAAACAATGGAATGTAAACACCAAAATATTCTAAACAAGCTATTGGAGAAGGAAGTTGAGAGATCCATGGGTTAAAACCCAAAAAAACAATAATGTGTGTTAAAAATAATGTGATAGATGTGTAAACAAACACTCTCAGGAATAAATTGTAAAAAACTATAAATGATACCATCATATCAAATTATTTTTAGTTATTTTTCTCATATATTTGTGGATTTAAAGAATTTTTTAAGAGGAAATAGAAAATGAGTCTATTAAAGGGGTATAAGAAGTTATACATGAAGATCCCAAATTTCATGAGAGGTTATAAATAAATGAAACCCACGTTTTAAAGATGAAATTTATGGGATATTCAATGAGTATAGATATAATTATAATTTTTTAAACCAGAATTTCAAAAAATTAAGCCTTAAATAAGATAAATTCAACTTTAGGTATAATGTGTATAAAAAGATAATAATTACACAAAAAAGAATTTAATTATGAACAAATTTCCACACTATCTAAATCTATGTAATATTATAAATTAACATGTGAAAAAATAGATAAATGAGTAACATAATTGGCAAAAAATCCAAAACAAACAATTCACATTGGGGGGAATGTTCTTCTAACTTATTACCTTATCATTAGGTGTTTTATTTATAGTTTAAATATAAGGAATTTATGGAAAATAATATTATATAGGGTCTAAACTGAGTATAAATTTATGTTATCAATACTATAAAATTATTTCAAAAATTGAACATCCACGAATTATCTCACAATTGGAATTTAATGAGTATGTTTTAAGAACTCATCTTCTGAGAATATGTGGAGTATCTAAATAATTGAAGTCACATTAAGTAAACTATTTTAACGAATTCTCTTTTTGGAACTTATTTTAATATATATATATCTAATAGATACACCATGATAATGGTTTTTTGGAGTGTCTCTGTATAGGGAGACATGAAAATAAAATAAAAAAAACATTCTAAATTATTATTTTACACAAAACATGAGTTTTCTAGAATGTTTGTAATAAAATATCATTTATAATATTTGAATTATAATTCCCCCCACCTTGGTAATAAAATTACATTCATATATAATGATTTAGCGATTTATTTTTAGGAATTAAGTTGATGTGAATGATTGAACATTGTTCATAGTAGTTTTCTAAAATTCATAAACTACTGCATTTATAATTTATAATTTTTAACCGATGGATAGAAGTGAGTGTGGGAAATCAGTAAGAAAAATTCAATTGGAATCACTATCTAAATTGGTATCATAAATTTTATCATTCAAAAATTAGTGGATAGATCCTAAAAAGGTGAAGAGTATTTCATTTGAATTGGTGTCATATTCTCTATAAAATTAAAAAAATTGTTATATAAATAAAACCCTCATATTTTCTAAAATTTTTAGGTGTCACATAAACTTATATTGTAGTTTTTTATGGAAATAATAATGAGTATTAATAGATACAAAATTCTCATTTAATTTTATTTTATTTTAAATAAGTATGGTTTGATAAATTAAAATGAACTTTTTTATGAGAATGAGAGACCAAAATTAAATCAATGTTTTTGGGTAATTTAGGTGTGAGAAAATAATTTCATTTAATATATTGTAAAATAATTTTAATGAATTTTGATAAAAATAAAAAGGTGGTGTCAATTGTAAAAATGTTTATTTGTTTTGAATTTATTATTAATGGTTGTGAACGAATATGATGACTACTTTAACGATTGATGTAAATATGAATAACAGAAAAGTTTTAGATATGAATTATAATTTCATAGATTTTAGTTTGGTATCATGATCATCTTGAGAAAAAATTTGAGTCCCCAAGTTCCATTACAGGTTATATAAAGAACATTAATTTAAAGACACAACATTGATGTTGTATTAAATTATCTTTTTATTCTAAAAATGACAAGGAATGATGTCTGATCAATGAAATATTTATAAATTCAATTATTATTGCAAGAAAAAAATTCATGTCTTATATTAAATTTATATTGATGAAGTCAACCACTTTGATGAAAGGTATTTTATAAGTGTAAAACAAAAAAACATAATTTTATGACTAGTTGTTTGATCTGGAGGTTGTTGTTTTGTAAATAGAATCTAGACTAAAGGGAAAATAAGACGATGAAAAACAAAATTCTCACATAAATCACATCCACATATGTAGAAATAGAATCACAATAAAACCCAAATATGATTGATGGTGGATGTCATCCTCGATCATTATGTGTAAAGGATAATGTAGGTTGATATAGTCCTTTTTAAGGCACATCATTAATGACTTAGAACTGATTTACAAGGAATACATGTCTTGGGTGGATGAATGGAAAACCCTCCTGGTGGGAAAGAAATAATAAATTGTATTGTTAACCCATAGATTTCATCAGTTTATAAAGGAATCCATCCCTAGATAATTTTCAATATATGATCAGTAAAGAATGTTTCTATTTATCATTCTAAAATGAACTAATATTTTTTAAAAAAGCTTCTTACTTCATCTAAAAAACACAATACTATGTACTCTTCATTATTTTAATTCCCACACATTGTACTGCTACTAAAAGAATAAGATAACTTGAGATTCAACATCACAGTTCATGTGGGAGTTCATAATGATAATAGGTACTCTATGTGATTTTAGGGAATATCAAAAGATATTGACAATTGAATTACTATTAGAAAGTTATGTTTTATCGACACATTATAATGAGTATATATGTCTAACTTATGGAAAGTAAAATCATTCTTATGTATGGAACAATAATCTATATGTTTGATACATACCATTATATGGTTTTCCAAGGAAATTTTTATAGATTCTCATTAAAATGATCTATAAATATTCATTGGGATGACCATAATGATAAACTCACACTATCATGAGAATGAAATGAATCTTCATAGACAACAATTTTCTATACAAGAATAATTGGATGATATGGATCATATTGATACACTACATATTGATTTTTTTGTTTTTGAAGAATGATATTTTAGAATAATATTTCACTTAAACAAGTCAATTTATGGTAATCCAATATTAAATGAAATATATATCATGATAAAATTTTTATTTTTATATGTGGATAATAGAGAAAGATGATGTAGATATGCGAGCCTCATGCCATGATATAAGGATTATGCAGTGGTTAAAAATATGATTTAATTTATAAATATAAGGAAATATTTAAAAGAATATTTCTTGTAATTATTTATGATGCAAATTAATCCAATAATAAAGTTAGGAGTGAAGAGATAATTCTTAGTAGACTTACTATATTTTTTATAATGTTACAAAAAGATATGTAGCTTATACATAAGATTCGAGATATTGAGTATTTTGGAATTAATAAGGATATTTAAAACCCAATAAATAAGAATATAAAATTTTGGAAATATCTATATTCATGGCGATACAAAATAATGAAATCATGAAGTTCCTCATAATATATATAATCACTAAAGAAGGATGATAATTAATCATTTTTATTCCCAACATTCCTGATATAAATTATGAGTTGTTGAAAAAATAAAAAGTGTTTCATTGCTATACCATGATAGGAATATATATCCAATATTGAACTCTGAAGAGTATTTAACCAATAAACTTATTAAATCAAAACAAGTTCTACGATTTCAATATGAAAAGAGAAGAGACTTCCACGATAATTTCTATTATAATAATGAAGATGAAAAAAAATATGGGAGTGGAAGATCATGTGTTGTTCATACAAAAATAATAATATCTTATTATATTTCAGTAATACATGACAATGATGAATAACAAGTCAACATTTGATTATATGAATATAGAGTACATTCATGATATCATGTAATTAAATGGATTAGAAAATACAGACTAATGTATTTCATTAACAAGGCATATTCTATATTTGTGAAATATTTTCTTGTTGTTTACCATATATTATTAGATATTGTTGGGATAATAGTATAAAGAACCAGTGTTTTGTTTTTAAAATTTGTTTTGAAACATTAACCATCAGGATATTTGTAACATCATTTTAGGAAAATGTATGATCATTTATATCACAAATGTTATTCTAGATGTTATTTTGATAGGGGGTTTTCATGTTCTCTCCAAGTATTATCCTTTTATATTGAAAGTTCAACCCTATATATTAGTTTTTCCTCTTATGTGTGTGTGTTTTACTGTTTGTGCATATCTATTTTCTGATTAATGGAATGTATGAATAGATAACAAGTGGTATGTAGACATTAACGTGTATTTATGTAAAATGGAAAGAGATAATATTTTTAATTGGGATAAAAATTATCAAACAGTATTTCACCCCTACTCCCACTTAAAGTTGAACATATCTCAAATCATTCCTCACATTAGAGAATCATGTTATATCAATTATACAAATTTACATTTTCCTCATAAACATAGGTCATGCCCAACACATATTCACGTAACAATCTTATCCCACACATCATGAAAAAATAATCTGTAACTTGTGTTATATCACACATTGCATACCATACCATACTCAACCACCCCAATTAATATACAATACTACCATTCAAAATATAAATTGAATCATAAAAACTCTAAGTTATATGTAACCACTCTTACCCGGAATAACCCTAAATTTCCCATTTAGTATGTTTTACATTATAGATGCATACATCAAGAATAAGAATCACACCACCTACATGAGGTTTAAAAGTCATCACTTATTAAGAATCAATAGCTAGATTATCATTAATCAGAATATTTAGTAAAATATAAAATAATTCCTATAATTAGAGTTTTCAGTAAGGTAAGAAATATATAAATATACATAAACAATAGTCATGAGTGGATTATTTATCTTATCCATAGATCCCACCTAATTTAGGTTGAATTAAATTTAGACATGTAATAGATGGGATCTTTCATAGAAAAAATAATAGAGAAATTGGAATTTTTAGTATTAATTTATATATTTCTAGGAATGAGGATGGTTTATATTATATTTAAAATGTTTTTTATCATTAATTTATAATTTTGGTTGAGTGTGGTATCACTATTCATCTATGTTAAAATATTGAAAAACCCTTATGAATTCCATTACTTATGAATACATTTGTATATGTGTTCCATTACTTATGAAGAGTGATTCTAATATCTTTTGCGTATGAATTTCCTTACTTAATAATCCCATCACATTATAATTCCCTTATATATAAAAAATGATTACAGAATCATTTTACATTTGAAAAGTTATTCCATAAACCCTAACATAATGGATGTTTAATTCTAAAAACACATAAATACTATAAACAAATAAAATACCTTTTAGGCTGAGCCATACCCTAAGCCTCGTTAATTAACCTATATCAACTCTTCTTATGCAGTTTTAGAGTGAAAATCCAAATGGCCAATTAGGACTCGACCCAAATCACTATTCTAAATACATAGATCACCAAAAAACATATTATGAATCCTGTTAGACATCATTACAAATATAAAAACTCATTCCAGGTATTAATAAACAACTCTTTTTTTACATTCATATTGGATCCTAGAAATTCCCTAGCAGCACTAATAGTTAAAATTTTAGGTTTTAATATGTCGGCTAAAACCAATTTTTTTAAAATTTGTCAACAAATTAGAATAAAATATTAAAATATAATCATATCATATCAATCCATTTATCTCCAAATAGTTTGTTTAAAACGTTTTTATACATAGTATAATAATGATATGAATACCAAAAATGTGATTAATAGAGGAAAATACGTTAAAAATATAAATAGAAGAAAAACATATGAGTTGCAATGAATATTTACTCTAAAAAATAAGAAACAATTATAAGAAAATATCTTATAAAAGTGGAACAAGTAAATCTTTGTCCTATAAATCATAGTAAAATAAAATCATATTCATCTCAATCTTATTAGGTAATGAATTATCACAAGTATGGATATCCATTAATGTGGGAGTTAATGTATATTATTCATATGTGTAATAATTTTGTTACAAAAAAATATATAGACCCAAATGTATATTAAATTAATGGAGATACAAATAATAATAAACACATATAAACTAGAGATATAATTTAAATCCATGTGAATCATAAACATCAGCACCTCTCAAATAATAATCTCCAAGAATAAATATCATCCAAACATATTGATTGATATTTTTTTAAAATTTATGATATATATGTATTAAAAATACAGATTATGGTATAATTTAATGAAATTATAATGAATGGGTAATATAGAATATTATATGATTATAAAAATTGAGTTTTATAGGGTTTATTTGGGGTTAAGTAACAAAATCATACTACATAGTCAATTTAATGAAACAATAGAAATTAAAACAAAATTGATGGCCAAACATAGAATTTTTTATAATTCATATCATGGTTAGAAATTATCACATGAAATAGAAAAATAAAAATTAATGATAAAGGGGGTGAATTCCACTTATATATTGAACTATTATTTACTAAATATGAGATGATCATAAGTGAAAGTAACAGTTTCAAAACAAAAAATATTTCAGAAAAATATTTTCAAATCATGTGATAAATCAGTAATTGTCACTCATAATATGTACAAATAGGTAAATAATTTCAAAATTGTAATCAACAGTTCAACATATAGTCATGTTACATAGTGTTATTCCCCTTATTCTTTCACAATATAATCAGAATCTCTTTACATGGATTCAGAGATAAAATTCAGGAGAAAATTATTATAACATGTTTTTATAAAATATTTTTGTGAAACACTAAAAGAATATAACAATAAAATTAATAAATCCCTATATTAATTTTTATTGATGGATATATGTATTCTATATTGTGTGAAGATTTCAAAAAAATTATTCATTTAGAAATTTAACATAGATAGAACATACATATTTTATATAATGCTGATAGAAAAAAATAAAATGATTATGAAGATTAAAACATATGTAAATTTTTAAATAATTTGTTGAAGTATAAATATAAAACTAAAATTATTGATACATGACAATTTATTTCGTTGAAAATATATAATTAGGATATAATTAATAATAATTTTATACCATTAAGTGTAATTCATAACATCTTTATTTCTTTAAATGGAAAGGACTAATATTTTTGATCCATTTTCATGGATTTATTTAGATTCTCTTATTTTATAATTTTAGTATCCTAAAAATTTAATAATATTTTATTGAGATTATATTTATTAATTTCTCATCAAAGAACCAATCTCTGGGAACATTGAATTTTTTCCTTAGATGAACATAACACATCTCTAGATGAAGCCTAAACCAAAAAAATCATTTTTAAGAGGTATATTGGTTAAATATTGCCATAAAGTGAGATTCAGTAAAGAAGATCACAAAATTTAAAATAATAAAGACTAAATATTGATTGGTTATATTTTTTACATCTTTATTTTAATAAATAGTATATCATTTGAAATAAATATAGTCAATGATTCCTATCATATTTGATATATGATAATGTTTTAGTAATTATCCATTTAACTTGTATGTGAATTTTTCCATCAGTATTTTTTAAAGAATAACGGGAATACCAAATTTCAACTATGTATGTTCATAACCACTTTTGGTTTTTTTCCTTTCATAACCTATAGATAATAGTTATAGAGAAAATAATTATCACTAGATGAAAATTTCATATTTTTATTCTATGATCATTAAAAACACATGTTTTGTAATTATAATCTATGTCGATGTAATATTATTATATTATTATTACATGAAGATTAATGATATAGATAAATATTTTTTCTTTTATATTTTTCTAATCCAAAAGCTTATTTTTAACCACTCAATAAGCTATATATTATTGGTCTATAGGTCTGTAAATTTTTTATGAAGAATGTGTTGTATGAAATAATTTCAATAAAAAACATTATGTTGTATTATAAGTACAATGACATTATTCCCAATTGGTGTACCAATATTTATAATTAAATTTATATATTTTTCTATAATTTCATTAAACTCCCATTTTTAAATTTTACCTTATCTATTTTTTCTATAAATGATACGTGGTTTTCTTGTAATGGTGAAATATATAATAAATAATTAACATGTAACCAAATTCTATAAGTTCATTCCAAAATAGGTTATGCTTTTTCTCCTAATAACCAACTATGTGAATATATAATATTTTAAAATTATTATTAAAACTCTTGAAATATTTCTTAAAGGATTTTAGTTACCAGTAACATTGAAAAATAATAAAAAAACAAGGATATATTTTTTAATAAATGATTTTTGTTTATTCCCAAAGAATATAATCCCCTGTAATTAAACTAATATTTTCACCCATGACGTGGTGTTGTGGTATACTAATTTTCTCTTTTAACCCTATAATTCTTTAAAATTTATTATAGTTTATAATGAAATATCAAATATCGTGTTGTATGTTTGGATAATATAAACCATATTATAATAATTTTCTAATTGTATGATGAATGTAATTTATCCTCTAGCTTTTCTAGGATTTAAAAGATTCAGAATGTTGAATACATAATATTTAGGAATATATATTCTAATCATTTCATCTATATATTCCATCAAATATAATGGAACATTCAACCAGTAATATTCAACTAAAATTTCTTGTCTTCTTATCTAATCTTTCGGTAAATATGAATGCACCACACCGAGTGCTTTATAGTTCAGGATATCAACACACCCAGATGTGATGGTCTAATTGGTATTGATATTCTCATCAAGATATTATTTTTAATTTAATTCAAAATTAGTATCAAATTATAAGGCCCCATCCTTAAACATTATTTATTCTTGAGTTATTATAAGAATACACAATGAGTATCTTTTCTGGTTTATAGTTTTACAGAATTAGATCATAAATCTTGAATTACATTCCACATTTAAACAAGGTGGTTACATAAAAGAAAGTATTCATTTTTCCCATAGAAGGAGACATATTTAAAATAAAACATGGAATTTTTCTTGACACTTCCTCGACACTATCATCATATCATGTACGTTTCCCTTGACTTGTGAAAAACATTTCAAAAACTTGGGATGATCATAAAAAGCTCAGTAAAGGATATAAAAATACTGAATGAAAATATTAGTGAATGTATACATAAGAATCAACGAAATCATACATTACTAATAAAACATATGCACTTTAACATAACTCATGAAATCATAATATTTATGAATAACTCATAGAAAACGTAAGACATAAAGGTAACTTGAGGCAATTATATCATTCTTACGTAGGGAGTAACCCTCATGGTTATGTTTGGAACACCAATCACCATATATTCCCTAAATCTCTTCGGAGAAACCTTAGCGTTTAACCCCTTTGCGTTACCCAATGCTTTGGAGAGATATCACGGGCTCACCCGCCCTTAATTTATCATGGAACCACTCATCTTCGTAAACAATGCACAATAACCATAACATAATCGTATCGCATAAAAAATGCATAATATTTCGACATTTAAATCACAAGATATCAAAAACACATTGATATAATCAAAGCATTATCAAAAAAATTCCAATACCAAAATAATGGAAAATTAAATCATGGAATTTATTTTTCATTTAAAAAATGGTATGGCTTGTAGAAGAAGCCGAAACACAAATAATGGTCATGGCGGCGGAGAAGTTGTTGTCGCAGCATACGTTAGAAAAAAAATTCCCTTTTGTCGTTTAGTAAAAATATTTTTAAAAAAATATTCATTTTTAATAAAATTAAAAGTCAATGGGTTTTATACACCGTATAAAAGAAATTTGTGTATAAAACAAAATATACCTCAAAGAAAAGAGGTTGAGATAAAGTCCCTTACCTCGTGTCCTACTGGACTCGATCATTCATTAATCTCTAGAATAATAAACTAGAGTTAATTTCTACTTTCTTAAGAACCATTTTCAAGTTCATTATTTCTTTTATATTACTTATTACCATGTTATGAACATTATGTAATTATTTATGTTAAAAACGGTCGTTTTTTCGATCATTGGTACTTGAGTCAAAAATAAACTTCTTATAATTAAATGTTTTTGATGTGGTAAAATATCCATTATATCCAGAATTATATTCATTATGTAGATATCATATATATCATATATATCCAGTATATGCACGTTTTTATATTATTACATAACATTTAGAGGTAAGAAATGAAATTCATTGTTCATAGAGACGGTAAGTCGTACGTATGCATGAACGCTACTTTCATTTCAATTTAATATTTAATTGAATGAAATCATAATGATATAAAGGTATATTATAATTACAGTGTAATATCATATATAATATCATTAAATCCATCCTTTATACGTCCCACATATGGCATTAACGATTCAATTCACTTTGAGGGGGCGGTAGTCTGCACTTTCTAAAATGAAATTATCATGTTTACCCATAATGAAAACCATAATGGTATGAAATAAATGAAAAATAAATAATCATAAGGAAAGAATAAACAAAATATAAATCATATTTAAATGTAGTTACATCTTAATGGCCACCATGAGAGGTGTTGAAATAAGATTGAACAGTCATCGTTTCATGAGGTAGTAATTAGGCACTCACAGAAACAGTATGTTCTTTAACTATTAGACGGAGGTGTGTGTAAGTGTAAATAAAATACATATCATAACAACATCCTAGTACATTTTAGATAACAGTTTTGTTACAAAATAATGGAATAAAAAGAGTTTACGGGGTTATAGAAGCAAAATAAAAGCAAAGAACATAAGAGAATACATTACCTTTAAATCGGGTAACTCCACTTGGTTTGAACCAAAAGGGTTTCTTGAAGAGCTTTCTGCCTAAGGTAAGGCTTCTAGGATGAATAGACGGATGTGTAGAGATAAAAGGAGAAGAGTTTGGCTGATCTAATCGCTTGAGAGGTGTGGGTAAGGGTGTAGAGGTGGGGGCCTTTTAATAGAGGGAGGAGGGGCACTCTTGGAAATTCTCGAAATGTTACTTTATTATAAAATTATTATTGGGTTTTGAAGGTCCCACAATGATATATTTCGAGGATAAGGTGATAAGGGTTTGAAATCTACCCATACAATAGGTTTTTGAAAAGTGTAAGTATTAGATTTTACATTATCTTTTCATTTTATTTAAATCGTTCATTAATGAGGTAATCAGTACGCCATCATGGTGTCATAAATAAATTTATTTATCTAATGTCTAAAAATTATAAAACAAATACCATGATGTAGGAAATATTTTAACTTTACAGTGACTATTTATATTCTAATATATCGTTTACATAGACAAAACTAAAAGTTTTTCACTCGGGTGATAAATACATTGGTTATACATTACTTTAAAAAATATATAATAAAAGGTCAGTATCACAATAAAGTGATTCCATGTGGTGCCAAATTTGGCACAGGGAATCCCATGGTCGGGAATGACATAACCAATAGCATTAGGACACATGTTGGGGTCATTTTATATTATTATGATATTATTTTGTTACCTTTAACTACCCGATTACTAATTAATCACGATAATTAAAGATAATTATCGTCTTTACTATTCATAATTAAAAAATTAAAAGAGTCATAATTACATAATTTGGACCTTCTTATTCCAAATATGGAATCCATTTTACGAAATTCCAAACATAGAATTTGCAGTAATTAATTTAAAAATAATTCTCGTTGTCAAAACAAAAAGATGGTTTTTTATGGAACAATATCTATCAAAAGTTTGACACTTGTTTATGCCCAATTCCAAAGTGAAATTTATTAAAATGAATAACATTGGAATAAATTGTAAAAATATATTCTAAATAATATTTAAAACAAATTAAAAGTAAAATCTATTTATATAATTAAATTAAATGAAAAAAATGTTTTGAAGTAAAATGCAGTATTTTTCACTATTCATAAAAAAATGATCATTTTCAGGAAAATACCAAAAATTTATCCAAAGTAAACTTCAATGTCCAAATACTAATGAATAAGTTTATTTTGATAAAAAGTTCTTATAAAATTGTCAAAATTTTGATTTAAAAAAGGGTTTCCATCAAAAGTCGGTAAAACGATCTTTAAAAAATATTAGAGTATTCTATGCTTACGATTGGATTTATTCTCATTTTAAGCCTCTAAAACACTATCTAATTCATAAATAGACATAGATATGAAAATCCATAATTCTTTACTTACTTGGGAAGTTACATCCTTTCCCCCTTTAGAAAATTTCATCCCCGCAATTTATTTACTTATCGAATAAGTGGGGGTATTTATCCCTCATTGCGTTTTCTGATTTTCTTGTTGCCTCTTCAATCATGTGGTTTTTTCACAAAACTATTACTTGAGGAATCACCTTATTCCGCAATAATTGCACCCTATGGTCAAAAATCTGGACTGGTTGTTCCTCATAAGATAGATTCTCTTCCAACTAAACTACCTATGGACTCAAAAAATGAGATGGATCTGGCATGTACTTCCATAACATTGAAACAATAAAAACATTGTGTACCAGAGATTAACTCAGAGGTAAAGCCACTCAGTATGCAACTGATCCAACTCTGTCCAGAATTTCATATGGTCTAATGAAACTTGGACTCAACTTTCCTTTCTTACCAAATCGCATCACACTTTTCAATGGTGAAACTTTGAGGAAAACATGATCACCTACCTCAAAATAGAGATCCTTCCTCCTGTTGTCCGCATAACTTTTCTACCTGCTCAGATATTTTCACATGTGTTTTTGTATCAGCTGAACATTTTCTACCAACTCTTCCACCAATTCAGGTCCCATCAAATTCCTTTCACCCAATTCATCCCAAAAATCTGGTGTTTGACATCGCTTCCCATATAATGCCTCAAATGGTTCCATCTATATACTAGAATGAAAACTCTTACAATAAGAAAACTCAACCAAACTAAGATGATGGTATGAACTTCCCTGATAATCCATAGAACAATCACATAGCATATCCTCCAATGTCTGAATTTTTCTTTCGGACTTCCCATTTAATTGAGGATGAAAAGTTGTACTAAAATTTAATTCAGTACCCAACAACTTCTGAAGGCCTTTCCAAATGTTATATGTTAATATGGGATCACGTTCATATACAATGGAGAGGTGAACTCCATGTAACCAGACTACCTCTTTATGATACAAAAGAGAAAGTTGATCTAGGGATAAAGTATCTCATATAGAAAGGAAATGATGAGATTTAGTCAAGCGACCAACAATAACCCAGATTTCATTATTACCTCAAGGTGTCTTCGACAATATCACAATGAATTCCATGGATATATTCTCCCATTTCCACTCTAGAACTGTTAAAGGCTAAGGTATCCCTTTCGGTAACTGCTGCTATTTTTAACCTGTTGACAAGTAAAACACTTCACAGTAAAATCATCAATATCTCTTTTCATTCCGTCCCACCAGTAATACTTCTGAGGATATCTATAAATCTTAGTACTCCCAGGATAAACTGGAAATGGAGAACTATGAGTTTCACATAACAAATCTCACTTTAACTGTGAGTCACAAGGCACACATAATCTCTTCCCAAATCTCAAAACACAATCATTGTCAATGTTGAATTCAGGTAACATTCCCTTCTGATTCAACTCTACCTTTTTCTACAAATAACTGACTTGCTTCTGTGCTTGCATAACTCTGTCTGATAGAGAAGATTTCGCTAATATTTGAAACAAAACATAAGAAAATCCTGCACCAATAACTTATATGCCAAATTTCATCAAATCCTTAACCAAAGGATCATGTTCCAAATGTATCATGGTTAATGAAGCATTACTTTTTTGGATCAAAGCATCAGCCACTTTATTTTCTTTTCTCGGATGGTAATGAATTGTACAATAATAATCATTGATTAATTATAGCCATCTTCTCTGTCTCATGTTCAATTCTTTCCAAGTGAATATACACATTAAACTTTTGTGATTGGTAAATATTTCACACTTTACTCCATACAAATGATGCCTCCATATTTTTAAAGCGAAAACAACAACAGCTAATTCCAAATCATGTGTAGGGTAATTTACCTAATTGATTTTCAACTGACGTAATGCATAAGTAATTACCTAATCATTCTGCATTAGGATGCAACCAAGTCCTTTTAATGAAGAATCACTCTAGATAACAAACTCACCATTCCAGGAAGGTAGTGAAAAAACTATAGCATTCACCAATATTCTTTTCAATTCCTGAAAACAATCATCACATTATTTTGTCCAGATAAACTTAACACCTTTTCGAGTTAACTTAATCATTGGACTAGATAACTGTGAATTTTTTTAAAAAAACCTTCAGTAATAGCCTTCCAAACCAAGAAAACTAAGAATCTCGGTTACATTTGTGGGTCTTGTCCATTCTTCAACAACCATTATTTTTGCAGGATCAACAGTTATTCCATCTTTAGAAACCATGTGACCAAAGAAAGAAATTTTTTTCAACCAAAACACACACTTTCTAAATTTTCCATTCAATTTCATTTATATTATGGTTTGAAAAATAACCCTTAATTGACTTTCATGCTTCTATTTACTTTTAAAAAACACCAAAATATCATCAATAAAAACAACCACAAACTTATCCAAGAAATCATGGAAAATTCTATTCATAAGGTCCATGAATACAACATCTGCATTGGATAACCCAAAAGGCATTACTACAAATTCATAATGGAAATATCTTGTATGAAACACAGTCTTGGAAATATCGGCTTCCTTTACTTTCAATTGATGGTACTCCGATCTCAGGTCAATCTTTGAAAAATAATGAGCTCCCTGGAGATGATCAAACAAATCATCAATACGAGGCAGAGGATATTTGTTCTTAACAGTGATGTTATTTAAGGCTCTATAATCAATGCATAGTCTCATTGAACCATATTTCTTTTTAACAAATAAGACAGGATCACCCCATGGTGATGTGCTAGGTCGAATGAAACCTTTCTCTAAAGAATCATGAAATTACTCCTTCAAATCTGAAAGTTCAATTTGAGAAATTCGATAAAGGTGTTATGAAATTGGCTTAGAATTAGGAACTAAGTCAATTGTAAATTCAACTTCTCGATCTGGTATTATTCCAAGAAACTTATCAAGAAAAAGATCGTGATACTCACTTACCACTGGCACATCATTAATCTGAACGGTTCCTTTTTTTCAACAATATGTGCAAGGTAACATTCATTTCCATCTTTTACAAGTTTCTCAGCCTCTTGATATGTTATCAAAAGTAAGGGTTCATTCTTGTACACAAACTCAAATTCTTTCTGATAAGAAACTTCTTTATCTCTACAATCAATCTTAGCATGGTAAGAAGAGATCCAATCCATACCTAGGATAACATAAAAATCTACTAGAGATAAAATAATAAGTTTTGCAAGTAGGTTCTTTCCACGGCTAAGGATAGTAAGATTCTTATAAATTATTTTTGCCTCAACATTTCCCCCATGTGTTTTTACCAAAAGTTCAGGAGTCATTTCTTGAGATGGAATTACCAATTTACAAGAATGTTTTTCAGAGATGAAAGAATATGTAGACCCTAAACCAAACAACACACTGGCATAATCTGAAAAATCAAACAAAGTACCTGATACCACTTCATTTGATGGCCCAACATATGCTGAAGTAGTTGCAAAGGATTTCACCACACCTTTGTGATTATTGTCTGACTGCTTCCCATCATTTGATCTCTTTGTCGAACACTCGTTTTCATAATGACCCATATCATTAAACTTGAAACATTTCACTAATTGTAACTCAAATTTGGTCTTACCATCAACCTGATCTTTTCCAGTGAAATCACGTGCCTTATGTCCCATTTTACCACATCAGTAGCACTTTCTAGAATTCAACAGACATTCCCCAGCATGCTTTTTACCACATTTATCACAAACTGAAAACATAGTTTTCTTACCATCATACCTTTTTGAAGGAGTTTCCCTTTCTCATGCCACCACAGTCTATTCTTCTGTTGGTTTTTATAGAACACTTTATCATCGTAAAACTCCATTTCCTAATTTTCAGCACATCGAACAGGCTTTTCATAACTTTTGAACTCATGAGAGGCTAATTCCCTTCGATATTTTGGCTTTAATCCTGAGTAAAAATTATTTTTTTTACTATCACGTCTCGAATAAAATTTGGAGCATACCTTGACAATCGAGTGAATGTTTCTTCATAAGAAACCACTGAGTAATCCTCTTGCCTCAATTCCAAGAATTGTTTTTCCATCCTAAGTCAAACAGCCTTAGGAAAATATTTCTCAAGAATCATACATTTGAATTAATCCCAGTCAATAGCATCAATCTCAACAACGTCCCTAATATTTTTAACCATCGACCTCCACTGATCTGCTTCACCCTCTAAACGGTAAATAGTAAGACTAAACTTTTGTTAGTCTGAACACCCCATGACATCAAATTTCTTCTCCAGTGCTTTAATCCACCATTAATCTAGAACATGGTCACATGATCCTCTGAATTATTGGGGATGTTGCCTCCTGAAATGATCCACCACTGACATGTTCATCTGCGGTTAATCTGGATGATCTTGTGCATGGATACCACCACCATTTATCGCTTGAGTCAACTGCGCCACTACTATAAAAAACTATTCAGTTCCAATTCCGACTATCCCAGGATGCTGATTTGGAAGGTTATTTCCTTCTGTATACCTTCCTAGCACTGCAGCCCTGTTTACTCTACGAAAAACCATTTTGAACAAACATGTCTTAGATGAAGCAGCATGGTAATCTTCAAATGCTATATCATTTTCAATTTTACCATGACAAAAATATTTTTGGATAATTATTTAATTAAATTCTAACTCCTAAAGTTATCTAAACCCTAATTTGATACAAACTATAAGGTCGCAGCCTTAAACATTACTTAATCTTGAGTTATTACAAGAATACACATTGAGGATATTTTTAGGTTTAGTGTTTTAAAGAATTAGATCATAAATCAGGCATTACATTCCACATTTAAACAAGGTGGTTATATAAAAGACCATATTCATTTTTTCCCATAACAGGAGACATATTTAAAATAAAACATGGATTCTTTCTTGAAACTTCCTCGACACTATCATAACATCATGTACTTTTCCCTTTACATGTGAAATTTTTTTCAAAAACATGGGATTAGCATAAAAAGCTCAGTAAGGGATATTAAAATACAGAATGAAAAAATTAGTCCATGTATACATAAGAATCAATGAAATCATATTATACTCATAAAACATAATCACTTTAACATACCTCATGAAAACATATGATTTATGAATAACTTATAGAAAACATATGAAATAAAGTTATCTTGAGGCATTCATAACATTATTACGTAGGGAGTAACCCTCATGGTTTCATTTGGAATACCCATCATAGTATATTCTATAAATCTCTTTAGAGAAACATTAGCATTTAACACATTCCCATTACCCAATGCAATGGAGAGATATCATGGGTTCACCCTCACTTAGTTTATCATAGAACCACCCGTTTTCATATAAAATTCCCAAGAACCATAACATAATCATATCACATAAAACATGCATAATATTTCCATATTTCAATCACAAGATATCAAAAACACATTGATATAATCAAAGCATTATCAAAACCATTTTCAATAATAAAGTAAAAGAAAATTATATCATGGTATTTTTTTAAAGTTATGGCTTGTAGAAGAAGTCCAAACTCAAATAATAGTCACGGCATCGGAGAAGTCGTTGTTCCCGCATACGTAAGACCAAAACAGTCCCTTTTTTCATTTAGTAAAACTCTTCGTATAAAAATATTCTTTTTGAATAAATGTAAAAGTAAAAGGGTTTTATAAACCTTATAAAATAATGTTGTGTATAAAACAAAATATAACTCAATGAAAGTTGATTGAGACAGAGTCCCTTACCTCGTGTCCAACTTGACTCGATCGTTCTTTAATCTCTTGAATAATAAACTAAAGATATGTTATACTTGCATTATAACATTTTTCAAGTTCATTATTCCTTTTATATCACTTATTACTATGTTATGAACATTATGTTATTACTTAAGATAATAACGGTCATTTTTTCGATCATTGGTTCTTGAGTCAAAATTAAACTTCTTATAATTACAAGTTGTTAGTGTGGTAAAATATCCATTATATACAGAATTATATTCATGATATAGATATCATATATATATCATATATATCTAGTATATACATTCATTTATAATATTATATAACATTTATAATTAAGAAATGGAATGCACCGTTCATGGAGACGAAAGTCGTACGTACGCATGAACGCTAATTTCATTTTTATTTTGTATTTAATGGAATGAAATCATAATGATATAAATGTATATTATAATTACAGTATAATATCATATATAATATCACTAACTCCATCCTTTATACCTCCAACATATGGAATTAATGATTCAAATCACTTTGAGGGGGCGGTAGTCCGCACTTCCTAAAATGAAATTATCCCGTTTACCCACAATGGACCACATAAAGGAATGCCATGAATAAAAAATACAAAATCATAAAGAAATAATAAATAGAATATATATCATATATAAATATAGTGACATCTTAATTTCCACCATGAGAGGTGTTAACAGAAGATTGAACAATCATCGTTTCGTGAGGCAGTAATTCGCCACCCATAGAAACTATAAGTTCTTTAACCATTAGACGGTGGTGTGTGTAAGGGTAAATAAAATAAATCACATAACAACATCCTAGTATATTGAATACACTAGTTTTGTTACAAATAAAATGAATAAAAATAGTTTAAGGGGTTGGAGAAAAAAAATAAACAAAAGAACATAAGAGAAGACATTACCTTTAAATCGAGTAACTCCCCTTGGTTTGAACCAAAAGTGTTTCTTGAAGCGACTTATCCCTATGTTAAGGCTTATAGGATGAAGAGAGGGATGTAGAGAGATAAAATGAGTAGAGTTTTCCTGATCCAATGGCTTGAGAGGTGTGCGTAAGTGGGGTAGAGGTGGGGGCCTTTTTTAGAGTGAGGAGGGGAACTCTTGGAAAGTCTTGAAATGTTACTTTATTATAAAATTCTTTTCAGATTTTAAAGGTCCCACAATGATATATTTCGATGATAAGGTGATAAGGGTTCGAAATATACACATCTAATATTCTTTTGACATGTTTTAGTCTTAGATTTTACATTTTCGTTTCATTTTATTTAAATCGTTCATTAATTAGGTAATCAATACATCATCATTTTCTCATAAATAAAAATATTTATTTAATGTATAATAATTATAAAAAAAATAACATGATGTAGGAAATAGTTTTAGATTTCTAATTACTAGTTATAGTCTAAGATATAGTTTACACAAAAATAACTAAATTTGTTATACTCAGGTGATACATACTTTGGTTATAATTTCCTTTTAAAAAAATATAATAAAAGGTCAGTATCACATTAAAGTGATTCCACGGGGTCCTAAATTTGGCCCAAGGCATCCCATGGTCATCCATGACATAATAAATATTATTATTTCATATCTTAGGGTCATTTTATATTATTATGATATTATTTTGTTACACTTAACTACTCGATTACTAATTAATCACGATAATTATAGATAATTAACATCGTTACTATTCATAATGTCCAAAAACAAAAGAGTCTTAATTAAATAATTTGGACCTTCTGATTCCAATTATGGAATCCATTTTACCAAATTCCAATCATATAAATTTCAGTAATTAATTTAAAAATAATTCATGTTGACAAAACAAATAGCAGGTTTTTTAGAAACAATATCTATCAAAAGATGGACACTTGTTTATGCCCAATTCTGAAGTGAATTTAATTAAAATGACCAACATTGGATTAAATGGTAAAAATATATTCTAATAAAACATTAAAAAAAATTAAAAGGACATTCTATTTATATAAATTAATTAGATGATAAAATGGTTTTGATGTGAAATACTGTATTTTTCTCAATTTATAAAAAATGAACATTGTCATAAAAATACCAAAAAATTATCCAAACTAAATTTAAATGTCCAAATACTAAAAAATAATCTTATTTTGACAAATATATCTTATAAAATTTCCAAAAGTTTGATTTAAAAAAGGATTTCCATAAAATGGCGGTAAAATGATGTTTAAAAAATATTACAGTATTTTATGCTTAAGATAGGATTTATTCTCATTTTAAGCCTCTAAAACACTATCTAATTCATAAATTGACATAGATATGAAAATACATAATTAGTTACTTACTTGGGATGTTACATACATGTTTCCAGATCCTTTCATGAAAAATGGTTAGTGTTCACAATTTTCAAATTATTGTTCACATTTTCTATAACATTTTCCCTATATTTCAATGTTAAATTATTCATGTAGTAAAATAAAATAAATTAGTATGTGGTTGGAATTTTTTTCTTTTTATAAATCATAATTCTTATTAAATATGTGTAAATATTTTCTTTGCCTTATTATTCAAGTTAATAAAATTTATTAAATAAAAAAACCTATGGAAACTACATTTAAATTGTTGTTTAGTTGTTTTAAACAATATTTAATGATTTAATTGAATAATAAAAACATATTAATATAATATCCTATCAGAGGTTGAAGAAACACTGAAATCCTAGTCATCAATATCACACATCCATTTTAATGCTTTTTCTCATTTTGGTGAAATTATTATGTGATATTATATGAATAATTTTCTTAGAAAAGGGAATAATTAATAACAATAAGGCCCAAATTTAAATGGTGTAATAATTTCCATTTAGGGATTCTAGGTGGTTAAATAGAATAAAAATTTCCTTGATAACGTGTCAATAAAATTAAACATCACTAATAATATATTCAATTATTAAAGATGATATAAGATTCATTTTATTATGAAATAGTATGTATTCTAGGGGGTCAATTTTAGTGAATTTATTTAAGGATAGGTGGATTAAATTAATGTAACTTTAGACTATCGATTGATACATTTCTCAATTGATATACAAGATATTTTTCCACATTTTAATAAAAAAATTAACAAAAAAATATATAAACATTTATCAAAGAAATTTTCGTAGATTAAAAATAAACGATTAATATTTTTATAAAATCTTAAATCCTTTCATGGAATTTTTTCATAATGAACAAGTGAAATATTCTAGAAATAGTTTACTTTTCCAAATGAATAATTTAATAAGAAAATGTACCATGTGGATAAGTAAATTTTTTGTTCTATTAATCTTCTAATATGACCAATATTTCATTATAGACAGTGTATACATCAAAGAACCAATGGTACCATTTATTTAATATACGTTTGAGAATTTGATTAATAACCGACAATAATAAGTGATCCTTTATTTTTATATTTTTTTGATTTGTTTTATTCCTAATACACTATCAAAACAGACACGTGTCATCTAGTGATTAATTCACACTTTTAATTTTAATTCAATATAGTCTCATTATTTTTTTCTACTACTAAAAATGTTCTATCCAAATTATTATTTGAGATATGAAATATTAACAAATTTCCTATATTTTTAATCATGTAGTTCTTTATTACATCAATAATATGATTTGAAAGTTTTTTATACCTAAAAAACATTTTATTTTCCACAATATATATTTTTTAGTCAAAATGGTTGATATTCTACCTTATAAATTGGTAACCATCTTAGCTATTGGTGGATTCATCAGTGAATATAGTTTGAAATATATAATATCTTATTTATTTAAAATATCATCATTATTGACTATTGCTTATTATATTGATTATTGCTTATTATATTGAGACTACCATCAAAATATATCATTATTTTTATTGAATATTTTAAAAATTATATTTTGGAGTACATTCATGTGATGAATCTAATGATGATAACTCTAACCTATCTATTCGCCCAACTATGAATGTGTGGAATGCCTCTAATTTTATTTATATAGTTAAATAATTTTTTTAGGAAATTACACTAGATTATGCGCTTCGTTTTCTAAAATTACCAATTTTAAATAGTACACAGGAAATGATAGTCATCCAATGGAAGTATTTACATAGATTTGGGGACATGAAATGTCATATTTTCTTTCTTAACTCTAAAAACCATTTTCCCTTTCAAAGATTAATGGCATAGATTTAGGTATCCAAGAATGGACTCCCAAGAATGAGTCCAACATAATTATATTCTACCGTGTTAAGGAAACTGAATCAAATTAGGAATTAATTTTTATTTATCAATGATAAGAATGTACTCTAAGAATTATTATGGGTGATTAATTAATTGTTTTGGAATTCAAGGGATAACATATTTTCCATTAATTCAATAATACCCAATTCCTCAATTGTATCATATGGATAGAGTATATTACTCGGTATACCATTATATAGAGAAATACTAAATTGAAAACCTCCAATATTTTATGGTATCTAGAAACAACCATGGTCTCTTAAGTTATGAGTTTTAGGTCTACAGAAAATAATTTAACATTACTTATACATTAAAATAGTCCCCACCATAATGAATTTTTATATTTTATAAATAATTTCCTAGATAACTTCATCATAATGGGTAATTTGACAAATATATTCTATATAGGCAATGATTATATGTATCATTATGAACATTTCCATTAATATTGTAAACTGGGTATCCAACTCTCACAACAAAAATATATTTTGAAATCAATGGGTTATTGCATAATAATTAACTCATTTATTAAGTGATCCATTGATATTTTCTTTTTTCTTCTTCACATATTAATATTTTACATATTGAACGTCATTTTCATTTTATTACCTATAATATCCTTCTTAATTAAAGAATAGTACTATATGACATGAGTATGTTCCACAAATATTGGTTAATTAATGCTAATAGATGTGGGAACACAATTTTCTCTATATCCTTGTTTGGCTCTTATGTTACCCAATATGGTTCCATGTTTGCATTCAATTATTTTGGATATTAATTACCCAATATATTTTCCATGTCTTGAATAAATGATTTCATGTTCTACTTTTCAGATTGTGTGGCTGAAATGAACTATTCCATAATATATTTAGGATTATGTTGGCATTGTGTTGAAGTTGGAGAAAAAAATGTAATTTTATATTTTCCATTGTACTAGAATTCATGAATTGAGGATGGTCTTTTATAAACCTTTTCCAAGTGAATTTATTTTAATTGTAAATTCATGTTTAGTATGTAATAAAACTATACCAATGTTCTTGTAACTTTTATGATGATATATTATACCATTTAAACTGTTATTTTGATATTTATTTATTTATCTATGATTATTTTCTGTATTTTATCTATACCTTACATATTATAAGATACCCTATACCCACACTCAGATATCAGATTCTATAAAAACATACATTAAATAATAACATTTAATTCCAAGTGACATAAACCATGGTATATATATCAATATATTATATCATTTTGATATGTTAAAAATTAAACCTCGCAATAATCACACATTCCCAAAAATGGGAGGGTTAGTTTCTTTGAGGACAAGTTAAAAAATAATTATTTAAAATGATACTTAAGATTATTCTCACATATTCAAACCTGATAATATTTCCTTCTAGACTCCATACATGTTATACAAGTTTTCATATCCCATTGAATTGAACCAGATGAAATGGGTGAGATCAAACTCCCAATAAGGGAAAACATTTCATAAATTTACCAAGAGTTAGATCATAAGCATATGAGAAAAAGACAAAAGAGGATAAATATCTTATTAAAAATTAATTGTAAAAAAATGTTACCTATAATTCATTATATATTTATGTTTCACCTGGGGATGAGGTGTTTTGGCGCTTGGTTTTTTGTGGTGCTAATAATGTATTAAAATCCTCACTTTGACTAACTGCTCCTATTTGAGAAAATTATAATGGGGTCTGTTCATGGAATCCAAAACACCCAATGGCTCCCACGTTAGTGACAAGAAATAGCCATGATTTCAAACGGTAGGTGGTAATTAGGGTTTCTTAACAATGATTCTAATGAAGTCACACTATTCAATAGAATTGGTGTTCGGGCTCATGACACCAATTTAAGTGAAATTATATCATACTATGGGACACTATTATAGATTTATGTCATGTTTTTGAATCTTTTAAATACCCTAATATTATAACAGTAACCCTAATGTGATTTCATAAATTATTTTAATATGTCATGTCAGTGTATGTACATATCATAGGTGTCCAATTGAGGTACAATTATGTAAATATCAGAGGTATTATATCATTTTACCCATTATTACTCAATAATGATTGTCTTGGGATAATGATTTTCAGAAGATACAAAACATGGAACTCTAGAGTTTATTACAATATAGGAAGGTATTATGGGATTATAGTGTTGGTATCATGCCAAATTAAGGGGCTTACTTTGTACCCTCATGAAACGAATCATAACCCACATTGTTTATTGTCACTAAATGGGATATAATTTTCCATTAAAATTCATGTGTCAAGGAATGATCCAAATATTTTAACATCTTCTAATAAGGAAAACAGTTTATAAGAATCAAATAAATGGTTGTTGAGGGAACTACGCATTAGTGTCCCTTTCTGTTCAACCTCATATAAATTATTTCTCATCAATGATGAGTAGATTTTATGAGGTTTATATCCATAAAAAGATGACCCCTACTAGGATTATTTTAATATGAGGATTTCATGGTTGGATCCAAAAATAATATATCCATAGGGGTGGGGGTATAATCATACCAGGAGTATGTATCAATTATTGAATGGTATATAGGGAATATGGTCCAAATGGATGGGATGACTAGGCTAATGGTTCTATAGAAATGAGAGAAAAATAAATGAATAATAAAATGAGTATTATAGATTTATGAGGGTGATAAATTATAATTATTTAAAATTAGTTAGAACCTTAGTTTGGTTTCCTACATATTTTATTGAGATGAGAATTAAATCCCATCTAGTTTGAATGATACATTTTAGGTTCATATGATAGGACCATAACAGAGAATTTATTATCATGCTATAATGATGTAGGACACAAAGTATAAAATTGGGTTGTGGGGACATATATGGGGTAATTTGAATAGTGAATATAGAATATTTTTCCTTGTTAAGGAATTGTACCTATCCTATTAGTAAAGGAAATGATGTCTTCATAGTTCTTATGTTAATGAAATTTGATTGAAAATTTAAAACATGAGAGGGTTAGATAGGGCTTACACATATGATGATAACATGAGTTTCTTCGTTATAAATATGGCTCGTTGAATGAATATTATGTTGGTAATATTTCCCTTTGGGAAAAAATGTGAGGCCATGTATAACACCGTATATGGAGGAAAAAAATAATTAAATTTCAACATTTTGATGGAATAAAGGACATAGATATCCAATCCCACGTGATTCATACTCCTTATAAGAAATAAGAGACTATAGAATATGAGAAACATTATATAATAGTGTAATACTATATTTTAATGAGGATTATACATTGTTTTATCCTTTAGGAAAATATTATTATGATTCACATGATTAAAATGTATCTAAAATTGAAGTCACGAACTTTACCAAGTAATATTTTAATGGGAATGCTATATAGGGGAATTTTATAATAATATCATGAAGCATATATAGTAATCATAGGGAATAAAGCCACGTAAGAATATTGTATTTGGAAATATATTTGATATGGAGAAATATATTAACAAAGGAATCTTATATATTCTGATTACAATGGGATTGATAGAATCAATAGTTTATAGGTTCATGGCTCGAAGGGTGTAGGGATTTGATCTCTGGGGGAATAATAACCATTTATTTATAATGAATAGTGATGTACACCATTTTTTATTCCCATTTGGTATATAATCTCACATTTGAAGAAGTAAATATAAGATTAAGAGGTTCATTTTGAACTTCTATGGAAGTATGACCCATCTTGTTTTTATTGGAGTTGTTAGATCACATAAAGATCATATGGTCATGTGATCACATAAATGTGTTAGGTCATGCAATTGATTAATGGAAAGAGGCTTGTATGATAATATAAAGAATATGGGATTACAAAATTACATGAACTAAAGGGGATCATATTATCCTATGAGGGAAAGGGGATTATGAAATCACATGAGTTAATGTGGGTCACATTATGGTGTCAAGGCATAGGGTGATGTGATCGATTAACCCATATTAGGTTATTTGATCACATGATTTGATCATGTGACCAAGAGGTCATCACCAGATAAGTAGTCATACATGTGGTCACATGGAAATGTCTTGAATTTTTTTTTTCAAATAAAAAATATTCAACCTTTTTTCCATGTTCCCATTATATGATTTTACTCATAGAATATTCGAATGGGATACTTTTAATTTGAGTTACATAATAAAATTATAATTTCGTTATTTTTTCACTATTATATCTCAATAATGTATCATTTAGTATTTAATTCATGATATTATAGGAATTGGTTCACTATATATCTTCCACTTCATAAGTAATGTGAGCCACCTCAATGGGCCTAATCCAATGTGAGACTTTTGTGCATGTCATCACTATACTCTTCACCCCGTTTGGCTAAAACCACATGCCATCAATGATATCCTCTAGTAAATATCTTCCTAATGTGTGATAATAAAATATATCAATCATTTAAATCATCACTAAATATCAAAACATTATTCCATATGTGTTAGGTGGTCATGAATTACAGGAGTTGTAAAATGATGATGATCAGCCCTGAAAATTATTTATCATGTAAAACCTTTACAAAGATGTTTTTATGAATTGTTTGATATTATGTGATCACTTTTCATTGGGGAATCACATGATGAATAATGAACATTATATGGTTACATCATGTACAACCTCCATTGATGTTTATCACGGGAATACATTGGGGTCATGTGATCACATATCTTCGATGCGACACATGATTCATTGATGGTTACACAATAACATAACTCGATCAAACAACTCAATCACAAGATAATCAAGGTACCATGTGATCTAATTTTTTAGTTTTCTTATTTTATAAATCATTGTACCAAAATAGTACATTTTACATGAGTATTTTAAACATTTCATCCTGTAAATTCTTGTTTTTTGGGAATCAGTATATACCATACTACCTCATAAATAATATTTTTTGGATTAAGTGAGGACACAATTTTGTGGAAGTGGATTCCTCAACGAGTTATCCTATATTTTGTTATCCTTATTCCCTCCATGATATGATATTTCCCACCTAAATCACATGTTCAATTATGAAGGTAATAATGTAACATAAAATAATAAAATCATTTATGTGGCAGAGAAGGCCATAAATTATTTTTCCCTATACCAGAGGAACTACAATCAGATGTAGTGGAAAATACCAATATGTTATATCAATTTTAAAAATCCATAACCAATATAGGGAATAATATGGAAGAACTCAAGGATTATTCTAATATCCTAATTCTCTATTATTTTAATCTTAGGTTCCCCTACTATATTGATGATCATGGGAGCAATTCTGAGATGTAGAGGTCGATACCTCCTTTTGATGAAAAAAATAATAAAATATTTTAAATTTCATTAGATACTATTGGTATATTTTCTTGTTTTTAAATTTATCAGAATGATATATCATCTTATAAATCAGATAAACTTATTAGGCTTTGGAAAAAAATTATGACTACAAAAATCTGGATTTTAATACAGGGGTCGTATGGGATTTATTTATGGGAATGGATAAGATAATGATATTGTTAAACACAGTCCCCAAGTAACTAGAAATATTCTATTATATATAATGATTAATTTATCATAGCATTGACTCAAAAATATAAATTAGTATAAACACCGTCACTGATGTACTATAGTGATCCAATTTGAAATAAAAATGCATCCATTGTGGGAATGGCCCATAAATGAATTTTTTATAAACACCCACACCGGTGCACTAGAGAAAGAATATTTACAGTAATGATGAATCTCTCCTTGGTGTGGCTTATAAATTAATATCAATATAAATACCATTGTTGATACAGAAGTGTTAGTTCATTTGAAATAATTATGTTTTTGTCTCTAACGGTTTCTTGGGTGAGTATTTCCAGGAAATGGATTTCTCTAACATTTTATATGGATATGGTAGTAGATATTATTGCAATATTGTTTTTGGGACCATATATTAGGCCTCAAAAGTATTTTAAAACTTCATTTTTCTATTACATTTTCATACATTTCACTTGTGTAAGGCATTACAGAACTAGAATTAGATTTTTCATATGATTCCATTTGAGGGATTTAAACCTAAAAATATTTATTCCCTTATTTATGAATTAGATATTTTCTAGTAATATTTAATTTTATGTATATATATTCCATAAAAATCTAATTATGGTTCTCCCCTAAATACTACATCATAGTATTGTAACATCCTGGTTCTTGGTGCTGCCTAGAGGTGCCCCCATACCTGGTTGGTCACATGGCCTCTAAAAAATTTAAAGAAATGGAAAAGGATGACCATTAGTAGAAAGGGCATTGGGTGTGATAGTTGGGAAAAATGACTTTGTTGGAAGAGTAATGCAGTAGAAAGAAATAGGTAACAATAGCTAATGCGGTAATAACATGCATTAATTAATCAGAGAATGACTGAAAGTAATAATCAACTAGAGAACATATATATAAGATGCATGATACCTATGTCTAGGAAAGCATCCAAAATAAACAAAAGGCTGGAATACAAGACTAAAATCATGTGAAAAGAAAACATAGATACTACAGTAGCATCTCAATCATCAACTTGTTCCCAAGCTCTCCAACTCCACAATAGTCTTGTACGTAATGTAGAATAGATATTTTCTTTATCTATATATGCAGCAATACAATCTTTTTGGGCTCAAAAGAATGAACTGAATTGGGTGTTAGATGAATATTAGTAGACAACCACCCAATGATATATACCTAATACTCATCAAATATATATGGAAGTAATTAAGAAAAATGAAGTATTAAACAAGGATGTACTCAAAAAATAAGCAATCCTACAGTTTCAATTACATTAATTATCATATGTCGTGTAAGAAGATGATCAAAACAAGTTACACTCATGGAAGTATCCATAGACTATCCCCTCTAGTTCAACCAAACTATCTCAAATAACCCTCCAGGTATGTTCTCACAGCATAACCTATCTGGTTATGCTTATACAAGGGTATAACAACCTCTTATGTAGCTCACACAGTCTAACCGCTTTGGTCACATGAAATGAAAGACTCATTTATGAAGTGGAAACTATAAATTCCCATTGTGGTCTTTCATCGGAAAACTACAGACACTATAGGGAAGCACTCACCGTTCAATTCCCCATGTGGTCTCGCATTGGGTAACTACAGACACTTTGAGGTAGCACTCACATCTCTCACCCCTATGGTATCATAACGGGAATGTAACCAAACACTCTATGGAATCCCTCTGTGAACAATCCCCCAATGGACTAACTACACCGGGTTCCCACAACCCTGTGTAAGTAAATCGTGCACAACGATGTTCAACACCCAAGGTAAAAATTAAAAACTACCTGGATAACACCTTTAATTAACTAATTGGCATAACAGCTAAAATCATATAATAGTATAGAATAAATTACTCCATCCGAAAAACACTAGGTATGGAAAATAAGCATCCTAACCGGAAAATCATGACCAATTGGTCAATATAAAAACAACATGGGAAACACATCTATAGTATAGAAAATAACCTTATTCACAATGAAATAACCAATACTCAGGAACACATGGAATAACAGGAATTAACAGGGTTAAAATATCTAAACATGTAGTACCATGTTCTAGGGTAGTGGGCACTTTCTCAACTAAAATTCATAAACTAACTACTTAAAGGAACAATCCACCTACCTCGAAATTGTATAATCGATATACTCTGTCTTCGGCCATTAAATAAACCTTTCACGTGGTAGATCTAAAAAATGTCATAAACGCTCAACCGAGGATATCTCACAAATGGAACGAAATCATGAAATGTGGATCTAGATTAAGAAAGAGGTCACCATACTGATTCCAATGCAATCAACAGTGGTTGAATCGGAGAATAGGTACTAGGTTGGGGACTCAGAGAAGATTTGTTGGCCTCGGTCACTCTTGGATGATATTGGTTAAGAAGGAGAAACATTTGTGGATTAGAAGTGACCCTGGTTTGTTTAATCAAATTAAAAAGAAATACACAGGGTGTGTCATATTAAAGAAAATGACATGTATATGCCTTTATGGGGTGCCACTTTATGCGGTCATTACACATCATCACACGTTTATGTATGTAGCTGTGAAATTTCCAGAGACGGCCTACACATGGAGGCTGAGAACACAACTTGTAAAATTAAGTACACGGCGTGCACTCTTAAATTTTACCTTCTTCCCATTTTTCATCAAAAACAATTTGAAATGGAAAAAATACTTGAACGGAAGGTCTGGGTTATTAAAAACTTCCCCCTTAAAGAAATTTCTTCCTGAATTTCCCTATAAAGGTGGCGTAGATGAAGAATCCTTGAAAATCTTTGGCCACTATGACACACATCGGCCTCCCTCTACCATGTTTCATCTTATACTCACTCATGCTCCCATAGCACCCATACCAGAGGAATAGAATGACCTTGTAGAAACATTTCACAAAGATCAACAATCTAGATAGGATGCTACTCGAACAATGCATCCACCTATAGCTCAACCTCATTGGCATGAAAGTCAAGACACATGTCTGAGTTGTAACTCTATAGGTATGAAATGTAAAAGATGTTGTGCATTTCCTGATACCTTTGAGGTAAATAAGATCGAAATATGATTTATATTCTTAATATATAATAGGGGGTGAATTGTAACCTTTATAAAAATTAGTATCCTTTAAATTTGGTATAAAACATTCATTATTATCTTAAAAAAATGTATAAAAAAGTTAAACGAGGTAAATTGACAAGACCTCTTAGTTCTACAAACATACTAGGATTCATAAATATGGTTCTGAAAATGAAACATAAGAATTGTTTACAAGGAAAATGATTTTATGTAAAAGTATATAAAATCTTACTAATCTGTGTATATAAATACAGGAATGTATAATACAGTTATACATACCGTATTAATCAAAATACAGTAGAAAATAAACTTGAAACAATAGAATTATCTAGTATGAAATATTTTATCCCAAAGAGAAGGGTATCCAATAACCTTAGTTAAAGGTCACATAAATTATACTTTCACAAATGTCTATCTTACCCACACCACTGTAAGCCCTAAATATAAATATTGGAGTCCGTATTGTTATCCTTTAAAGAACTCAAACATCTAGGTAGTTGGAACCTCTATATTTTTTATCAAGGAGGTTCTCGAACATTAAGGTAGTCGACAACACTGTCTTCATATCCTCGAAATCCCTCAATTTTACACATAAATAATCGGAGTTACGTGAAGTAATTTGAACAAGTTGTTCAGTACGCACAAACCATGAGAGTCTCTCTCTCTATGAATCACTTTAGTAGTATTTAATCTTTGGAGTTATTGATTAGTGGTGAGATCATTCAAATGAGCACCTATTTATAGTCACTTCTCCAACAGTCGACTCCCTCCTCCAAATTGTTATATTTCCCTTGAATATTGGAGGGAAATGTACACGTGTCACTCAAACAATGGTTAGGTAGAAACAAAAAAATGAAATCTTTTCATAACTATAAAAATGGTAAGAAAAACATGGTTCCTCAACCAAATCAATTTTTCTGAGTATAAAGAAAAATATAGTTCAATCTCTAAGGAAGTAAACATTCGATGTCTATATTACATATAAGTTCAAATTCTTTTTTTCAAGGAACTCGGAATTAGAATTCAATAGATTTCAGAGCCGGAATTCTAAGGAATTCGTAACCAGAATTCTGAGGAATTCATCTTTTGAATTCTAAGGAATTCAGCTTCTGAATTCTAGGGAATTTAGAACCTACATTCTGTGGAATTCGGAGTCTGAATTCTAGAAAATTAAAACCCTGAATTCTAAGGAATTCAGAGTCTGAATTCTAATGAATTGAGAACCTGAATTCTATGGAATTCGGTGTCTCAATTATAAGGAATTTAGAACTTGAATTATAAGGAATTCAGATCCTAAATTCTATGGAATTCAGAATCTAAATTTCAGAGAATTTGGAATATTATTTTCAGAGAATTTTGAATCTGAATTTCAGAGAATTCAGTATCTATATTCAGAAAAATTTGGAATCTAAATTTTGTAGAATTTGGAATCTAAATTTTGAAGAATTTGGAATTAGAATTTCATAGAATTCAGAATCTGATTTTCAAAGAAATTTGAATCTGAATTTAGAACATGACAACATGAATACTTTATATCTAAGTATTTATCTAATTCAGAGTTTTTAGAAATGATCCGAATTTTTTCTCTTAGAAATAAAAACAGTTAGATTTTGTAGAACTAAACCACGAACAATGAAAACAAAGATAGGGAGAACATTTTATTGGGATGGATGACATTCTTTAATAAGATAAATCTTTTTGTAAATGAAATTTTCCATGAGATAGTGTGTTTGTGATTTTCAAACCATAAATGAGTGGAAAATTCATAAAGAAACCATATTGACTCAACAATCTCACCCATTTTGGAAAGTAAAAAAATCCTTTAAAATTTTATCTAATGACATAGAAATTTAATGGAATTTAAAATAACAACATATATCCCTTTACTTATGGAACATAATGAATATGACTAACTCCACAACAGGCTTTATAATCAGTATGAA
This sequence comes from Viscum album, assembly GCA_963277665.1. Classification (NCBI taxonomy): domain Eukaryota; kingdom Viridiplantae; phylum Streptophyta; class Magnoliopsida; order Santalales; family Viscaceae; genus Viscum; species Viscum album. Next base: position 1,020,696,754 of record OY728165.1, read on the forward strand.
TTTTATTCTATATTTCTTGAATGATATCATTCATTTTCATTCATTCTAAAAACATTATTGATAAGAACATTCCTCTAAATGAACTACCCCTTATATAGGTAAATCTCTTCTTTACTTTGTATTCTTTTTATCATTCATTTCTCCCACTTTGTAATTTTCTAAAAAGAATAAAAGAGAATGAAAATAATTGGTACCTAAAACATTAGTATAAAATAAAAAAAATATACAAAGAACAACCAAAATTTCATTAATGTTGAAAGAAATTGTAAAATGAATAAAATTAAACTAAATATTTGAATGAAATGAAATTATACCTCTTTCTCCTTCGTCATCAGATTCTTCATAATGGTTTTTAGCTTCATGAGCTCCTTGTGATCCTCATTTGTTTGATTAAGTAACTGATCCTGGTCTTCACATTTCTTCTCTAAGTCATGAATTTTATTTTCCTAAAACATAAGAATTTATTATTGAGATATCAATATTTCTTCTTTCTAAACAAGATTCTCTTCAATATCCATTCAAATATATCTTTACCTCTTACAATTCATGGCCAAATAGATAATCTTTCCATTCAGATCCTTAATATCTTGCTTCCGCGTAGTCCATTCTATGTTAACTTTTCCTCAAAACTATTTTTATGATCCTTGATCTTTCCATCTTTAGTATCAAATGCATACTTTAAATTTTCATGGAATTCATCAAAGATTCTCATTTCTCCAATCGGTTTCTTTGACCAGCTTGTCAGCTTATTTCAATATCTTTTATGAGACTCATAACCAATGTGGAAGGTCGTGAAATCTACCTCTAGTGAGACACACTTGTCCTTCCCCATGGAAACTGAATATGACATTTGATTCATTGTATGCTAAAACATATGACATCATGAATTTATGCAAGAAAATAATGGAATAATACTAACCCACTTTTTCACAGACTTAACAACAAAATCATTTCTGAGGGAAGATGGTTCTGAATCCGAGTGTTTGGTTGGTTAGGATTCCTTATCTATGCCTTCATTTTTCCTCTTTGATGAAGCACCCACATCTTTCTTCTTCACAAAAAATTTTCTAGCTGTATCCACTACCACCTGCATTCCCTTGTCAGCTCTTGGAATGTTGTTTTGTTCTTTGAGAGATTTATGATCACAATCAGATAGCTGAACAATTTTATCATCCTCAACTTCCCATTTTTGTGCATCAGCCAATTGTTCATCAAGATGAAAGAAATCCTGATTGCTGCATTCATCATCTAATGGCTTATTCACTTCTTGTTCACCCTACTCATCTTTTCCTAGTGTATAAATTTTTGAGGATTTGGATCGAGTTGTTCGGATCGATAATTTTATCGAGGGGCTTTCTTTATCATGGTGCACTACAACTTGCTTTATGATATCATCAGTTTCATTCCCTTATTCTTCCACCTTCTATCCTTCTTCTATTTACTCTTCCACTTCTTCTTCATCTTATATTTCTTTTTCATTATGTGATTACAAAATCAACACTTTCTTTCCCATAATCTCTAGTAGTGAATCTAGTAGAAATGATTATAGAAACAGAATTTGCTCAGAGGCTTTTTCAGCGGGCTTAAGAAGAGAACGTAATTTCTTATCCTCAATCAACTTCTTCATTTGCTTATTCTCTTTCTATCCATTTTCAATATTCTCAACAGCCTTTTCCTTCAAATCTTTTTCCTCAATAAGTTGAAAACCAAATTTAGGTTCTCCTTCCTTCTAGTTTATCTTTTCCTCTCTCCATTTGTACACTATGTCATTTGGATATGCTTTTTTTCTTCTTTGGATTTGGAGGTGCTGACTGAGTTTCCATTCATCACAAGTTTTTTTCTTTTCTTTTCCAATTATTTAGCCTTTTACTTCATTAAAACATTCATAGAGGATTAATCCACTTATGGCTTCATTGACAAAGCTTCTACTTCTATTTCAAAAAGATCATTGAATTGTCTGGATTCGTAGGAAAAGCTAATTCTCATTCTCCTTACGGTTTCATCACTGAGCAACATCACATTGTAATTTCTCGAGTTGGAACTGCAAGGTATTTTGAATTAATGAAGGAATAGAACAATATTCTTTGAAGGGATTACTGGATAAATGATATTCTGAGACTTCATATTTCCATTCTTGATGTTTTCAGTCATTTCCAAGATTTACATAAACATGTTTATCTTTCTGAGGATCACCACGAAATCAATTATATAGATTCGAATTTTTTTCAGAGTATCATTATCATATTTCCTTGGAATTATAATGGCATACACCCAAAATTCATAAATTTGGATGTTTGTAGAGAGATGAATGATCATGGGAGTATTCACTCTTTTCAATACAAGACAAACTAGTGCCTTTTCCTTATCAAAATATCAAGATTCATCAGGTAGTTTGTGACTAAATAACTATACTTCTCCTTAGTAAGGAATTTCAATATGACATGTTTCCTTATTGAATGAAATAGAGTATGTTTTTTCATAACTCTTAAAAGAAAATTTATCTCTTCCTCTATCATTGAAAAAAATTATAGAACTCTACCATCAACTCCAGATACACCAGATCATGTGCCTTCGGTTTTGAAATGAAAAGGATATCCCAACCATTCAACTTAATATTATTAGAAATGATAGAATCATATTTTTTGAAGAATCACAAATCAAACAAACTCTATCGGTATATCTTCCACTCAGAGGATTTCTTAACAGTTGATTTTTTTTTGAGGAGTGGCTCTAGTAGACATTTAGAATTGAGGAAAGTTTCTAAGAATCACAACGTCCTTAAAATATAAGGGAAGAGATTCAACATGAAACAGCTTGAAAATCCGATGTGGTAAAACAATTAGGGGATTTATATAGGCAATTTATGCAATGGTTAAACTTACATGGTTGATCCAATGGTTAAAATAAATTGCTTCAAATCTGACGGTTGAGATGATATCCATGTAAGGTATTTGATAGGATTTGATCTTTTGAGGTTTTTAAGATAAACAATCAGATTAATAAAAATTATTTCGAAAAAGTTTTTTAAAAAAGAAAAAAAAATAAGTAAAAAAATGATTACAAAAAATTAGAAAATAAATTACATACCTTTCAGATTGCTTGGAAAATTTTTCGTAATGTGGAAAAATTTTCTTGGAGAATATCAGATTCAAGATAAATTTAATGAAAATTTTATGGAAAAAAGTTGATTCTGAATATCTGATTACAGAAATTAACTTGATTATGAAAAAATTTCATTAAAAAACACATCATTAAAAATAATTTGATTATGGAAAATTTTTACTATGAAAAATTTTTATTACAAAAAATACTTGATTACGAGAAAAATTTGATTATGAAAAATTTTACTAATAAGAAAAAGTACTCCCCCTGTGAAGATGATTTTCTCACTATAAGGATATATGATTCAATAAGAATTTAATATTGTACATTACAATAAAATTATCATTACTAACTTCTGTTTAAAATATTCAAATATATCATAGGGTAATGATTTTGTGAAAATATCCTCATGTTGATCTTGCGTTTCTATCAATTGATGAATGATATCTCTTTTTAATGTGTGATCCTTAAGAAAGTGATGCCTTATATCTATGTGTTTTGATTGAGAGTGATGTGCTTGGTTTTTAATTAAGACACTGAAAATAGTATTATCACGTAGTATTTGTGTATTTGAAAAACACATACCATAGTCTGTGACTGTTTGTTGCATCCACAACACTTGAGCATAGCAACTTCCATCTACTACGTATTCAGCTTTAGTAGTGGAATGAGCTACTGAGTGTTTCTTTTTTCATGACCAAGAAACTAATGAATATCCTTTTAAATGACATGTTACATGCGTACTTTTCTATCCATTCTAAATCCACCAAAGTCATCATCTGAAAATAATTTTAAAACTAAATCATTTCTTGATGTATAAAAGTGTCTAAGATCCATGGTTAAATTTATGTAGCAAAAAATCCTATTCACTGCCATTAAATGATATTTCATAGGATTGGATGGATATCTTGGAGATAATCATACTACAAACATTAAGTCTAGATGACTAGATATCACGTAATGTAGAAATCCTATCATGCCTCTAAATGATGTTTGATCTACTTGTTTCCCTGCATCATCAATATCAAGTGAATTTGACATTCCAATTAGAGTACTTATACTCTTAGTTTTGTCATATACATATTTTTTTATGAATATATTTAAAATAATTTTGTTATGTTATATATATTCCTTTTTGTTATTGTGAAATTTGAAAACCAAGGGAAAATGTTAACTCACCCATCATACTCATTTCAAACCCAGATTACATTTGATCTGCAAATGAATCAGTTAAAGATTGATGAGTTGAACCAAATATAATGTCATAAACATAAATTTGAACAATCAAAACATTTTTATTATCTTTCTTTATAAAAATGGTGGCATCAGCATTTCCCTTATAATAATTGTTTTGAAGAAAAAATCCTTTAAGTCTACCAAACTAAGCTATAGGAGCTAGTTTAAATCCATATAAAGATTTAGTAATTCTGAAAACATGTTCAGGATGTTTTTTATCTTTAAAATAAATAGTTTATTCTAAAAAACATTCTCTTGAACATAACCAATATGGAAATCACATTTAACAGCCATTGGAAAATGATCTAAGTTATATAATGCTGAAAAGGCATTTATAATATGAATAGATTCAAGTAAAGCTTATGGAGAATAACTTTCTTCATAGTCTATTATTTCTTGTTGATTATAGCCTTTCACAACAAATATTGATTTACTTCTTACTATGATTCCATTTTCATCACACATATTTCTGAAGACCCATTTTACTCTAATAACCGAAGTTTCCTAAGGTATTTAAACCATGTACCAGACTTTATTCCTTTAAAATTCATTTAGAACATCGTTCATAGCTTTAATTCAATCATAATCACCTAAATCTTCATCATTGATTTTTTTTCTAATTGGGAAAGGAATGATAGATTTTCTAATTAATTTATTATGAAACTTCTAGTCCTTATAGATTGATGTACATCACCAATGATAATATCAATGGGATGATTCTTATGAATCAACTGATTTCGATTTTGTAAATCATCTTCATCAATATATGGTAGGAAATATTCTAGATTTAATTCTTCATAAACATTTTCTTGAACATTTTATTAATCATAATGATTTTCAATAAAAGTTTGATAATCAATTTTTTTAAAACACATAGAAATTTTTTTCTTGAGTATGTTTAAAAACAAAGGGATTGGTTTCATCAAATTTAACATGTATGGTTTCTCCAATACTACAAGTATTTTTATAGAAAACTCTACAATCCTTAGAGGTTGTGGAGTAACCTAAGAAAATACCTTCATCAGATTTGGTTGCGAATTTGTGTATATTTTCTTTAGTATTCAGAATGAGTAACATGAAACCAAAAACAATGAAGTGGGAAAGTCTTGGTTTTATACCATTCCATAACTCATAAGAAGTTTTATTAATAATAGGCTTAATCAAGACAGGGTTTATAGTATAACAACCAGTACTTACATCTAAACCCAAAAAAATTTGTCTACCATGTATTCACTCAACAAGGTTCTTATTATCTCTTTAAAAATTCTACATCTTCTTCTAACAACACCATTTTGTTGAGGAGTTCATGGTGTAGAGAAGCTATGAGTAATTCCTTTTCTACTGCAAAAATTTTCAAAATCAGAATTTTGAAATTCTCTTCCATGATCACTATGAATAATTTTTAATGGAATGTTTTTCTAATTTTTAACTTGGGCTCTAAAAATCATGAAATTAGAAAAATATTCATATTTCATTGTAGGAAAATACACTCATGTAGGTCTAGTGTAATCATAAACTAAAAAAAATACATAATATTTGCCTCCCATGATTCTAGTTTGTGTTGGACCAAAATGATCCCTATGCACCAACTGTAATGAACCAATGGTTGAGACATCACTGACTGATTTAGTGTGTAAACATTCTCTTGCCTATGCATGGAATGAATAAACTCTTCCATGTAATTGTTTATAAAACACATATCATTACTAAAATTCTCAGGGTTACCTTTATCACATAACAGACTTATGAGAATAAATTTGTGCTTAAGACCCTTAACAAATAAGTCATTTGAAATCAATGTTTTTCCTAGAAGAACAATGTTACTAATACCAAACATTCCCCCCTGAGCATTATCTCTGAATGTTACATTTACTCCATTCATCTTAATAATCTTTTAAAAGATGTTTTTGTTACCAGTAATGTGTCAGGAACATCCACTATCCATGTACCATGTATTTATGTTGGTACAATCTTTATTTTCGTTAAAATAATATAGTTAGACTTTCGTTACCCAAAATTTCTTGGATCCAGAAATTTCATAAATCAAATTTTTAGGAATACACATTTTCCATGAAAAATAAGCTTTATAAACACCTAAAGACTGAGTTTTGTTTATGGAACAATTTTTTTCCCAATGTCCACCACACCGACACATAGTGCAGAACAGAACACTTTGAGGATCAAAATAATTATTACTGTAAACCAGTTTTGAATGAGTATAACCGGAACTAGAATAATTCATTAGGGGTAGAATTTGAGAATATATCGTATCAATGTTTTCATAACCTAAGTTAATATCTGACAAACAAATCCTCAAGGAAAATATTTCTGTCTTTCGTTTAATAACTATGTTTTTATACTCAAAAACATCATTTTTAGCACTTGAGTTAGTCTCTAATCTATTTTTCTAAGAAATTACTTTTTCTAGATCCTTAGATTTTTTATCCTTCTCTGAATTAACTTCATCAAGTGTTTCTGAAATACATTCAAAATCATAAATTATCTTATCAATATCATTAGAATGTTCTTATACATATTTAGTAAGAATTGAAAATTTGAATTTTTCTTATCTGGCTTTTTCATGACTTTAGAATTTTCATCCTCAAGGTGCTTAACAAACCTAGAAACATATTCATAAGTAAGTAAAGTATTATCATCATCTGAAGAAGATTCTTCATATGATGATTCAGAATATTTATAATCACTATAATTAGCTATCCAGTATATGTTGGTTAAGGTTTCAGTATTGTTTCCCTTAGCCATTAAACAATGATTTTCAATAGGTAATCTGGCTAGTAAACCAAGATTATTCTGACCAAGAGATTCATATTCTATGGATTCATCAGAAGAGTCTCCACTAGTGGCACTCCAGGTGTAATTTTCTTCCAAAAAATTCTTATCTTTAGCTTTTTAGTACTTCTTTCTATTTCTCTCTAAATTATTTTCCTTTCTATCCTTTCACTTAAGCATAGGACAATTTGGCCTAATATGCCCTTCTCTTTTTCATTCATAACAAGTAACTTTAGAGTCATTATTTTCCTTTCTCTCTTTCTAATTAAATATATAATAAAATTATTTCTTACTAACTACCTTGTTTATCCTTTGAGCAAGATTACCTAGCTTATTCTTTAAATGTCCGTTTTCACTTGATTTAGATAAAATAATAAAATTATTTGACTTGGATCTTATAACAATATGAGGAGTCTTGACTTTTATAGTTGTATAGTATACACTTCAATTAACATTATTCTTCTTTATTAGATTAGAATCTCTTTTCATTCTCATATAATGCTGAAGAAGATTTCCAAGAATCTTATCAAGATTAATCTGAAATACATTCCTATTCTCATCAACAGTTGTTCTCTTAGATTCCCACTAATTATGCATGATGCCTATAATATTTTCCAAAAGTTCCTCATCATCAAAAACATTATCTCCAATGGATTTTAGACTGCTAACAATAGTCATAATCCTTTGTTTCACCTTGAATACTGGTTCTCCATTAGGAAATAGAAATCCATGATATTCTGCTCTAAAAATTTCTCTTCTAGATTCTATTACATTGGATGTACAAAAATGGATAACCTTAAATTTTTTACAAATAAAATTTGTAGATTCAAAAGATGAAATATGGTTATATATATTCTTGGTCATGGAACACAACAACATATTGCATACCTTTTAGTTTAGTTGATATTCTAATTTTTAATTTGTAAAAGTTTGGACATCTTTATCAAGAATCTTGTAATATCTCGTAAGCATAACAATGTTGTCCCCACCATTTTTAATAACAAAATCCTTCATATGATCTCCCCAATATTAATAATCATTCACATTAAATGAAGATGGTATAATAGTATTATGATTGACAATCAAACTAACAATCATTCCTACCATCTAAAAGAATAAATCTTTCCACAAAAACATTTTAATAGTAATGGTTTGTAAATAAGGATAAAAATCATAAGCACATAAAATATAGAACAATGAAAACTGAGTAAGAAATATTATATTTTACTATAATTATTTTAGATACCTCATATAAAAACAATTGTAAGATATAAATATGATGCAGTTTCTCAATATAAAAGAGAGGGTGGGGTGAATTTTATCAATTAAAATTTCATTTGAAACCATTAAAGTTGGTATAAAAGATTTATTTTTAACCATAAAGGAAAATTATGTCTAAAAAAGTTAAACCAGGTAAATTCACAATACCTCTTAGATCAAAAAACATAATAGGTTCTGGAAATATGGATCCGTAAATGAAACATAAGAAATATTGGCAAGGAAAATGATTCTACCTTAAATATTATATAATCATACAAATCAGAGTATAAAAATACCAAAAATTATAAGAATGTTATAATTCCATTATTAATCAAAAAGAAGTGGAAAATAAACATGAAACAATACAAGTAAAAATTATGAAATCTTTTATCCCCAAGAGAAGGGTATCCAACAACCATGGATAAATGTCACTTGATTTATACTTTCAAGAAAATCTGTATAACCCACATTAGGGTAAGACCACAATATAAATATTAGAGTATGTCTTAATATCTCCACAAGCCCTTGATATTCAAGGTAGTCGGCACATCTGTCTTTTTTATCACAAATGTCCTTGAACTTTAAGAAAGTCGGCACCTCTGTCTTCCAATACCCAAAATCCCTCGATAGTTCACAACAACAATAAGATTCGCATGAAGCAATTTGAGCAATATGTTCAATACGCACAAATCATGAGAGTCTCTCTATCTCTCTCTATGAATCACTTCAGCAACATTTAATATCTAGAGTTCTAGATAAGTGATGAGAACATTCAAATGAGATTGTATTTATAGGAACTTATCCAACGGTTGGCTCCCTCCTCCAATGGTCATATTTTTCCCTGAATCTCAGAGAGACCTAAAAACGTTTCACTAAAACAATTTTTAGTTTGAAACAGAAGGCATGACATCATTTCATAACTATAAACAAGGTAATAAAAGTATGGTTGACTAACCAAATCATAATTTTATAGTCTAAGGAAAAAATAGAGTTTGGATTCTAAAGAAATAAACATTCGGAATCCATATTACATGGATATCCATATTCTATTTTTCGATGAATTCCGAATCCGAATTTTATATATTTCGGAGTCTGAATTATAAGGAATTCGAAACCTCAATTCTGAGGAATTCAGAGTCTGAATTATATTGAATTCAAAACCTAAATTATGAGGAATTCGAAGACTAAATAGTAAGGAATTCGGAATGTTAATTGTTAGGAATTCATAGTCTTAATTATATGTATTTCAGAACCTGAATTCTGAGGAATTCGTTGCCTTAATTATTATCAATTTTGAATCAAAATTTCGGAGAATACAGAATACGAATTTCAGAGAATTCGGAATCTAAAATTCAGTGAATTTGGAATCTGTATTCTGAATATTTTTGTATCTGATTTTCATAAAATTTGGAATCTGAATTCAGATTAATTCAGAATCTGAATTTTTGAGAATTTGGAATCTAATTTTCAGTGAATTCAGAATATTAATTTAGAACCAGAAAAAAGAATACTTTGTATCTAATTATTTATCAGATTCTGAGGTAATAGAAATGAACTCTAATTTTTCACATATAAATAAATAGATTTAGATTTGGTGGAACTAGATAATGAACAATGAAAAAAATTATAGAGAGAAAATATTCAAGGGTAGGAAAACATTTCATTATAAGATAAATCTTATGGGAAATAAACTTTTACTTGAGATAGAGTGTTGGTGATTTTCAAATCATAAATGAAGTGAAATGTCTTAAGGGATCTTTATTGAATCAAAATTAGCTAAAAATAGATAGGAAACTACCCTGAATCTCTCCAAAAACTCAAATGGTCTATCCTATATCGATGAATGCGTGTCTTGTCTCTTAATCCTATTGTGTCCCACCCTCAGTGTGACACGAAAGAAAACGTGATCTCCGACCACAAAATCTAGTGTTCATTATCATCGGTTAGCATAAAACATTTTTCATGACTAAGCAGTATCCATCTGCTTCCAAATCATCTCTATCTATTTAGTGGTATCGTAAACAATATGAGGTCCCAGCATAGATGCCACTCCTAAATTCATCTGGCATAAAGGTGATCGGCATTGCCTTTTGTACAAAGTCTCATAAATTTCAATCTGAATAGTTTCTTGAAAACTATTATTGTAGGAAAAATCCAGAAGCGGTATGTGCTTCTCCAAGGAATATCCATAATATAGAGTGCATGCTCGAATCATGTCCTCCCACATCTGAATAATACGCTCGGACATGCCATCTGTCTGGGGGTGGTAAGCTATACTCAAAATTACATTTTTACCCAATGCCCACTGTATTCCTTTCCATACCCAATAAGTAAAACATGCATCCCTGTCTGAAATGATGGAGGGTGGAACTCCATGTAAATGCACAATATCTCGGATGTACACCCTTCCCATCTCATCAACACTAAAGGTCTCCTTGATATGAAATAAGTGGGAATCCTTTGTGAGTCTATCAATGACAACCCATAAAACATCATTCCCTTGAGGCGACCTCAGTAATCTTGTCACGAAATCTATTGTGACATCATTCCACCTCCACTTTGGAATGGGTAACTTCTACTGAATCTCTGCTAGTAATGTTTGCTTCACCTTCACCTGGTGATATGGCGAAAACCTCATCACAATACTAGCAATATCTCTCTTCATAAATATCCAACAATACTGACCGTGAAGATATCGATACATCTTGTTTGGATTAGGATTGACTTCCCAAACTGAGGAATGAATGTCCCGCATCATATTCTTGCGCATGTCTGCTGGAACCTAGTAAATCCCATGAAAATTGTAGATCAAATCCCCAACTATGGTTCACCCAGGAATAGGGTCCTCTTTTGGCATACTCCCTTATAAGACTGGGTCTTGAGAATCTAATGGATGCCTCATTCGCAGTCGATCATGTAGAGTAGAGGTAACAAACACAGAAGAAAGAAATGTCTGCCCCTATCAGTTGTGCACATACAAATGCATCTTAGAGAATATAGCCATATGCATCCACTCACTATTGACCTCTGGAACTTCCTTTATCTGGGTCCCCCATCTCAACACATCATGCACAACATTCCCTTTCCATGATGTGTAGGCTAGTTCAAAATTAAAAGACTAAAGGCACTCAACCCACCTTCCCTGTCTCAAATTCAGATCGCACTAAGTCAAGATATACATGAGAAATTTGTGGTCAATGAAAACTATACATTGATCTCCCTAAATACAATGTATCCAACAATACAGAGCTCGAAAAACCTTGTACATCATAATATCGTGAATCAGGTATGTCATTTTATGTGGCCTCCACTGTCGAGACCCATACACAATGTATCCTTCCCCCTTTATAGGCACAACTCCAAGCCCGATACATGATGAATCACAGTAAATTTTATAGATCCTTCCCAGATCTAGAAAAATTATTATCAGTGCTGATGTCAAACTCCCTATCATCTGATGGGAGGATGAATCAAATGAATCTATCCACAAATACATCACACCATTCTTAGTCTGGCCCTTCAATGGTGCTACTAAGCCTGAAAAGTCTTTTATGAAAGTTCTGTAGTATCCATCCATCCATAGAAAATAGCATACCTCAAAAACGTTCTTTGGATTCTTCTAGAAAACTATTTTTATCACATTCTATGGGTATACTGACACTTTTTTAACTAAGATTACATGACACAAGAAGTGAATTTGGTCCATCCAAAAGTGGAATTTTTAGAGATTAGCATATAATTGATACTCTATCAATGTACTCAAAATGATCTCAATATGTGTAGCATGGTTGCGTTGAGTGTAAGATTACACCAAGATATCATCCACGAAGACTACCATGAAATAATCCAAGTACAAATGGATTTCTCTATTTATCAGTTTCTTGAAAACTGCCAAAGCATTCGTTATACCTAACAGAATAACCACATACTTATATAGATCATACATACTCTGAATGACTATAAGGGGTATATTTTATGGTCTAATGCTAGTGTGATGATAACTGAATCTCAAGTCAATATTAGAGAACACCTGGGATCCACAAAACTAATCAAAGAAATCACCAATCCTCAGAAAGGGACATCAGTTCTTAACGATAAACTGATTCAGCTTCCAATAATCTAAAAAATGTTTGAGGGTATCACCCACCTCCTTTGCAAATAGGACAGGGAATCCCCAAGGAGAAGTAATGGGTTGGTTGAAACCCTCATCCTGTAATTCCTCTAACTACTTATTAATCTTCTGTTACTCTAGTGTATCCATATTATAGGGAGGAATGGACACTAGCGCCTCCATAGGGACAAGCTCAAAAGGAAAGTCTACCACTTTCTCTAGAGGAAAACCTAAAAATTCATCTGTGAAGACACCCCTGAAACAATCCACCACTAGAGGAAATACCATATGTAAAATCCCCCAATCATCTAGATATAAACTAGAAATTAGGTTTGTATCTCCTCCTACCCCATGATGCTCGAGTCCCACACCACGAGCCCCAACATCACTTTTGACCTTATGTAAGAACAATTATCCCTATAGTGATGTGAAACTAACCGTACGAAGATAACTATCGACAAAAACCTATAAGGGAACTAACCAGTCCATTATGAGTATGACATCATAACCTATCATCTCTAGGAAATAGATGTAACAAATAGAGTGACACCTGCCAACCTCAATAGGGAACTCTTTTCATTGACGTACACTAGTCGTTCATGTCCCCATCGGAGATTCCAACGTCCAGACATCAGCGGAATTAAAGATAAAGATCTCAAGTCTCTCCATAACAGAAACATATTTGAAACTATGGGAAGCCTTTATATTGAAAATTACATAATCTAAAACTGAGGCACCCATGATCATACCTAAAATAGTAGAGGTTTCAGGATGCTTCTCCTACTATGTGAACTCCACTTCAAAAGTCAAGCATGTAAATTGTCCCTGTGACCCTGCCTGAACACCCTAAGCTAATCCACCCTACTACCCCTGAAATTCTACCGACATGCTACCATGACTGCAATATCCACCTTGGAATGAAGGACTAGATGAACTCCAGTTCACAAACTTATAAAAAACTGGTGGTGTTACACCTAAATGTGGAGTCTTTAGAAGAAATATGATAACCATATACTGGGGAGAAAAACTGACTGAATTAGTGAAGATAACCCTTCTTGCCATAAGATCTGCACTCAGGTAGTTCTCTTGGGCAATTCTTCCTTGTTTTCCCACTCATCCCACCCTGGTATCACACCACCTGACTATTATCAGAAATACCATTCTTCGTCAGACCTCCAGGAGTAGACTCCCTATAGTGCTTCATGCTGTCAGTAAGAGGGATACCATCTCTGGGTGCTGAGCAGCCCTAGATCACATATCCAGAATCCCTCAGATTGTGCTCCATGATCTGATAATTTTTTAGTATAGTGGTTATGGAATTCAACCTAATGATGTTCACCTGATATTGGATTTCCTTCCTCATACCATTCTCAAACATCCTCTCCTTTAATTACTCATCACCTCCATGGATGTATGTAAGACATGACAGCTCTGTGAAGAGAAAATAATACTCCATTACTAAAAGAGTATCGCCCTCCAGACTCATGAAATCTTGGCTCGATCAGACCTCAAAATCTCCGATTAGATGTTATCGTAGAATGAATGTTGGAACTCAATCCAATCCATAACCTGCTGGCATCCCGCCTATGAGATCACATCCCACCATCTTTTGGAAGAATCTGGAATAATGTATGTAGAGATCTTCAGCCTACTCTATGGAGGAGTTTTCAGATGATCAATTATTGATAACATGGCATCCAACCCTAACACAGCACCCTCAGGTCCCCCATCCCATAAGAATGTGGGAGGATGTTGGTGCTTAAAGGCTCGTGTAAACTCTTCCATGGACGGGTTAGGATGCGGTACTCCTTGAGGGTATAAATAAAGATAATGAGTCATTATCATAACTATGAATCAGCAACTGTATCCTCGATAATGTTTGGTGTCATGATGGGCACAACTAGAGGATCCACTGGAAGTTCCTGATTTTCTATGTCCGGTGTCTGGTTACTGCCCGATATCTAGCGTACAACAGGTGGACGCCTTTTTTCATGACTCTATAAGGTCAAGTGTACAACTTAGCTCAATATTATCTAGGAATGAAACTTAAAAGTGTATGAAAAGAAAAGGAGAATAAAGTATTAATGTTCTTCAAAACATTGAAACACGACGTGTATAATCACCTATACAGTCTGTTCTATTATATCTTTTCATGGGAATATACATGTCCCAAAATGGGTCGGGTATCACCCCTAACACACATAATTTTCTCCTAAAACATGGCATGTACATGAATCCTCTTCCCCAACCCATGTTCTTCTACACCAAAATCCCACGTTGTTCTGCTACGGCAAGACAACACAACGTGTTTTATCTAGACATTATGTGTAATATAAATAACTTTACTAAGCTGTGTTGTTAGTCACACAGTTGGTTACACGGATGAATCCAAACTTCTTACTTGTTCTTGACACGGATGTACATATAGTACATGGCATGTACTTAGGAAAATTGTTTCCTTATATAATAGAATGATTCATGGTGTGTATCAAAAATACACACCATGTATTCTTGGTTTTTCCAGACAGTAGTATCAGAAACTACTCTGGAACCTAGAAAAACACTGAAATTAACATTAAAGAACCAAATTTTATTCTGTGGGTGGTATAATCCACGTGAATCAATGTTTGGAATCTTATACATGTCATATACAAGAATAAAAGTGCAGTGATCCACACAATTATGATCCATTAGGTCCCATAGCCCCTCAAAAACCAAAGTTTGGTGATCATTCAAACGAAACTTCACACAATCCAATAATCTATAAAATAGAAAATATTCTATCAATTCATGTGTCACAAAAACATGCATATCTTTCACAATATCAATCACAACAACAGACAATCAGTAATGAAACTTAAATGGAATTGCAAGAATGCATGACATGTGATCTCTAGAAAGTTCATATATGATGCATGAGATGGAATACCCTCATGACATTAGGTTGAAATTAAAATAGAACAACAATATTATCAATGATAACAGCAAAAAACTTGTGAATTACCCAATGGTGAAATCAAATCATCTTTAAAATTGAAAAACCAGAAAAATGTAGTAATCGAGATAAATTAGCTTTTCCTTATACACGAGTTATCTACTCCCAAGCACATCTTTTTACTAATTAGCTATTCTGTTATATACATTATTATAGGCACCAAACTATATGTAAAAAAATTCCTCTAATATCACTTTGTAACGTCCCGTTTCTAAGTGCCGCCCAGAGTTTCCCCATACCCTATTGGTCACATGGCCTTAATAAAATTTCCAAAAATGCTAGTGTCTACTAACTAGCAGCCTGGGACTTGTGTGTGAGAGTGTGGAAACTATGCACTCATTGGAAGATTAATGCAACAAAAAGAAATAGATAACTATATTGAATGCAGTAATAACATGAAATATGTAAACAATGTAAGACTAAAAGTAATAAACAATTGGAGCACACACACACACATATATATATATATGATTCCTCATACATATGTCTAGGAATGAATCCAAATAGTCAAAATGTTGTAATATAGTAATAATCCCAAGTGAAAAGAAAACAAAGAAACTACAGTAGCATTACAAGACTCATTTTGGCCCCCTACTCTCCATCTCCATAGAATTAATGTACATGATGTAGAAGGGAACATTCCCTTATCCACACATGCAACAATATATTCAATTTGGGCCCAAAATCATGACCTGAATAGGGAGTGTGACGTTTCCCACTAGGCAACCACCAAAATATATTTGCCTATCAGTTAGTGAGTTTATATGGAAGACAATATGCAAAATGAAGCAGTAAACAACGAATTACTCCAACATAAAGATCATATAGTTTCAATTGCATTCATTATTGTATATAAAGAAAGAAACTGATCAAAAAAAGTAACCCTCGTGGATGTACCCACAACATATCCCATGTCGTTCAACCAAACAATCTAAAATAACCCTTTGGATATGTTCTCATAGCCTAACCCCTCTAGTTCAACTTATATAAGGGTATAACGACCTTCTGGGTAGCTCACACAGTCTAACCACATTGGTCTCAAGCAAAAAAAGACTCTCGGAGTAAGTACTCACCGTCAATTACCCATGTGGTCTTTCATCGGTAAACTACATACATTGTAGGGAAGAATGAAACATACAAATCCCTAATGTGGCTATTTAATGTGGAGATAAAGAAAATATGAGGAATCAATCATGTCCATCCCCCCTATGGTCTCAAAATGTGAATGTAAAAAAGACACTCTGGGGAACCCCTCAGTGTTCATTCCCCCTATGTTCTAACTACACCATGTTCCTATAGCCCTGTGTAAGTCAATCATGCACAATGATGTTCAATGGAAAAAGTAAACCTTATATAATACATGGATAACATCATTCACAAACTACTTGGATAAAAACCTACAACTATACAATAGCATAAAATAAATCACTCCATCCTAAAAACACTATGAATGGAAAACAAGTAGCCTAACAAGAAAATATAGAAAAAATGGTCAGTATCAAAACATCATGGGTAACACATACATAGAATTGAAAATAACACTATTCATAATAAAAAAACTACTCAGACACAAAAATCATAACAAACATTAACATGAAAAAAAATCCCTAAAGACATATTACCCAATTCTAGGGTATTGTGTAGTATTTCATATAAAATTAAAATACTATCTATAGAATGGCACAAACCACCTACCTCTACATTGTTCAATTTTAAAACTATGGTTATAGACTTGAATTGACCAAGAATGTGTTAGATCAACCAAAAAATCAAAAATTCTTAACCGAGGATATCTCATGAAAGGAAAGAAATTGGCAAATGAGGCTCTAGATGAAGGAAGATCTCACTGTGCTACTTACAACATAATCAAAGATGATTGAATCGGAGAATAAATGGCAGGTTGGGGTCTCAAAGAAGATTCACCGGCCTTTATCACTCTTGATTTAGATGGGCAGAGAAGGAGATGTTTTTGTTTATTAGATGCAACCCCTGTCCATTTAATCAATTACAAAGAAATATACACGGTGTTTCCTTTAAAATTACATAGTGTGTATATGCCTTTATAGATCCCCATATTAGGTAGTCCTACAACATCATCACATGGTCATGTATGTGTCCATGGCATGGCTAGACACAAACTCGACTCAGAGGCATGGTACACGACGTCTATATGGAATTACATGGCGCGTACTCCTAAAATTTTTCTTCATCCAATTTATCATTAAAAACAACTTAAACCGAAAATCATTCCTGAAATGATAATTATAGTTCTTACATGAAGTATCCAAGGTTTTCTCGAGTGGTTCCCTCTATTAAGAAATAACATATATCTCTTTTTATAAAATTTTCTCCATTTTTTCATATATTATATGCTGAAAAAACATATATAATTTCTAAAAAGTAAAAATATATATGAAATAATATAATAGGAATAGATATTTGATAAAATAATAATAGTAGTAATTATAATGGAATAAATAAATCATAAAATCCAGTGATTCTCATGGATAATAATTTCTTCATTGTGTATAAAGATTTTTTTATCCTATAAATACATAAAAACAAGGTTCATGAAAACTAATCAAGAATTTAATATTGTTTAAAATGAATGAAGTGATCATGTATGTTCTATCCTAAATATTTCATTTTTTTAGGATTCAATAAATGTACTCAAAAATATATGTACACAAATACATTGATGAACACTCAATGTACTCACAAACCTTGATCGAGGGTTGAGAAAATTATTTAAAGGTACTATTCCTAAAAATATCACTCAACCATGTTTAAACAGATCATTATCTAATAACCCCACTCTGACTAGTTATATTTTTTTCAATGAATATAAGAACTACGATTGACATAAATATAGAAAAAAACAAAAAAAACATCAATCAAAATTCAATGCTCATTAATCAGAAGAGAATTGAAATATGTAATTGATTAAATAAAAAACTCTAAAAACCCTTTGCTCACACTATATTATTCTATTTTGGAATTTACTCGATCCAGATCAAGGTGAATAGGAATCTATAGCCTTCATCTCAAAAAATGTGAACAACACTATGAATTTCCCCCTAAAATCTATAGAGATTCCACTTGGTCTCTATTTCTCCTGATTCATTTCATTTCTCTCTATCAAAATACAAATAAATCCTTTTTAAAATACATGACTCATTTGGATTAATAACTCATATTATTTAGTATCATTTTCAACTTATCTAAACCCATTATCTGATATATCATGTAGAACTCTGTGTGTTTTAACCATCCATTTCAGGTAAATATAGATATATATAAAAACATTTCATAATAGGCTGACCTTATTCTTAATTAAATCTAGAAATATTAATATCGATATGCTCATATTTTTTCAATTATATTTGAAATTTCATATAGTTTCCAAAATCCTCCCATAAACTCAACATCAAACATCTCGAATCCCAATTGATTTCACTTTTAAATTGATAAATTAGGATTTGTGTGGGTAAATCGCACATCCAGGGACCTTTAAATCATTTACATTAGTATTCATCCCACCATTATAAAATTTATTTGGCTTAAAAATAATCAAACTCATAATAATAATACTAAAACTCATCCACCTTCACATATATTTATCATTGGTTTATATTTTAATATATAATAAATGATATCTAATCGAATTAGTGGAAAATAAAATTTGGTTGAATAAAATCATAATCATCAATCAACCAATTCATTATCAATGCAACTAAAAATCCAATATCTGAACCTATAGTCTAGGTATCACTATGGATAATTATTAAAAAATACCAATCCACAAATTGATTTCCAATTATCATGAAATTATCTACACAACATTTTTGATAGAAAAACCACTTCAAAAGAAGATCATGAAATTCACAAGTTGAAATGTTCAGGATTCTAACATCACAATGGAAAATGATATAACACCTATTGTTTTTTCGAACATGTTATCTAAATAAGTGTATCGTAATGAACAATGTTCTCTACTGATATTAACCATTAGAAATATGTAATCAAAAGCTCAATCCAAAAATGTTATTAACAAAGTAAAAATGTTTTCATATTTGAAAAAAAACGAGCTTCAACACTACTTGGAATTGAATAACTCACCTTTGACTATTTCCAAATCCCTATTCATTAATATATCCTGATAATTCGTGTGGTGGGGGAATTTTTCATTGATAATTAGAAAAATATAAAGATGAAAATTGTACAACAAAAACAAGTCTTGGTAGATCATCTGTGGTATCAATTAGTCATTGAAGAACTACATTTTAATTCCTAATAATCTATAGTCCTCCCTAAGTGAATTAAATATTGAAACTAAATTATTAATTCTATAAAAACTAGATCGGCCTCATTGATTTATTATATTTAATAATTTGGTAATTATATTTATGTAAATCAGGCATAGATTCTTCAAATTTAACAGTTACCATTATTTATTTGGTTCATAATCCCTTACGATTAATTTAATTTTAAGATGTTGATATAGTTTTCTAGAGATTAAATATAAGTGTAATCTCTCATGGAAAACAATTGGTTCAAATTCGCCATCCCCAATAAATTCTTCCTAAAAAATTCATAATAAATTATTCTTGGACGCTTTCAAAGACTCTATACAGTTTCTTGAAATAATTTCACTAATAATCTATATGATTTATATGAAAATTATTTTTAGATAATATCCTAGCATGTTAGTTCTAAATAACATATTTCGTAAATGGTGTTCCATTTTGTAAAATTATTATATCTATATCTCCTACCTACAGTAAGTTCATATGGTCAAGGCATTGTAGAATCATGACATTTATGGCTAGTTGGTTAATTTAATGTGTTGAGTTGGAATCTAGTTATATAGAATCATGTGAATTAATTAATATAGGTATTTATCCAACCAAAATAATTATCTCATAAGTGAACATCGATGGTTCAAAATTTTTCCTACGGTTACATCATTCGTCAACTTCCAATCTACCATTTTGTCAGAATACTAGCCATGGACAAGCTCATAGTCACTTGATATTTGATTATACAGTAACATGAATTTACATGTATTTTTAGTAAAGTTATTGTTTTATTTCATATATTCAATACATCCATCATATGGTAAATAAGAATTTAATGTATTCCTTGGGTAGTTGATTATGTTTTTCAATGAAATGAAAATATATTTATGTTATTTTCTTAATAAAAGTGCAATAAAAAGGAAAATTGATTGAATCAATGTGTTTTTTTGTGGATTCTAAATCATAACCAATAAATGATTTTTCAATATAAATAATTATATTATTACATAGAATAATTAGAATCCAACCAAAATACCTAAAATAATTTTAAATTAGTTTTATAAAACAATAATATTTAATATGTAATTTCCGAGAGATTATTTTCATTAAATAACTTATTTAAAAAATTTATCATAGAGAAAATCATAAATTAAGAACAAAAAATATAATTATTAAAAAAATATATAAAATGAATAAAACATACACTATATAAATTAAAACACATGAGATCACATGTTGAACATTGATTTAAAAATGAAATTTATATTTTTTTCATATAGAATCTATGGAAAAAATATAAAAGAAAAGGGAATATAAACCAAGAATGTTAAATGTCCAGTGAGAAGGTGATTTGATTATTTCCAATCTACCTTTTATATGTTTTTAGTTTTATGAGTTCAAGGTCTCTTCTCATGGGTTATTTAATATCATCATCGGGTGAAAAATGTGTTTCTAATGTGTTAGACCAATTAGATGTGACCCAAAAATTCTATAGTATAATGTCATATTTGTTAGAAAATATTTTTTTTAATTTATGTTCATTTAAAAAAGATTATATATTATTGTTTTTTAATATCATATTAATTATGGCAATGTATTCTATACTTTAATTTCACATTGCATTCATCATACAAGATATTTGCTACAGGAATCAGGGAAATAAAAATCATTTCTCAAATAACGTGGATCAGTGTGAAGTGATAAGAAATACATTACAAGGATAAAAATGAATAACACTTGTGAGATGAGTTATATAAAAATATTTTAAGGGAATAAGTATATATGATGACCATTTTCTATGTAAATTGCCTCTGGTTGATAGGCCAAATTGTGGTGTTTATATGTGGGAGTAAATATGGGGTGGGTATGAATTGTCAATAAGAGAGTATAATAAATCTATATAGTCACCTTAAATAAGCTCATGGAATATTTTAATATATTAATTTTCTCAAGGTATGATGTGATCCTTGTGAAGTGTGCATTCAAGATGCCATCTGGGACCCTAATCATAGTTTATATGATAAGGGGTGAGTAAAACCCATCCGAGATAAAGGGTCGATTGTTAGAATATAATAACTCATTAAAAGAGGTTACTCAATGTATATTCATACATATTAGACCACGTATCATGTATCTTATGGTCACATGATAAAGTCCATAAAAGTTTTCAAGAATGAAGTACCACATACTTGTTTTGATATTGGGTATGGTATGTGGTGACATGACACCAATGATGTAAAATAAACTAGAATAGTAGTAGCATGGGCTGTATAAATCATGTTTAAAGGGGTTTTAACAAATTACTATGAAATATGATTTCTTGTTAGGGATGTTCACAAATCAAACAATGATGAAGAGTTCCTTTTAGATTCTATTAGAGAACATTGGGATCAAAGGGCCTTTTATGGTCAAAACCCACTCTAGTTGAATGAAAAAACTATAGAAAAATTTTCAATAACTAGTATATGGTGTACATTCATATTAAATTAGACATTATCTTTTGTCGATATATTCTTCATAACAATGGTTTTGAAAGGTCTTTGAAGATTTAAACTGTTGAAAATGATACAGGTTTTTTGTAAAAGATTATCTCAGTTGTGTTCTATCAAAAAATATATTGATTCTACTTGTATTGAAAAAAATTTCAAATATAAGTGATGTGATAAGTCATTTATCTTTTTTTGGGGATTAATGGTACAACAAGAATGGAATAACTTTTTGTCGGATTATAATTCCCTATAATAGTTTACCACATTAATTTAAGATACAATTTTTTCAAATTATCTTATTGAGAAAATATTATCATGAAGAGTCATGATTTTTTTCATATTCTTCCCATTGTTCTATTCCAATGAGATTTTTGTGTGACTTTGTCAATAGTAGTTTAGGGTATTTTTATTTTTACCAATTAAGTATAATGTTTATGTTCATACATGCAGAGACCCAAAGCTTGACATATATAGACATTACATTACATTTTCAGAATGCTTAATACATAAAAAAATAGACACCCAAGGACCTTAATAGTTTAGTGTCTTTGGAAACTATGATAATAATCCTCTAATTATTGTGAAATATCTTCAACATCTTCCATAAAGATATTCCCCTTTTTTCTTACCTAAAAACATTCTTTATATCCTAGGGAAAATAAAATTTTTAAAGGTTGAGCACAAATGCTCAGTAAGGGTAAGCATGGAGAAAATAAAACAATCAAACTATATTTGAACTTAAAAAATCATAAACATAAAGTTTAAAAATCAAGATCTAGAGTTTTGAAATAATCATGGTAGTACATAAGGCAAAGATCACAACAGAACATTAATCATAATAAAATATCATGGGAATAAAACATGTAATTTTAGAAAATCTTTAACCACATGTTATGATTTCATAGTAGCCAAGGAATTCCTTCCAAGATCATCAATGTGGACAAAGTCTATTACTGAACCCAGTTTACTTGTCGTTCCAGCCCTGTATTACTGAACCTGATTCACTTTCCATTCCAACCATTTCTATCTCATGAGATATAAATCTTTACCAAATGCATTGGAGGGAGATATAGGAACCAACCATCTCGTAACGAAATCATTCTTTCATGTGCCACAAAATGAACATAAATCATTCATCAAAACCCAAAGAATAATATGGGTTTCATAATCATCCTCCCATCGTAACATAATCTATATAAAACAAATTGATATCATTTCAACAAAAGACAAATCAGACCATGTAAATAATAGAGACACTATACTTGAAACATAAAGATACTAAATAATTTCATCTTAGATGGAAAATAGGTTTGATAAAACTCTTGAAATTAATTCTTGAGTAAAATATCATTTCTTCTTCAAAATTACTCTTTTCACAAAATGTCATTCAATTTTAAAAGTAAATTATTTTTTTGAAAATAATCATGAAATAATGTAGAGGATGATAAATGGACGTAAGGTGTTATGAAATCTTAAATAATCCATTCATGTCGTATAATATAAAAAACATTCTACTTGCACTTTTGCCGGGAAAGTCAAAAAGTACCTCATACGGTAAAAAAAGAAAGAATCCTTCCATACCATGTTGTAAGAAAAGGGTAAAAATTACATTAAACATACATGAAATAATAATAAAAAATTATGAAATCATTTTGAGAAAACATGGACATTGATGATATACATAACCACGGTAAATACTTACGAATAAACAATCTCGGATAAGAACGAGATTGGAATAATTATCCCTTACCTTATGTAATTTCTTCCATATGTGTTTGAGACTCCTGTATATTGGGTTTAATCATATTAATAATTTGTAACAGAACCATAATAATATTTATGATATCATATATTATTCACTTATGACTTTATATTACCCATTCATTTTTGAATTCCATGTTAAAGTAGTGTTTTAGGTAAAATCATTTCATTTATCGTACGTGTTTTGACTTGTAATAATTAATATGATTACATAGATCCTGATTATATACTTCCAAAATGTAAAACGTGATTTATATATAATATATTTATAATATATATATATATATATATATATATATATATATATCCGTAAACGGAATGAAATACACTGTTCAAAGAGACGGTAGGCCGTACGTACGCATGAACATTATTTTCATTTCCTTATTAAATTGAATTGAAGTAAGTAAAATATAAATAAATTCAGTATCATTCTTATGTCATGTATTTAATGATGATTTATTATATATACTTTATAATCATTCTTTAATGGTTAACTTATAGAATGAATCTCATCGTGTCGTGGAGACGGTAATCCGTACGTACGCACGAGAGATGATATCCTTCTCATAATTATTCAATTGAATTGAAGTGTATGATCTAATATCTCAGAAAAATTATGATGTTATAATAATCATATATAGTTACTAGTAACAGAATTATATCCATCCAAGTATGGTGGTTGTTGAAAAATAGATTACACCAGGACGTTGAGATGGTAAACCGTACGTACGCACGCGTGATGATTTATTTTTTTCGTAGGATATATATAAAGTGAAATAGGGTTGTTTAATATATATAATAACATATCAATATATTATTTATACTAATGTCATTACTTTATAATGAATAAACTAAATAAGAAGATGTATAAGAATAAATAAACATCATAGAATCAGTAGAAGAGATTACCTCTTCCTTAACGCACTTCCATTAAACATCCTATTAATGCACTTAAGATGGTCTTTGAAGAAGAAAAGGTCCTCTAGTATGTTTCTATAAAAGTGGAAAATAGAAATGGATAGGGTTTGGCAGATCTTTAAAGCTCAAATTTATGTGAAGATGAGAGGGATGAGGTTCCCTTTTATAAGATAATAGAGGGGCACTTTTAGAAACATCAAAAATATAAATTAATAATGAAATCAAACCCCGATTAAAATCCTCCAAAATTTACTAAATTAGAAGATTAAATGACATAGGTTTGTAACCTAATTAGCCAAAAAAATTATACATGTTTTATGTTTATTTTAAACCATATCATTTTGATTTATCCTAATTTAATCTATTTAATTTTATTTGCTGTAATAATATTTTGATTTTTAAATTCTTATTAATACTTACATATGTGTTGTGGATTTTCCATAATAAGATATTTTTTACATTTTTCACCTTATAATTTTAAATTTGTAATTTTTAAATATTTTTGTGATTTCTAAACAGTTTAATAATATGTTATTTTTATAAAATATCAATAGGGTAAATTTTGACACTATTCAATTATTTGAATTTAAATAAAATCCACATAGAATATATATTTGAACCAAAATATTTCATATATTCTGAACATGTCATATTCATCTAAAATATTCATGGAGACCATTTATTTGTTCATATAATATTTATTTTTATATTTTTAAAACCATTTATTTGATATTTATCTTAATAAAATAATTACTACAACATTTTTGTATAATTTTTTAATATACTTATTTGTTGCATAAATATTAAAAATAAATTACTATAATGTAGATAAATCTAATATATTATTTAATAATACTTTTACCCGAATTTATCATCTTAAAATCCCAACATTTAAATTGTTATGTTTATTAATGTATGAATGTGACAACTTTGACATCATTTATAATAAAATAATATTAGTATCATAATCCCTTTTATAAGGCTTCAAATGGTCCACAATTCGACACATGGATTATTATGGTGTATATTTATTCGACCAATAAGTTTTGGTCAAGTCTTTGGGTCTTTTATGGTTATTATTATTTGAATAATAACTATATTATTGATTTTTTACTAAATAAATAATTTCTGCATCATTAATTTATAAGATATTAAAGTAATTTTATATTTCTTAAAAATCACAAATAAATTTCCATGATGAATAAAAAAAAATTAGCTTTCATATGAGTATTTATAATCGATTTTATATTCTATATATCCTTATAATAAACATACATTAATTTTTAAAGTGTGAGTAAGACATATTTAACTTTCGTTAAATAAATTAAATTATAGGTCTTAATCACATCCAATTGGGTTCCAAAAGATACCATTTCGACACAAGTATATTTGAGAAAGAAATATAATCATCTAATTATATTAATACAATTGGTAAGGAAATTTTATAATATTATTTTTACCCTTAATTACGGGATTTACATTTAACTATAGTAAATAAAATTTACCGTAGTTAATATTCATAATGCATAAAAATATAAAGTAGTATTTTAAAATAATATGGAACTACTGATTCCTAATATGGATTCCATTTTTCCAAATTCAATACACAGAAGTTGTATTATTTATTTTAATATTAATCCCATTGTTGAGAAAAAGGGTTTCAAAAGTTAAAACATTGCAAAAGATTGAAATGTTTTTAACTATGAATTCAACGAAAAAATAATTTAATGACTTACATTATATTAAATGGTAAAAAATATATTCTAGTTATACTTTAAAACAGTTAAATATTATAATTTTTTCATATAAATTATCTAGATGAAAAAAAAATCAATTAAAATTTAGCGTATTTTTAATATTTATCAAAATATGAAGGTTATAAGAATAATGTGAAAACTTTTTCCAACGTAAATTTTTATATCCTGATTCAAAAGAGGAAATTTAATTTGTCAAATTAAACTAACTTTTCCAAAATTATATTTAAAATGGGTCTCAATCAAAAGGCGACAAAACTACATTTTTTAAAAAATACTTCTAGTATCCTAAAAATAATTTTTTTCCCATACCATGTTCTAGAATATGTGTAAGATGGATTATAATGTTATAAAATTAAAAATGAGTTTAATACAATTCATAATGACTATTTCCTAATAATATTATAATATATCATTATTCAGTGAAACTCAGTACTGTGTTCCACATAATCAATCGAGGATGGTCCCTCTAGCATGTAACACAAGCCAAGTATATTGTTTTCGTATACTACAAGCTAATATGGTGTTGCGTATAGCACAAACTAATTTTGGTGTAGAATAAAACACAAGATATAAAAGAAATTACAAATAATATTTTTTCATAAAATCTCTGGGAGTTCCAATAATGTTCTAAAAAAGGTTCACAATGTTTAAGGTCAAGATGGGTGAACATGGAAACAATAGCTAGTAGTGTGAAACAAAAACGAAAAAAAGGATTCCAACTATTAAGAGTACTATAATAGAATTTAAAATGTGGATGGGGATATTATAAATAATGGAACTATCTTATCATATCAAGAGTAATATTATGGGAAAAACATTTTTAGGATGATCATGAATCACATGGATGAGATGATTTTTTATAATGTTTTCATGAATAATTTGAATGCGAGGAAGTTTATTCAACGTTAAAATAATTTGTTGGACTGTAAAAATTGATGGTGCATTTATAGTATCCAATATATGTCATTTATGAATAGTCACCTAGGGTGTCCATCAAAGCCATACATTCTCTTTTCTAATGGGCATGAGAAATTTATTGTAACTCAAGACACTAAAACATATATATATATATATATATACTAAGTCTTCATGAATCAGATTTTTATAAATAATAATCCTATATAAATTGTTGTGAGGATACCATGGTCTTTGAAAATGTCTTATAATTGATGTCAGTTTTTTCAGTTTAACATCACAGAACATGGAATCTAATATTGTGCATTATAATGTAATTCTATAATGACTGAATTTCATGAAACACATGTTATCATCATGTAGTTATGATGGAGTTCATATTTTTTAGCATTATATGGACATAACACTGTAAACACAGTGTACATTTTTATCCTTTCATAATAATACCACTGTATGTATATATTCTAGTGGATATAATGTATATCTGGTTTAGAAATATGTAATGCGGGTCTCTTGTACTAGACCCTTAAATTTTTCTTTAAGGTATTCCAATGTGGACCACTAATGTGGCCCATATATAGCCATGATTATCATAGTTACATTGAATATGGTGATCATCCAAGACCTCTAATCTCACATGTGGCATGCTCAGTGTGAAAAAACAAGATGTTATTTGAGAATAACATATAATGTGTTGGCTTGGGGTAAATGACATTTTGAAGATAAAACATGACTACGGGACATCAATATGATTTTAATGCGTATAATGAGATAACATGAATTAGGCCATGTGTGTACTTATTAAAATATTAATTTCATTAATCTAACTGATTTATAAGTAAAATGTGTAAATTTTAAGTGTTGATCTTTAAATGAGTGAACCCATGTCCAACGAACCAATACAGATCTATCTCATAAGTTAGAGGGGTTATTTGAAGTTTCTACATTTTTATGCATTTGAATCACATGTGAGGTAAAATAAACTCGTCCTTTCACTAATAAGGGATTAATCATATTCTTAATGATGGGTCATTTGATCATGAATGTGGATGAGTTAGTGGAATTTTAAAAATCACTGGTTGGACCCATTTGGGAGATTCTACAAGTTTTGTAAATAAAAAAATCATTCCATGCAAAACTCATATAAATAATTTCTTATCGGGAACATATATATGGTTATAGGAATGTTGATATTACAGTCATGAAGAATAAAATATTGATTAATCCCATGTCTGTAATTCTCATATATTACATTGGATTTATTTATTTAATTTCTTATGAAAAATATGGTTTATGTTATAGGTGATGGAGCTAGGTTTCACCTCAATGCACTGTTGTCTCGAGAGTGGATGTGTTCCAAGTAAAGAAAAAAATTTAAGGTATAAATATATATTTCATTGATGTCATTGATAATATTATAAAAGGAAATCCCACTATAACTATGTATCCTATAGGGTTACAAATCGTTCAATGGATATAACATACAGATAAATGCCCTATGAAGATCATTCTCATAAATAGTGGGGATGACACATATACAAAACTAATAAATAGGACAGGGACTGAAGATACAATAATTTTAATGTATTCTATTTAGAATGGAATAAAACCAATAATAAGTATTATATATAATTTTTCATTTTTATATCTGACTTCCATGTATCTAAAATGGGTTATTTATTTTTATTTTATAACTTTGACTAAGATTGAGGATTTGGGAATCCATATGTGTCCCATTCTTCTAGTAACAAAGCTATATATATTTCATATTTTTTCCCAACATAGATCAAACTTTTATATACATAGTGGTTTATTCTCATTTGAAATCTATGGACGGCCCATTGATAGAGGATCTAAGAATCTATAGTTTTATTTTCCTAATTGGAATAATGAAACATGCAGTTCATAATGAAAATTTCCTTAATACATATATATATATATATATATATATATATATCAGATACTAGGGTAAGGAAAAATGGGTTTCCAATTTTATGCATGGATATCTAGTGAGGAAATAGAGGCCAACACACTATAGAAAAAGGGGGAATTATCATACATTTTCTATAATTATAACTATTTTATGGGTTCCACCTATAAGAGATATGGGGGAACTAGGTATATTTTTCTACAAGGAATCTAGTTGTGCATGGTTATTAAATAAAAAAACCTGAAAATTATTTGGATCACACATTGGGGAAATAGGGTATTATTATTTTAGACATTGTAGCTGAGCCTTGGATGGGAAATCCAAAAATACCTATGTATAGTGTAATGATATAAATCATGACACATAATGTACATAAGATAGTATCATCTATAGATATTTTTCTCATATAAAGGGTAAATGGTCAGTTATTATATAAAAGACTAGTCATCCACCATAGTGAAGTAAAGTAAAAATATATTTTTTGACTATGTTAGGAGAAAATAATTGCAATGTCACTAAATATCTCAGAACATTCAAGAATAATGTTAGACATAGTTAATTTGATATAGTCTGGCAGCATGTTCTCCGACTTTTGATTATAATTTTCATGTGAATGGACAATATATTGGGATATTATTTTAATTTTGGATCATCTTAATATAAATATAGTTATATGGGGTGACTTCTTTCGATACATACCAAGAACCACTTAATGTTTTGATAGTGGTGAACCTAT
Organism: Viscum album; assembly: GCA_963277665.1. Classification (NCBI taxonomy): domain Eukaryota; kingdom Viridiplantae; phylum Streptophyta; class Magnoliopsida; order Santalales; family Viscaceae; genus Viscum; species Viscum album. Next base: position 1,020,727,052 of record OY728165.1, read on the forward strand.
AGATATGAAATATAAAATGTAACTAGGAATCACTAAATATCCAAAATGTTCTAGAATCAGTCTACACATATGTCATAAATATAAATTTCCCTATACATATCTTACCCAAATTCATGATTTAATTTTTGGACATTGTGTATGGGACCTAGATATGATATCTAGGCATCACTATGTATCATGTGTTAACAAAAATAAATTCACATGTATGTATTGAAGTAAAAAAAGTACCTTGAATAGATATTACTCATACAAAGGAGAAAATAGATTTCTATTCCGGGTGTAGATCCATATACATGAGTACCCTTATTGAAAATACCTATGCATATCCTTCATATGTGTTAGAGGGGGTATATTTTTATAGCGATAATTGGGAAAATGGTTGGGTCAATTATAGGGAACCTATATATAATTATGTATCCAAGCGTTATGTGGAATTTATATATTTATTTTAAAGGATGGTTCTATAAATAGATATGCATCATATATGGGGAACATAGATGTTGATTCTCCATATAGGAGGGCGAAAATATTCCAAATACATCTAAATGAATCATGCTTTCATTTAGGTGGGAAAGAGTCCAGAAGGAATAAACTACTCTATGTAGTTTAGGGACACACATAATAGAAATCCACCATGAAATTTAATGTCATGCGGTGGGGATGAATATATTTTTGTTTAAATTCATACAGAGAAAAGATCGGTTTTATGAAATTAATTTATTTATTCAAGGACTGGGGTGACCATGCATGTATTCTAGTATGTATTTATTGAGAAACCTTGCATGTGTGCTGGGATTCATGTATTCATCTTCAATTATAGACAATGTGTAAGCTATATTGTAATAAACCTTGTTTATGACATAACGTCCTTACCACTTTGGTTCCATCTTTATAGGATACATTGTTAGTATAATTATATTTATGAGAGCCAATACCATAACTCCTCAAAGTAAGGTGGGAACAAAAACTGTCTTATTTAATTCTCACACAATCAAATTATGACTTACTTCTAGATTATGAACTATATGAAGACTCTACCCATTGAGTCATTCCAAATCATCCTGTCACTTCTGTAAATGTTTATCATAGGATATATTACTATAGATAAAGATTCAATTGGAGGTTAACTATACTTTTATGGGTAGAAATATCTCTGTACCATTAACAATAAAATATGGGTTCAATTTTTTTGATATTTGGGTTGTGGTATGGTAGGCCCAAAAATTGTGTTAGAGATTGTTTGGACAATATTTCTTTTCTTTATCCCCCATTTTCTAGATTATATTTTATATTGTCTTATTTAATTCCCATGCCTTCCCAATTGTCACTATGTGATAGTGTTATTAAAGTACGTACTCAATTTTTTTACCCTTTATACATCTCTTTTGAGTTAGAAGAACATATTTTGGTGTCATTTTCCTACAATATTATATAAGGGACACTAAATATAGTTATAATTTTAGACATCAAAAATTTGATAATGTTCTTCATCCCAAATTGAAAGGGGGTTCGTAATCCCATTTGGAAAATATGTCAGTGATGGTAAGGATATACATAAAAAAACTAGATGTAATTTAAGGATATAACCCCATGACATATTAACCCTATATATTAAATGGTAAAATGAATTTTACAATGTGAAAAAACTCGGGGGGTCTAATGGATAAAATTTTCATGTATTTGATGATAATCACATTTCAAGGTTAAATCCACTGATCTTATAATCATTTTCAAGTAAAAATAACCAAGATTTATAATTTGGTGGGAGTGACTAGATCCTAACTGAGGGGCGTCCCATGAACTAGTAAGGACTTATTGAAATATGTGGAGGGTCTCTCATTCATCTATGAATCAGAGGCCTCAATAAAATCCATATTTATAAAGCATTTTTTGATAATTCGTTTTACAGTAAGGGGTAAATTTTTCATCTAAAAATTAAATTAGTGCCTTTTCATGTCTGTCTAATATGAAGGTATCATTTTGGAAAATTGAACATTATATGGGATCATGAATCCAATAGAAAACGTTAACTCATCATACTCCAGGGGGTGAACTAATATGATTGATCTCCAAATTGTAAAAAAAATTATGACCTGGAAGATTTACATTGATTGTTAATTATAGATAACTATCTCAACATAGTTAAGATCAAATAATCATGTGAGTTATTAAACAACGTATCAAAATCATAATTATATTAGAGGGGGCATGATTCAGTATCGATTCACAAGTGAAGCACACCATCTTTCCACTAAGATATCCAATGATATGGGCCATATCTTCTGTACTCATGGAATATTCACCATTTATTTACTTAATAACTTAATTTATAACTCCATTGACATTCATATAGGCTATAATCACCTGTAGGTATAGTTTCATGAATATAATAAGAGTTTTATATTTTTTCACATTATTTTTGTTCCATTTAGATTGAAAGAATGAATATGTCTGAATTTCCTTAGATTTGGAGAAAAATAATACCACAAGACTAACATTGTTGAGAAATAGGCTCCCAATTCTAATCACATTTGGACACTAAGAGTCCCCATAAAAATGTATCTACCATGTTTCAGAAATGTCATGGGAATAGAAAACATGTTCATCTAGAAGCTAAGTATTTACCAGTATTCATTTCAATGTTTCATTTTCTATAAGGAAATCAGCTAATGTTTTCACATTAATTTCCCAATATAATATGAATTGATTATTTTATTTTTTTTAGAAAAACTTCCTTAAACAAAAAATATTTTAATATAAAATAATTCATGAATTATTGAATAAATGTATAAATAATACAGTACTAGAAGTTCATGAGGTATAGTATATTTTGGAAATAACATACATTTATTTATAAAATAAAACATGGATTAAGAGATATTGTGTAAAACTCTTAAACAAGACATTAAAATACATATTTCTTCTAATACAAAATGGGATAACCTGGGGGACACCATTATAAAGGGGTGAGTTAAAATGGAAATTGGGGATTAATTAAATCATAACATGATTAGTGTAATACATGTTTTTCAATATGCATATCAAGGTGACATAAAAGATGTGAGAATCCCATACTTTTACGTCGATCAATGATATAATATAGTAACATAAAGTCTTCATGGGAATTTGGTATCATCATGAAACATGACATAATATTTACAATAAAAGGGTAACTATTTAGAAATTATTAACAATTTTTCATAGGATAAATACTTATTCCCAATACATGTTATATAAAGAGATAAAAACATTACCCAATGCATTATAGGGATATCAAATTCCATTCCCATTCGTCATTTTCTTATCATGTAAATTCATACCCTTTCCAAAAAGAACATATAACATAAGGATGCCTTTCATTAAATATAATCCCATGATAAAGGATTGTTGGTTAAATAAATTGATTTACTAAATCAATTAAGGATAGATACAACTATTTAAATACCCTTAATTATAAATATTGATGATAATTCACTCGAAAAATGTATGGCATGGAAAATAGATAGATAATTTCTACAATAGAATAGTCGCGTCTAACGTTTCATGGAATGGTTTAATGAGATTGATAGGGGTCTCATGAAATATAGATATTATGAGGATAGTAATTGGGATGTGTAAAATCATATCCCAACATTAATAATTTTAAATCAAAAGGCATAATAAAAAGTAGGTTTTTGAATAAAGAGGATAAGGAAAGGATATTGTACCATGAGAGGAAGATTAATAATGATCAGGAGAACTGTCATAATGTCAGAGGGGAAACTTGGGAGGTATCTAGATAGGGATAGATACATAGAAGTCATTATGAAAGGTTTATTAGTGAATATTTATGGGAGGTTTGGAGGGTGTAAATATAAAAAATATGAGAGTTAATTATGAATTTTTAACATTATGTTTTTTAATATATATAATAAAATAATAAAAACCACAATACATACCATATATTATTAAAAATTATTAATTTTTTTAATATTTAATATGTTTAATAACCTAAATATTTAATATAATACCATTGGTGATGTATAAGTGATTCATGTTCATAAATAATAAATTTTAATACCTTAAAATAAAATATTTGGTTTTTATGAATCATTAAAAGATAAAAAATTTATCAAATAACATCAAAAATAAATTATTTTAAATTGGAATCATATTTTTGGTTGTGGATACACATCATGGTAAATATTAAATCACTTTTAGGCTTTTGTGATGTCATTATACATACCATATATTTTTTTCATATTTAATTTTGACCAATAAATCCAACTATCTCAGAAAATTATTTTAATGATAACATTGTATAATTTAAATTTTACTATTTTAAAAATTAAATATATTTTATCAAAATTATGTTATTAATCTTGAACATTTATACTTTAAACTAAAAAATAACCATTTTATGAAAAATATTTGTTTATAAAATGATAACTATATCAGAAACTTTAAAAAATTTCTTTTCAATTCATAAGATTTTATTATCATTCAAATTTTAATAAATATTATTTAATAATGATACTTTATTAAAATCAAATTTAATGAAAAATTGTTTTATAACTCAAAAATTGTTTCATGATTGAGAATATATATTTCTGAAAAATACAATTTGTATTTCATCACATCAAAACATATTTTTTATGAAACTCTTTAACAATTAATTTATACAGTAATAATAAAAAGGATATATATATAGTCATTTTTAATTAAAAAATGATTATAAAATCATTATTATAGTGTTTAGATACGTAATCATGTATTAAACTAATTTATTCCCTAAGGTTAAGGTGTGTGATGGTGACACTTAATTAGGGTAGCTCAACAAACATGGTTTGGGTCGTGATCTCAACAAGATTTAAATTATCAAATAAATGGGTTTTTTCAATAATTATTTTTGAATAAATCATTGGAATTCTAAAGGAAAAATCCCAAAAAATGTTTTCTCCCTCAGAATCACTGATAAATGGGATTCATGGTGTATGATTCTATAGGTCTACACTATTATTTCTTCAATATATTTCACATGTAATTTATCATAACCATGAATACAAACTAATCGTAATGGTCACTATATATTTTATAAATTATCAAGGTTTATGAATCAAAACACACTTTTAAATATGATATGACATGACTTATAATGGTATAAAATATCCAATATCGGTCATGTGTTTTCAATAGAATTTTTACTTAAAAATGTAAATATTCATATTAAAATGTAATTTCAGTTATGACACACCCGGTAATCACATTATTCTCCCATTAAAGTATTTTCCGTTTAAATTAATTTCTCAAACTAATATATATGAGTGTAATTATATTTATTTTCAACATATAGATCCTTTTTTATTTCCCTAAACATAAGATCAAATAGATCACTTTGATTAGGTGAGTTGTCTTCTTTCATCGAAAATTATTAGGTGATCTAAAATATTAAATATTAATCCTCATATGAATGATAAGTATTCAATGGTACCACCAATTAATTTATTATATATGAGAGTTTTAGGATGTACATTCTCACTAGGTATATATGGAACACATCATGTATAGAAGATATGTTATGTGGGAGTACAAATCGATAGTCCATAGATTTGATGTGATCAAGGATCTAGAGGGGGTGATTTTTCTTATACTAAGATTTCCCTTATTTCCAATCTTCATGAATTTAATCAATAGTAAAATGTGAGGAAAATTTTAAAATATATCTTCAAACTCTAGATCAAAACAATGATTATTGGTGTAGATTTTCTATTGATTTTTTGCAGATTTCAAAAAACTGTGAATAGTGTTAGCCTTTTATATATTCTATTAGACAAGATCATATCCCATAATCATATTCACTCTAAAATCATCCCAACGTGTTGGATTCCAATACCACATACCATATAGAGCCTCATAAAATCCCATTTTAATTATGTAACAGATTTTTTTGGTATATTAGAACTTCATTAGGGGATGGTATTGATCACAAAATCGTTCGAAATCCATTAAATATGATCTCAAAATCACTCTAGAATTTTAATGGTTATATAAATATTACCAAACATCTGAGGTTTATTTTAATTATTGAATACTACCTCCAAATCCAAAATATATTTAATTATTCTCTATATAATCATGGTAACACATAAATATCTAAAATGTACAATGGAGAGTGGAACAAAGAGAATTATTACAAATTATTTTATGTATATAATGATGATTTACTTATAAGATAAATATTATTTGATACCAATGATATTTATTGTACTTTTATGGTGATCAAATACAACTAAAATTGAATTAATTTCAAAGATGTTTTGGGGAGTCGTGTGATGAAATCAATGGTTATGTTTTTCGATTTCCATAATTTTGTCTAAAATGGTTACATCATAACCTTAGACTTATATAATTTAGAGTTGACTTGTTGGCATACCATGCATTGAGAAATAATTTCTTCAATATCACTCTTCATGTTATCCCATCAAAAGTTTTTTATTAGATAATTATATAGATTATATATTTTTAAATTAATAAATATTGGTGAGATATGTGAATCATCATGAAGTACCTAATTACAAAATGTTTTTTGGGACACATATATGTGTTTCAAAACATATAACTCAGTCATTGAAAATGTTTAACACTCGGAATATTTTCTACATTTTTTTTAGCACCTAATCATCTTTATGGGCCACCTTTATCCTAATAAGAGATGATAGGCAATCGTTTATTTGAGAATTTTATGATAAATTCCATTATATTCATCCTAATTAAATCCTTTTAACGTCTTATAAGACTGGATCCCATGTAATTATAATAATGGATAAGGTTTTGGGATTCTTTCCTCTCAAGGAATCATCCACTTTGTACACCATCCTAGGATGGTAAGGGATTAAAAAATAACAATCCTTGATCATATATACCCACCATAGACGGTACATGTTGATCTTGTTTTATGTGAATATTTATATATTGGGATTTTTTGGATTTTTATATATTTTATTCATCTCCCTCTATAAATAATGTATCAAAAAATATAAAAAAGGATCACCACATCTAATTATAAATTTTATTATGGGTGGTTCCACTAATATACCATTAATTAATAGAGAGATATGATATCACATTATCACCTTTCATTTGTACACAACCAAAACTTTTTTTGGATACATCTATATATATTAAAAATCCATTCCCACTTGTGGGAAATGAGAGCATAACTATAGTGTTTATACTCTTATTTAACCCATTGAATCTATATTTACATCCATCAATCTAGAATAATTTTACACCCTCAGAGATAAACTTGGTCAGTGTGCTTGAAATCATTAGAAGATTCACACAAATCCATGATAATGCCTGGATAATCCAATGAATCATTGAATTTATCAAAAATATATTTTACTATGACACCCTTCAATTGATTGTATTTTTGAATGATTTTAAAATATCCATTTACTACTGATAACATTCCCTAATAATGTTACTCTCCCAATAAAAAAACTCACATTTACAGTAATTCTCATACATGTTTTCTTTCCACAAGGTCTTTAGTGTATAATTCAAATTATTCTCATTTTCCGCAATTATTATGAACTATATATAATTATAACCTACAATGACTACCATGAGTTTATTATGGTAACACCTAACGATTATATTCATTATTTCATTGATTATTTTTGTTTCCTTATTCAGTTAGAACGGAATCATAGTGAGGATTTAGTGCTCGTACATTGAATGTGAAGAGTTTTTTGGGATATCATCATTCTTCAACTATTCATTAAAATATCTTAATAGATAATCCACATAAGTGATGTATTGGGATCTATGCTGCTGATTGAACAAGTAATCAATCCATGAAAAAGGATATTAGTTCTTTCTAACAATTATTTTAGCTCATGATTACTAATTTAATGGTGAATTAACCCATCCATCTGATAATGAAAAACACAAATTCACCTCATGGTGATGAACTTGGTTGTATAAACACACTATCCAAATTATCCTATAGTTTCTTCAACAACACTTGAATTTAAATAGTGTCAATTCTATAAGAAATCTTAGATATTATTAAATATTTCGGTATAACTTCAATTGATACCAAAACCTCTCATATCAGAGGAAGAATTGAAATTTTTTCATGAAATACATCAGTGAATTACCTTATAATGTCCATTTCATAAATGTTGATATTTTAAATTTTTTAAATCATTTGACTATTATACAACTTATCAAAAGAATATAATATCTATTGTTGAGATGATTATATGAAAGGAGGTTCATCCTATACCATTAACTTGTACAAAAATAGGAGGTAAATTTGATATATATATTGTTATTTCCATCTATCGAAAATATGTATTGGATTTATTCATTAAAATACCATACAAGAATAAAATAGCATCAAATTATGCTAATGGATTATTACATGGTTTTCTGTGAAATCCATCCCAATAATTTTAATAGGGGCCTAACTATAGTCTTGGGATTCAATAATTATCATAATTTCTATATTCACAGGTAAAAAAATTCTATGACTTCAAGTGGGGTTTGAGTAGTATTATTAAACATGTGTTATATGGATGAATTCATAGAAACAGAATCAAATACAATATCCACTATCCTTTAATTAATAACATTAATTAAAATCACCAAATAACTGTTATGGTCTAACACATCTTTTTAATATCATAAGATTTACCTTTCTATTTAGGCCTTGATGGTTGGTTTCATTAGTTATCATGTAAAACCCTATGATTAGAACATTGATTCATATATTTTTCGTGTTATATGATGTTGAAATAATGTATATTATGATGATATTTTACAAATGAATTAATTTCTTCAATAACATTTGTTGGTTTTGTCATCCAAAAGTTTCTAGTTAGTTGTCCCTCCTTCCCTCACATAGAGAATTCCCTTGTCGACTATAGGAATTTTTTTGGATGCTTTTTCCCATATATTTGAAAAGGGTGATGTTGGAAATTATTTATCTAGTAATATTTCCCCATCATAAAATCTAAATTAAAATCTAACCTCCAAAACCTATATCCAAACCTATGATACCCTTGACATTCACTAATCTCTATTTCAACTATTAAGGAACATCATACAATTTCTCAAAGAAGTTGATGTATCAAATTGACATGTATTTTAATATGCTTGGATTTATCCCACTAAAGAAGCAGTCAAACATACTTTTATGGTAGATGATGATGTCAAATTAAGATCATATAATCCTTTTGGTTTTCTCCTCATACATCCTGATCGGTCCATCATCCATTTTCATGAAACTAATGACTTACATATCCATTTGAAGTTTGATAGTTCGAGGAAAATATGTATCAAAAAAAATTCTAGAATTATTTTCACTCTATCACTTCAATATCCACCTTGATTGTCATATTTTTTTATTAATTTTTATCATTGATCAGCTTCTCAAATTATAATAATATAGTACATGCTTCACTTTTTTAGAGCATTCAAGGATAGAAAATATATTTTGAATGGATTTGATCCACTATCCCACGATTATAGAAATGGAAGATCCACTGAAATAAAGTTTCCTTTTTCATAATAAGGTATCAATTGAAAATTAATATTTATTAGGGGGTGTTGTTTTCCCACTAATTAATTTTCTTATTTAAAATAGGTTTTTATTGAAAACATATTGTCATTATTTTCCCAACATAATCCCTGATCAAGATGGGCATCTCATTTTTTTATCATCACATTTCCCCTCAAATTATTTTTTGACATGGTTTTTCTTATATATATCCACTGGAAGAACATTAATAGAATAATAGAGAAGAGATATTTTAAAATATTAAATACATAATTAAGAAATATTTCAATATTAAAGGTAAAACTCATAAATGACATAAATTTCATAAACTATGAATTTATAGGTTTTAATTAAATATATACATGATTTATTTCAGAAAATAATATTTTAGAATATTTTTTTACCTTAATATTGATTTACTAGGACTATCAAATGAGGCACAAATCAAGTATTTTGTGTCTTTCACTACAAATAAATATAGACAGGCCTAATTCTCCCTTTTATGGGTAATCCCTACTAAGTGAAACTATGCTAGAGCCACATCAACATGTTGTATTCATAAAAGGGATTATTTCAAATAGAAGCCTTAATCTGTACCTCACCAAAATTCAGATTGTTTTTACATTTTTTATTTTCATCCTTAGGTTTTTACTAGGTATTTCTAACACATAGCCAAAAAAATAACAAGGAGTTATTTTTATACCAAATATGGAAACCCATATTTTAATACACCATAATAAATGAATTATTATATTAATGTTAAAATAATATAATTTGAAAAGATTATGTGGCATATTATATTTTTAAAATAAGGTTCATTGAAAAAAAAACATAATTTATAGAAATTGAATAATTATTTAAAACACCACAACATGTATATGAGATACTTTTATCTTCTAATATTTCATGGGATAACGTAGAGATATACATAAGAAAGGGGTGAGATATAAATCCAAAATGATGGAATAATTAATTAATTAAATAGTAAAATTAATACAAGTTATTAAATGGGTATATCATGCTGACATAAATATTTTCAAATCATGATATTTAACATCAAATCATGAAATAAGCCAACAACATAATTTCAACATGGTAATGTGGGAACAACATAAAACATGACATTAGAAAAAATAATTCAAGGATAACCATAAAGAAAACATAATTTATTTTTTCTTATGATCAATTCGAGTTTAGAATATATGGTTTCTCAATAGATAAAATGCATTTGAGGGATATACATTTTTTTCCACAACTATAAAATTCATATATTTTATGTGCATAATTGTGCAACATTGATCATACAACATAAGGATGTACTTCATATCTATTAACAAGAACATTAAAGAGTGCGTGTTACATTAAATAATATCCCTAATAAATTAGTTATATACAGGCAATTTTCAATAACAATGAGTGTAAATGGGGATGTATATCCACTAAATAAATGTTTCTAATGGAAAATAACATGATAATTTCGACACCATAATGGATGTAAATTATAATTCATTGAAGGTTTTAATGATTGTGAAAGGGTTTTTTCATCACATTGTAATAATATGGTAATTAGTGGTTATATTTAAAAACATATAACAACATGAACTATAGTAAATAAAAAAACCATAATATAAACATTGTGCCTGAATTATATAGAAAATGAGAGTGAATATTACCTTGAAAAGGTGCTTCTAAGAGCTTGGGATGATATTCATAAGAGAATGTACCGCAATCAGAGGCATATATGAATTATTTAATAATTGATAAACATTTGTTTTGGACCACATGTAAATAATAATAATCAAAACAATCAAATTAACATTGTTTTTTTAAATATATGATGAAAAATATTTTTTTCAATATTTTATATTCATATGAACATATCATATTAAAATAATTCCCTTTTTGATGTTAAAGGGAATCGTGATCATAAAGAATAAATTTTAAAACCATAAAATATAATATGTGTTTTAAAGGATTCATTAATGGATTATAAAATTAGTAAAATTACATTAAAGAAATTATTATATAATTTTTTAAATATAATTTTTTTAATTTATAATATTAATAGTGTTTATTACATTACTTTCGTGTTTTATGATGTCATAATACACACTATATATTGTAAACATATATAATTTTTACCCAAAAAATCGATTTCCTCAGTAAATTATGAGAAATCCACTCTTGGATAATTTTGATATTATGAATTAAAAATAATTTTATGTTATCATAATATTTCAATAAAAATGATACAATAAATTTTTAAATAAAAAATAACCTTTTATAGAAAAATAAAGATTTTTACAAATATAATAGTTTTATACCTTATAAAAATTATATTTGACTTCATCAAAATTTATTTTCATTTATATTTAAATAATTATTATTTATTAAAAATATTTTGTTAAAATGTTCTTTATTTAAATACTATTTAATTCACAAAAAATGGTTTCTTTTTTGAAAAAATATATTTTCCAAAAAATATATTTTTTGTTTCATCGTAAAAAAATCTAATTTGTATCAAAATAAGTAATTATTAATTTATAAAGTAAAAAAAGGATAAATAAAATTATTATTTTATAAAAAGGTTATATGTAAATATTTATAATTTTATGGTTTAGATACATAACCCCTTATTATAGGATATTTTCTAATAGTAAAGTATGTGATGGTGACACTTTCTTACGGTGGTTCGGTGAACATGGTTTGGGTTGTTGTCTCAGTAAGATTGAAATTATACCATGAATGGTTTCACTCATTATTTATTTGGTGAATCTCTGATTGGGATTTGTATGGGGAAAATTCCAATGAATCCATCCCCCTTTGATGCTCTAATAATTGGTATTTATAGAGTACGATCTTATGGGTCAAGGTCACCTATTATTCCATCCATTCTTAATAGACTAATTTCTAAACAATAGTAAATACTAATATTAATGATTAGTTTACAATGGATATATTTATAGTTTTTATGGTTCTTAATTTTATTTGAAAAGTAATAGTTTATAAATTAGAATTGTATAAATTAACTAATATAGTTCATGTTTATTCTATAATATCATTACATATAAATTATTTTTTTATTCATTTGAAAATAGTGTTTCATTTATAAACTATTAGGTCATTGCACCATCAATCGAGTTATATTACAGGTCAGTATTGATATATTGAGGATATACATGGGTTGGATCAATATGAGAGACAATACGGACCCTATGGTGATTAATGTAGTGCCACAAATTTTTCATCATAAAGATGTGTGAAATGGGGTTCATGAAATCAGAATATCATGAATCGGTTTCCAGAATTTGTATAATAAGATAGAATAGAAAATTAAATTTCCCCCTGTCATTTTTATCCCTAAGAATGGTATCATGTGATCACGTTATATTTTTCACAATATGATGACTGGAAATTCATATGGATGATGATTAAAATGACAGGGAGTAGAAGATATAACTTTATATTTTCTATATATTCCTAGAAATATTCATACCATTGATAAATGAATCTCTTTTAATTTAAAAATGCAAATGACAATAATTTTATTCCAACATTATTAGGAAATTCAAAACCTATGTGATTTATCCATGAAATCTTATAAACACTTTATGGTTTGGAGAAGGAGGTATCTTTAAGATCACACTAGTCCTCTTAAGGCCAACCTTGATTCCAAAATAGTCTAATATAAGGCTAGTTATTTTCTTATATGTCTCTCTAATAATATAAATCAATGGGTAAATTTTCATTTTATGTTACTTCTTCTTTTCATATATTTTCTAAAAGTCATAGGGATGATCATGGCCCTATCAATAAAAAAACACACATCATCGACAAATCATTTCTTCATTAAAATATTAAACGGTCTGAATAAATGATGTATAGAGCATTGTTATTTAGATCCCAAAATCACTAATACTAAGGGTATAACCTGGTAAAATAATACCCCTTTAGTTATTCTGAGCTTAGCAGATTCATTATATATGATCTATCTTGATATAATGTTTCCATGACTACCCATCCATAAATTAAAGGGATTATAATCACATGCTTACATCAATTTGGAGTTCTGTAATCAGAACTAAAAATTAATAATATGAAAAATGCTTTTAGAGATACATGAAATTGATTCAGAAGTGATCTTACCACTCTTTTTCAAAATTATGTTGATGTTGGAAATTAATTTTTGGTATTGAACCGCTCGAATGAAGCTGGAATTCATAATCTTATCAATATCAAATTCTTCTTTCATAGAATTTGATGGATGCATAATTCTTTGTACCTATTAGAAATATACATGTTCATCTGTAGGAACTAAATTATGTATATACATGATAGAATATTTCATGTAAATTTATTTATATTTACCAGATAACACATAATAGGGTTACATTTAGAATGATATATAAATATCTTTCTCCTCTAGGTTCATGAATATACTAATCAATGTGGGTCATTGTTCAACTACTATTCCCATATTTACGTATATAATCTCATCGATGGAGGTAGATACCCCATTCTTAAGTACTATAGTTCCATATATTTGGTCATCCACATTATTTTCAAACACAGTTATATTAGATGTTTCCTCGGTAATTGAAATTGGAACATTGAAACCCCATCGTTTATAAAGTGATTTTTCCCCTCAGACATTGGAGTGAGATGGAATCAGTATCTATATCAGGATCACTATTTAAATGATCAATTTATTTTTAGTTTCCATCAATGATAGAAAAGGGATTTAATTCTTGAGTTGGGATATATGACATATGTGTATTTTCATCTTCCAACATTGGTATTGGGGAAATCTCTAATCCAAATTGAGTAATTAGGGGCCTTAAAGTGATGATGATAGAAATTGATCACTATTAATTGTTTCATTGATTTAAAATGGATTGACATTAATAACTTTTAATGGGATTTCCTCAACTAGATTGATAATTTTTATTTAATCATTGACTAATCATGTCTATAAACAACGGTGTCTCAATAGAGCTAAACCTGATACACCAATCAGTATTATAAAAAGTGTGTGATCATTTTATATAAATAACCATGTGTTTATAAGGGTGTAATCCAAACCATTGGGTCTGTATGAAATCATTCCCCCCACTTTTATCGATTTATTTCCCATTCACATGTAGAACCATTCTCTATTGTACTATGATTCACTTGATTAAAAGGGGGTTGTCTCAATATAGAATTCTAAGAATTCCATTAATGTTGTACTTAATGAAGTGAAGATATGATGATTAAAAAACCATGTGTACATGAATCCAAGGGATTCCATATAAGTAATTATATCATTTATCTTTTTTGATAACAATGAACACGGAATTGGTCACTAGGTCCCCAAACCGGGCCATGATTTTGAAATTTTTGAGGGTATTATGATCGCTCTTATTATACCATTGAATGGATAGTTTTGTGGGGGGAAATTCATATTCAATATATCCAAAACACAATAGAGTATAAACTATGATATGATTAATCCATAGCCACTTTAAATTAGAGTCAGTCAAATAGAAAAGTCTATGAGACTTCAAAAAACATACTGGGGTGGATATGCCATTGAATGAAATAGTCACAACCCTACGCTAGAAAATAAATAGTGGCATGAAATTATGTTAATTTAGTTTCAACTAAAAAATAGCCAACAATGACTTTGGAATAAAAATAATCGGGATAATATATCTTCGAAAGGAACATATCTATTTTCCATTGAATGGTGAATAGAATCTTGGATCAAAATTCTGGTTGGGATAGCTACCAAATATTTTAAAATTTCACACATATATACCATATATATATACATAATTACATGAGGTTAATCTGGGAATCTGTATTAGGAGTTTAATTTCATGATATAGATGAATTTGAAACTTGATCAGATGTTCATGGAATTACTATCTTCGAATGGTTGTGTAAACCATGGCTACAAGAAAATTAGTTTATTTTTCAATAGTATATCACTTATAATCTATTATAAAATAATTGTGTTTGTATAAATATTGATAAATTTTAAGGTGGCTTTATTATTTTACTAGTCTCTTTAAATATATATCATAGGAGTCTCAGTTTCATATATGTCTTATGTTGGGATTTTGATATAATATTGGATTCAATCATGGTTTTTTCTTCTCCCTTTAACTTGAATTTTCCACCATAAACCTCCAACCCCTTGTTAAACTAAGATGATTTTTTGTTCAAATTCATATTAATCAACTTATATGGGGTCTATTAGATGTTTCATTTTAAAAATAATAAGATTATATCTTATGATGATAATAATTTTATTTACTAGGGTGGTTTAATTGATATGAATGATGATGGAATAAAATATTCAATAGCTAGGGATAATTTGGGAGATAGTTGAAACTCTTCTCTTTATATCCTACTCTTCTTATTAATGTTTCATATTCCCCAATAATGTGATATTAATGGTTCCACATTGAATAAATTTGGATGTAATGGGACCATGGATGTTTGATATAGTTACCCTAAATGGATTTTATGAGCCCAATAAACTATCTTTTAGGTCATCATGTAATCATAATTTTTTTCACACATAGTTAGAAAATATTTACATCAAACTTTTTCATATGATTGGGTGGTGGACACATGGTCTGTGTTCCCTAATTATTTTTAGAGTACAACCTCTAAGGAGTTAACCATATTATATAGGATATCAATGAAGATAAATTTATCTTTCATAGGGTGTCTCATGCTCTAGATAAAAGGTAAATAGTTTGTATGATTAGTGAGGATAACTTCACTTGGTTTCTTAGGCTCAGAAAGAATGATGTGATATTTTTCAAAAATGGTATATTTTAATGAGGAACAAATTCATTCCATATGAAATAGATTTTATTTTATCAATTCTCAAATCAAAAGAGGCCTTGATCTCCTTTTACAATCATACAATTATGTTTTCATTGTTTTTTTTTCTCTAAAAATGGTGTTGTGTAATGTTGGGATTGGCGAGGTATTACAGTAGTCACATATGGTGATTTTTTATAATAGACATGGTTTTTCCCTAACCAAAGAATTTTCCATATTATTTGGGATTTGAAATTGATTCATCCCTACATCACTAGTTGGAATCCTCTAGATTTTTCCTTGGACTTCAATTTCATGATGTCTACATGGAGAGTGAAATAGGATCAATGGTGTCTCCAACGCATCATGAAGGATCTATAAAAAATGTTCCAATAACTGATCCTATGGGAGGTGAATGATGAGAGAGTACGTTATCCCATTAAATGAATCAATTAAGTAGGAGTCCCTTTCATTTTCACACATATTTAAGTTCATAAGGTAATTGAATATAATATTACATAGCATTTAGTAATGTTGATAATGGAATTAATGGTAATGGTCTTCCCAGACTATGATGGAACCTCCTGGGTGGATACTATATGAGATGAAAGTTGGTCCAATGAGATTTTTCCTAAAATAACCAAAACAATTTATGCCTCTTTCATGTCACAGAGGACCATCATGTGGAATCATAAGGACATGTGGATTGATAGTCATCTATCCAGATATCATGTTTTAATTATAGTTGGGAAAATACAATTCCCAACATTGGGAAAAGATGGAGTGGTGTCAACTATTTATAATGTTTTGCCTTACATGTTGTACTAAGGAATACTACCCTTCCCTAGATTAATTAGTGTATTCATGGAATTGATGGTTCTGAATGTTTCTATTGTTAACATTGTCTAACCCATCTCCCAAGTGATTGTAGCAGGTGAAGCATGACATGGTCTGTTATTATCCATGATTGTTTAGCAATCGGTTCATTTCGAGACTTGGTGATTATCTGGATATGAGGGATTTCTTTCATAATAGTGATATAGTATAGTCTTCCTCAATTCTAATATTCATGTGAATTTTTTTCTAGATCAAGAGATAACATAATGTTCACATTCTATGCATTTATGTATATTTAACCCCTCTTAGAGAAAATGTGGAGAAATAGTTACTTAGGAATTGAGGAGATACCATGTATGAATATTGTCATTGAGTAAATCATAATATATCCATCTTGGATAGAATATGTTTTTATTTTATTGTATTATATTATATTCTATATAGAGGAAATTGTGATCTCTTGGGGGTGATTGGATCCTAACAGTAACATTCCTTTTATCACTAAGGGAATGGTGATGTAGGGGTAGCTACTCATACCTATAAAGTATCAATTTTGTGATCACCCTATGGTTCTTGGTTTTCCTGAACATGAATTGTACATTATCAACACCCATATCTTGTGGTATTGTTTCTATGTTTTGTGTCTTAGTGTTCATGTCATTTTCTTTATTATCGCCTGAATTACTGGTGATGATGTTCACTATGAAATATTTGGAAACCAGGATCATTTCTTCGTCATCCTAATTCTAGTGAGAATCTGAACATACCACTTCTACTTTTAGTGTTATGTCAAGGTATTCCACATGAACCCTTTCCTCAATGAAAAATTTCATATTTCAAACTCATCATGGTTTAATATTCATCATTAGGTATTCCACTAATTTTTTTATATATAGAGACTCTAAGAAAATATATGATTATTCTTACATAAATTGCCTCGTGTGATAGGGTTGTGTCACGTGGTGGTGGTAAGATCAAGTGTGCTGACTGCTGGAAACCAATTTGTAGTCTAGTGAAGCCCTACTTTTTCAAAAGATATGATGATAATTCCACTTGACCTAAATGATGGGTCTATTGTGGTTTTATCACTAATTCTCCCTAAACTTTTAATGGACTTTCTTATTTTGAAGATATAAATAATGATATAAATACCCTTATACATATGTTATGGGAATTAAATTGAGGACCAATGAATATATTCTTAACTTTCTGAGGATTTGATGACCACCAAGGTGGATGAGGTGGAAAACATTCCCCCATCACTAACCCTGGGGTTTCACATATATATACTCCCTAGATGATGCCAACACAATATTATTGGATTTGTTTATTTGTTTACTCATGTATTATCCAAGTGTAGTTCCAAATCGAAATGTGATCCACATTCCATCGAAAAATATTTATGAGAATTAGTTTTTGGACTTCTCATTTGAGATATGTTCTCATCCTCTCAGGTTGACTTTATTAGGATACATCAAATGGATTTATATGTCTAGTTACTATTCTTGTTTTTCGTCAAAATAGGATGACATAGTTGGATTGAGAAAATGGATAACATGTTTCTTAGACATGATACATATCCTCTTATAATAACACTAAAGGATGTTGACTTTATGGCACTGTAGGGATTAAAGGAATATGTGAAGTTTATTGAACTATATTCACCCCATCCCTAGATAAATAATTATAATAAAATTTAAATATTTATCTATTTCATGAATGAATATTATGGGTATAATCATATCTTTGGCATTGATATTATCATTTTTGACATCGAGTATAGAGATATAGTGAAAGTGGAACAAATTGAAAATCATGGTTATTTCTTAAATATTCTCATCATATCACAAATAGGGGATTTTATAATCCTTAATATGATTATGATTATCCTATTGGATTTGGTGTAGATAAATAATTCATTCCACCTTAAATATATATGGGGTAGTGATGGGATAAAAAATTATTGCTAGCTTCTCCTCGATCAATATTTTCAATATATCCAATACATCCTATCTCCTGTTATAGGGATACTCCACCACTTGGTCAGAACGTAACCGTATCTTTTCTACAAAGAGTCACTCATGAACCATGGAATATAGGTATGATTTTTGTTTCTCTATGTCTCTTGATAACGGAGGAGACTTGTATTTAGTAATTGATGGGGTGCCATATATAGTTGAAACTATAATTTCAAGAACATATCTATATAAAGATTACATGACTTGTAGATGATATCCACATCATGTAGAGGTTTTGAATGGTATATTTCATGAGTATGTTCCCCATAATACATTTATATTCTACAACAAATAGGAATTTAATTGAAATAATGGTTTTCTACGTCATTTGGATATTTAATTGTCCAATTAGATACTATATATTTGTGTTGTACAACATCAAAGATACTAAATTTGAGTAAAGTAGGAATAGCATTATTTTCAATATATTATATTTAGAATATTTCATTATTCCTTTTTTATTGCATACAGACATGGAATTGCTATGCAGCGGCCATTGAAATACATAGAATATAAGTGATGGCTATCACAAAGTTCTGTTGCAACAATTTTGATATTTCTAGAATATATATGAAATCTTAAGAACTGTTTGGATGAATATGAGATAGCTCTAGGTGGATATAATAATATAAAATAAAACCATGGTTGAAGATGTAATATGGCCTCAATTAAAATGATCATTCTCCACCATAATATGCCTCGTACAGTGAATATGAATTTTTTTACACTGTGCCAAATTAGGAATACAATTTTCTCAGTTAAAGATGGATTTGACATGATGTTATAAGCACTATATAGACTCAGTGTAGATATATTAGAAATATTTAGCTTAATATATCAAATGTATTTTCTTTATCATAAATAATGTAATATATCATGATATGAGAGTTGGATTAAGAAATAATACTTTCATTAAATCCAAAACACATGTTATACCATAAAAATGA
This sequence comes from Viscum album, assembly GCA_963277665.1. Lineage (NCBI taxonomy): Eukaryota > Viridiplantae > Streptophyta > Magnoliopsida > Santalales > Viscaceae > Viscum > Viscum album. Next base: position 1,020,747,220 of record OY728165.1, read on the forward strand.
CATATTATTTTTTAAAATGTTTCATTTAGGTTTAGTTCTAGAAAAATCAACAGATTAATAAATTAATTAAATATTTTATATTCTTCAAATTTCAGGAAACCTATTCTTTCCCTTTTTATTTAATGTTATGGACACTTCTAGGTGATTTCCACAATACCAAAGAGGCATGATAGAGGATAAATTTTTTGGATGATTTGGGATTTTGGATTAATGATTGTTAGCGGTGTGAATTCAGGGATCCAATGATAAACACGGTTAATTCTTCAGCTTCAAAACATGTGAATGAATTATCCCCCAATGATTGTTTAAATATAATAGAAGTATTTTTTTGTTAAATCCATAATTTTTATTTTTATAATGAACATGAATTATTCTAATTATAATTTATTTCATCGATTTTTCTTTATATATTATCCTATTTATTATTTCATATTCACAGAATTGGGAATTTGATATTATTTTGGTTTTGATGATTTGATTCTCCTCTCCATTATTCAAATAAATTCACTGTTAGACTGCCTAATGTGAACTACATTGATTCTTAATTTTTTTGTTACATTCCCAATTCATTTATTTCATGATTATCATTAGTAAATCGATTGTCCAGTGATATAATTTTATTTGAGAACTCATTTCATAGTGAGAATTCATTCATGTGTTTCATGAATCATTTTGAAAATATCAATCCCATAGGTTACGATTTGGTGTAGAATTATAATTATGATTTAATACTCATTATGTATAAATGGGTTTTTATTGTTTTGGATTTGGTTCCTGGGTGACCCATGGGGTAGTGAGGTAATGAACCACTAAGGAACAGGTGGCCAAATTCTGTCTATCAGTGACAAAATAGAAATAGTAAAAATGATTTCTTAAATTCATGGGAATGAATAATGGGATAACTAGAGGAGTAATTTAGATAGATAGAGAAACATAAAGATTAATTGATACTATGAAATTTTAACCAACATGGAGAGTAGTTTGGAAGAAAACATTCCATGTTCACATTCATTGTGCATTGGAAAATGTATATGAGGAAAATTAAAAATCACAATCTATGTGAGTGTGTACATTTCATGTGATCCTTATATTTCTAGCTCAGTGGATATAGATATAACACACCTAAGAATCCATGTGTCCCCACAGATAGTGTGAATTGGGTCATTCCCCATGTAATTTAAATAGTACAGGGACTCTATTAGACAACACATTCCCAAGACTCTCAACTGACCTCTACACACAATGTATGAAATTTAAATACCCATAATAAAGAGAATAAAATTACATTGGAGGTATACAGACATGAACATAACTAGAATTAGTGGGACATATTCTATGTCTTATTGGAAAACCCATGTTATTCCATAGCCATGTATAAGCACATATGGGTATTATTTTTTCCTCTATTAATCACTTGGGAGAGTTGGGTATCTTAGCTGATGGGATATGGGTCCTAATAAGGAGTCAAATATCAACCATGTGAATATAATTAGGGAAGAGATCCACTTCCCATGGGACTATGATAGATTCAAGTATTTCGTTATCATTAATGGGATGTGAATCCATTATGTTAAGAGTACAATTTCACCTATATATAAAGCTCATATGGGAGAGATATACTCTACTAAAGGTCAATATATCATCCCATATTATTGGTTAGCTGAAAAACTAGTATTATAAGAGGGATGTGACATGGAAGAATACATGATTCTTCATACAATTTATGTGGGATTTTATTTGGCCCCTTTTGAATTTTTATTTTCTTTTGTCACACAATTATGTGGGATGTTACTATTATAGGAATAAATTTTGTTCGAACTAGTTTTCTAAATTTAATAAAATAATTTACAGATATTGATTTTTTTTTGTTTTTTATAGACACTTTGGATAGAACCTCTTTGTATGTGATATCCCATATCAGTGACAATCAACATCCCATACACAATTAGACATTACCATGGGCTGAAACTATTCACAGTGTAACATTTATGTGGTCCCTAGTGGGCCAGTTCATGATAAAATTGTATTAGGGGGTGCATTATATTTAGATTGGTGTTTGGAGATAGTTTATTATTAAGTGTTGGTTTGGTATGTAGGGAATCATTTTTAATTCTTATAATGTATTTCTCTTAGGAAAAGCAACCCAATGATGTTGACGAGGCTAATGGACCAATTGGACAGGGCTCTGATAAATTGTTTTTAAACTCTAAACTCATAGGCACATTTCACAAGGAAAACAAAGGCACTTGAATCATATAGAAATGTGTGCTAATTCCTATATCCTTCCTGAGTCATCTCCCCATATATGATCATTGACTATTGTAAATATTTTTGGATTCTTTTTAGACCACATATAAAACTATTGGTAATTCAATAGAAAAATCATGATCATGATCAACATAGTGATGTGACCACAATTCGTTATCAAATTCTAGTGGAGTTTTCTTTTGGTGGAAAGTAAGAGGAAAATACACATATTGAGTGTAATTCATACCCACCCACACACCCACATTCCCTTTTATTTGACTAAGGTCATCCCCCATTTTTGGAGTCAAATATTTCAACTAGTTTAAGATAATGATATTCGTAGTTTGATCATGGTTCCTAAGTTTTACAAGAAACCACAAATTGGATACCATTGAATTTCTTATCAATGGGTGAAAAAATAGAAATTTGGGCTATAGAAACATCCAAAAACCATTGTTATATTGGCCAAAACTATGGCTATAAACTATAACAACAGTTCCATCTGACCTTGGTAGGTATTTTCATTAATAAAACTAAAATTTATAGCATCGGTTATATCAGATAATATCCATAGATGTATTCCATGGAAACACAACTATTTCCATAGTTTTTAAAACCATTAAAATATATCATGTAGTCGTCCACTATGGAAATTGGGTTATAGCGACGATTCTCAGCCATGGAAAACAAAGCTCTTTACATAGTGGACAAATGTGACTATAGCCAACGTGAACGATGGATATATCCAAAAAATAATATGCACCCTATCGGATTAGATCATTGTACCTCCTTTTTCTACACCACAACCTAACCACTAAACAAAAGAAAAATTCATTTATATGAATCTATAATTACAAATTGCGGGTATATCATGTAAATCGTGGATATAACACTTCCAACTATTTTTTCATAGTTTAAATTTTTTACCATACAATGGAGGGATATCTACATCCATGGTTTTGAGAAAAAAATGGCTATAAAAAACGTAAAAAATACTCAATATCCACGGTTTTACCCAAATTGTGGCTATATCCCTAGAGATAAATATTATATAGCCATGTTTTCTCAAAAATTGTAGTCATAACATTTTGGATAAGGCCATATCGCCTTATCTTTACTATAACTATGGATATAACCCTTGGAAAAAACCTATAGCCACATTTTTAGGCAAACAATGGCTATATCCAAGGAAAAAAATTACCATATATCCACCTGTTTTACCCAAACCATTGTTATCACTCTAAAAAAGATCTATATACACAGTTTGACTAAACCATCTCTATATCCTTCAATAATATACCCTATAGCCATAGTTTTATGTAATATAATGGGTATACCCATGATATAAATACCTACATCTAGGGTTTTGGAAAATCATGGACTTGGGTCTATGTCTATAGCCCAATTTCATAGTAGTGGTGGCTGAGGACAAACTATAGAAGATGGCTTGGTTATTTAACATTGTCGGTACCCATACTATTTAAATTATGGTATTAATAAACAGCATTATTTTGGGAAATGTTGTACAATGGGGTATAATTCTATTGGTAAATTATGTTTTTTCTTTCAGAAAATAAAGAAGATATACGCTCCCACCACCAATACATGTCATTTTGTGACATGTTTTAATGTTTTTTAACTAAGTCTGGGCATCCTAAAGAGTGTCATATAGAGTTTTTTTATGGGTTCCATTAATTAGTATTTATGACGAAATTCTATATGGTCAATTTTGTTTTAGTGAAGTCATGTTATAGAGAACAAGTGGGCTAGGGAATGGAAAATTGCACTCAATAGAGGCTTATGTTGTAGAGGCTCCAGGTATGAGACGATGTACGATTTTCATTATCTCTATAATATATTTAATTATATTAGACACAAGAATGTGTCACATTTTTCATATTGTATCCCTTGTTCTACATTAGTATATTCTAGTGAAGAATTTAGCTTAACACATATGACTAGATACTCCAACAAATAATGTTTTGACAATCACACATCCCGTTAAGAAGGGTGACATGAATGTTAGAGGATAGATCATTTTCTTGGATCACTTAATTGTAGTAATGAGGCCCAATGATGTTTTTTACAGTATGGACTAGTTTTATACTATCCATATCATGTTTCATTATTTTTAGTAGGGGTATCATTGTGTCTAAGCTAGGTGAATGATATTTTCTTTCGTTGGTTACATGGAATCATATGAAAATTATTGTAGGATCATATAAAAGACTACATAACCAATTTATCATTATATGGAATGCATATCCAATGTAAAAGAAGAAATTATGAGAATTAAATTCCTTATATTATTGGAGAAGTTAAAGGATGTATTTTTAAAGGACATGAGAGGATTACCACCAAATTATGTTGTAGAATTCCATTCAAATAATCACCTAGAGACTTCCCAAAAATATGTTCTAGTATATCTAATGGAAGCTATAGAGCTATGCGATCTCATGTTATATATATATTATCAATAGATGAATGGTGACTCATGCTTGTCTTGTGAGAGGAAAGGAAAAATATTTTCTATATTAAAATGCATCGTGGAGGTTAACCTAGATTTTTTTAATAAAGGAGAGCAGTACAATAATTTTTTTTCAAATTGAATTAGAGAAAAAAATTATTTCATCACATTGTTTTATTTTTAAAACCATCTAAAGAAAATAAACAAAAGAAATAAATTATGAAAATTATTGAAATACTATTGAAAAATAAATATATTTAAATAGTTATATTAGAAGTGTAATTTGTATACGGTCATGTTTCCAAATTTAATGTTATAATATTTCTAGTTTATCCCATCATCTTATATTTTATTTATTAAAGATATATTCCATGGTCACTTCCCCTAAATCTTGTGAAAAAATAGTGATTTCTATAGAAAACCTTGCCAAAATCTTATATTGGAATACACTATTTCCTCTATCTGAGATAGTTGTATTGGAAACCCACAATTAACATATGACGTTTCTAATAGGGTCTTGTTCATCACGTATAAACAAGATTATCAACTACCCCTCCCACATGTACTGAATATCATTGATTACTTCACCATTAATCTATGGTCTATTCCTTCATATATAAAAAAGAACCTATACTATGGAGAAATGATCATTGAATAATTAAATATCAATAATAGAATCTAAAACAAAATATATTTGTACATGAAAATAAAAGATTCTATTATAAATTGAAACCAACTTAACAAAATAAGAAAATAATTTTATACAGTTGATTAAATTAACTCAAGAATTTACAAATAGATAACATCCCATTACCAAATAAAACATATGTTTAGCCATCCATGTTAAGTGTAATCAATAAGAAGGTGAATAATAAGGAATTAAAAAACTAATAATATAACATTGAGAACTGGATGAACATGATGTTTCCCTCTAGAATATGTATATCATATGTTATCTCTAGTTCTACCCAAAATTAGGTTAAAAATCACAAAGTATTATACATAAAATTTATTCAAAAATTATTTTGATATATAATTTTTAATGTTAAATTTGTTTTTACATATAGAGGAAAATTTATAACAAAATTTATCAAGAACAAACTTGCTATCGGAAGAGTCTCTCCAACATCCCATACATTGTCATGTTCAATAGATTCCTTAAAGATAATAATGTTCCATGATATTTATTGTACATGTGATCCATTGATTTAAAATTCTTATAAAACTAGAATCACCTCATTTGAATGTATTTAGGCCAATATTTTTCCAATTTAATAAAGTGGTATTCTTTTTGTCATATGAACATACTTGTCAAATTTATTGATTTTTTTCACCTTTTGAAATTTGAATGTTCTCTTGATTAGAATTATAAGTTGAATACCAAAAATAAAGTTGTCCAAAAAAATAATAACTCCGAATGAATTAAGGTCATTTTTGTATCGTGTGGGTTGTTCTGGGAAGTTCAGTACCTTATCATTGGTAGGATTTGTATTTCAAATATATTAAGGTTGGATAAAGAGTTTTTTTCATTTTTTTAATAATAATTTCATGATTCTCATTTTCACTCATGAATGGTGTCTACCCCACTCCCCTTAGAAAAAAATCTCAAAAAATTATTAAAAATATAATTTCAATCTCACACCAAAAACATTTGAATATAAAAAATATCATTTATCTTCCTTTTTTTAAAGTCACGATATGCACATCTTTTCTTCCTTTAGATTATTTGTAATGTTATAACATATTTTATAATGACTCATATAGGAAGGAATAAAATTTAAAAAAAATCATTTTTCACCATTAAACATGTCTCTTCGGAATTTTATTTTCCATAATAGTATTTTAAATTATATTGCACAATACAAAATAGTGTCCCCCCACACCAATGTTTAAATAGATCATGAGATTTCAATTAATGAGCAGGTTCAATTGGAAAAATTCAGTTGTAATATGGATAAACTAATAGTATCTTCATGTATCCTAAGAGATATAAAGAAAATATTTACATGGAGGCCCCGAATAAAAACCATATTCCCTTAAAAATGGGGATTCAAACCAAAGGAATGCATCAATAATATAAAAAAATCACCACAAAATATCATGGTATGATAGTAATAAATCATATTCTACATAAATAATGAATGATTTTGTTCCATAAATTAGTTACGTGAGTGTAAATAAGATAAAAAAATGGTTCAAAAGCATCACAAAAAATTGTTTTAAATGATAAAGATAGTGGTATGTGTCATGCAATTCAAAAATAAGAGGTATTTTCATGAAATTATCAATTTTTTGAATAAGAATAATGTAATTTTCGGCATTCATTTATGTTTAGTTACACTGAATAAGTTATTTCTCACAATTTAATAGGTTTTCAAAATAAAAAATATGGTCCTTTGACGGCACATATTTTAAAAACACACTAGAATTGAAAATGAAAAACCAAAAATTTTAAAAATCACAAATTTATTTAAAAATCATAATGGATAAAAATGAAAATACAAAACTAAAATGGATCCATACCCCACACATAAATGAGATAATTTATGAAATTCATTCAAGTTGATTTAAAATTTAGGAAATTTTATAATTCAATCAAAACATGATATTACTATAAAGGAGTTCTATAACTGGAATTATTTGTTATGAAACATTGAGTTAACCTCAAAATTGATGCACATAAAATCCATACCAAAAAAACTAAAAAATAAAACAAAAAAATTGGATGAAAAGAATAAAATTGAATGATAATTCTAATATAATGGTAGATCTGAGTTTAATGCCCCATGTGGGCCCTGAGTATTGAATTCCTCTAGATGGGACGTTCTAGTTTGTTATCCTCAAACTGATAGTGGGTAGAGCTTATTTTAAATAAACCACAAACACATATTTTTTCTACCTTTACTTCATCATTTCTATTGAGGAATACATATATAATGATATAAATCTAAAATGGTGGGTGTAGGAATAATAATGATTCCACCTATTTCTTGGTTACTACATGCACAACCACTTCATCATTCTTAAATTCTTGATTTATTTAGTTGAATCAGTGGAATAATAAATGATAATGTTTTAGTGTAATTATATTAGGAAAAATTAAAACACTAAGAATCAATATCCAATTATTCTCCATAAATTTAAGTACCTTATATCACTATTTCCTCTAGAAAATACACTTTTATATCCAGATATACTCCTTCTAATAAATTTGTAACATTTTTTTGAGATAAAAATGTTCCTCAATATTTACATAATATTTTCCTTCATCTTCATACTAATAAAACCAAGTGTTAACTGATTTTAAAAATTTATAATAAAGAGAGGTAATACTCAATTAATCTTCAATAAAATAATAATGAAATAAATTAATAAAAACTATTAACTCCCATAATTTGATCGACATTAATTACTTCTTCCATGGAGTGTTCCTCTTTGATGTATAGTGAAAATAGAAGGAGTTTGGTATTCCAGATCATGTATTGGTAAAATCAATAAGGATCTAGATATAAACATTAATCAATCTTGAGATAAGTCAATAATTTGACTTTAATTTAAATCGAGGATCTATTCAGGTTTAGAGACTAAGAGATTATGGTCATAACTGATATATAATAAAATTAATATTGCTAGTACACACATCTACTCACTATAATTTTTTTTTTAAAAATAAAAACACTTTCAAAAGAATCATTACATCATTTAATATTTAAAGAGTATAACTTTTACTTGATCTCATACCTGACTCTATTCTTCTTTTTGTCCTGCTAAAAAAATTCAAATCATGGTATGAGCATAACAATAATACTAAGGGATTCATAATGAATGTAAGCTCTTAGTATTTTAAAAACCTATAATTCATGAAAATTTTATCATAAATAAATAATTTTCACCATTAAGAAGTAGCAAATACACATCACTGAATATATGCCCATAACATTCCATTTTTTAACCATAATATTAATATAAACACATAGAAATCCATATATAGCATTTAAATGTAACTTGCGTCAGAAACATATTTAATGGGAATAACCATACGGTCGACTTCGACACATATCACTAAATTGAATAGACATTCATCTGACTTCTATACCCAATGCATTGGAGATTATAACATAACATCCCATCTATGGTTTATCATGAAACCACCCATCATTTGGTTTATTACATAACCACCCATCATTTTTTTATCCTATAACCAACAGTCAAATGTCCATGTAGCACTTTATAATCATAAAACATAAAATATTACGAATACAAACATTTGACGAATAAAATTTCATTTAAATTACAAGAAACCATTTCAATATATTGAAATAATCAATCTATTAAAAAAACCATTTTCACTACCAACATTAAAAAAAGGGAATAAGGGATTTCTTTTCCTTTTTATAACATTAGGTCTTATAGAGGAATCCAAATATCCAATTATGATTACGACGACGGAGAGGTTTTTGTCGCCACATATGATAAAAAATATAATTTTTACCTCTAGTAAAATTCTTCGAAGAAAAAATATTCCCTTTGAATTAAATTAAAAGTAAATAGTGTTTATTATACACTATATAAAGTAACTTGGTGTATATTATCAAAATATACCTCAATAAAAGGAGACTGAGAAGAAGTCGCTTACCTTGAGGATGAATCATCACGTATGATCCTTATTCTTCTTGAATAATTAACATAATTTATTTATAAGTGAATAATAACATATTTTAATATTATAATTATTCTTACATCACTTATTACCACGTTATAAAAATTACCTAATTATTTAAGTTAATATCAGTCATTTTGTTGATGTTCGGTACTTGAGTCGAAACTGAAATTGTATTAATATAAATTGTACATGTAGTCAAAATTAAATCAACTCCATAATTATATTAATGCTTTAAATATCATATATAACTAGTTTATATGTATTTATAATATTCCATAACATTTGAGGATATGAAATGAAATGCACCGTTAATGGAGATATTATTCCTTACGTATGCATGAATGTTACATTCATTTATTTTTCATAATTAAAGAATAATAATAAAATGATTTAAATTTATATTATAATACAATATTTATATGTATTTCATTTATGTATCATAGGTTAAATAATAAAATCCTATATATGTTAAATGTATAGCATGAATATATCATATCACTTTAAGGGGGAGATTGTCCGCAATTTCTCAAATGAAATGATCGTATTTACACATCATGGAAAGAATAAAAGTTTGTTGTAAATAAATATTACTGAATCATAGAGAAAATATAAATATAATAAATGTCATATTTAAATATAGTTTTATCATAATTCTTACCAGGAGATATTGTTGGGGAAAATTGAACAACCATCATTCTCTGAGGTAGTAGTTCGTCATAAATAGAAATAATGTATTCGAATCCATTAGATTGAGGTGTGTGTTAGTCTAGTTAAACTATTTATCATAAAAAATCATATTATATTTAAGATATTGTTTTTTATGTATTAAAATAATAATATGATCATATAGAGTGGAGAAGGAAACTAAAAGAAAATAACTTGAGAGAAGATGTTACCTCTAAACCAGGTAACCACTTTTGATTTGAGGAAAAAGGCATTATTGAATTTCTTTAATCTCAAGGTAAGACTTGTAGGAGTAAGGAAGGGATGTTGTTAGATTATTTGGGTATAACTTATACAATTAAATGGGCTTTAGAGGTTTGGGTTATGTGGGTAGAGGTGTTGGCATTTTATAAGACGGTGGAGGGGCACATTATGAATGTATAGAAATGTTAATTTAAAATAAATTATATTTATATTAATAATGGTAAAAAAACTCATATAATTTAAATATGATATTATTTTGGTTCTAATAACCATCATATAATAATTTTTGGACATGTTTTGAATATATTTGTTTCCTTATCTTTCTGGTTTAACCCTTATTTTTCCATTTTTAATCTTATAGTGATATCATATTATTTACACATTGTGGGATAATGTAATTACCATTTCTTGTAAAAATTACCACAATAAATTCATTTATCACATATATATACTTATCATAAAATTTTGGTTGAAAGTTATATTTTTATGAATTTAATATCATTTCATAAACTATTTTATATTTCCAGTTATGAAATATGTTAATTTTAGACATTAATCATACTTGACTTTTTTAAAAATTTATAAAAACAGTATACCTTAAGAAAGGCCCTAAATAAAATATATTATGTCAATATCATCAAAAAAAATCATTTATTCCATAAACATACTCAAATTACGTTTATTTTAATATTTTTAATATCATTTATTTGAATCCCTTATTAATAAAGCAATCACGGTATCATCATTGTGTCATAATTAAAATTATTTATATAATATAAAAAAATATAAATAAAATATAAAGATGTAGGAAATATTTTTATATTTCTAATAAATATTTACAGGAAAATATATCAGTTATATAACCCTATATTAAAATTGTTTTAGTAAATGATATTTTTTTATGTTATATTTTTCATTACATTAAATTAATCCTTATAAACTGTCATTTTCACACCCATGTGGCTCCATGGGGTCCCAAAATCAACCCAATGGTGAACATAGTTAGATATATCTCATACAATATAATTAAGATACTTTTTTTGGGTAGTTTAATGTTATTATAAAATTAATTTTCATCCTCATTTACCAGATTTGACATTTAACCATAGTAAAGAAGATTATTACTAATGTTACTTTTCAATGTCCAAAAATAAAAGGTACCTACTCATACTATTTGGAACAAATGATTCCAAATATTGAATTCATTTTTCAAAATTCAATAAAAAAAATATTCATTAATTAATTTAATATTAATTTCTATTGTCAAAACTATAAAGCATGTTTTCTAAGAATTAAAATCTATCAAAAGGTTGACATGTGTTTATATCTAATTTAAAAGTGAAATTGCGTCAAATAACCAGAATTTAATTTAATGATAAAAATATATTATATTTATACTTTAAAACCATAAAATAATATTATTTAACAATATAATTTATCTCTAGGGAAAAAAGTTGTTTCCAATTAAAATTTACCTTATTGTTACTATTCATCAAAAACCTGATAGATATCAAAAAAATGTCAAAAATTCATTGGATGTAAATATGGATATCCTGATTCTAAAAAAGAATTTTATTTTTTCAAATAAAAATATAATGGTGTTAGAAATAAAATTTAAAAAGGGTTCTCTAACAAATGGTGGTAAAATTGCATTTTTAGAAAAATACATCTTTTATCAGAAAAAATGAATTTGTCCTTATATCATATCTAGAAATAATATAAGATGAATTTAAAACATTACATTGAATATATAACATATATTTTTAATTAAATTAAAATCCATAAATTGTGAAACGATTTTATAAACCCATTGTTTTCTTTTATAAGGGTTTTCATAAAAACACATTCTTTATTTTCAATTGGTTTTTATTTCCATTTCAAATAAATTTGGTAACCAGTGAATCATTATTTAAACATGTGTCAACCATATTTCAAAATGCAGTTGATACTATTCATTCCCTCAATTCTAATGGATAGTCATTAACTACAATTTTAAATAGTAATAATATTATGTTATTATATTTCGGTATAACTCAATGTTGTGTGCAACGTTAGATTTCAGAGAAACCTGTTATGGTGTATTGAGCATGCTATAGGATAAAGAATCACATTTAACCTAAAATTAATATCATATGCATCAATATTAATAGAAAATAAAACATATTATTCTATAAATACCCTGTTTATTAAATAATTCCCCTTTTTGAAAATTGCATCCTTTAAATTTTAAAATTGGGCTCAGAAACATCATTGAAAATCTAACTTCAGAAAAAGAGTCAAAAAAAATTTCACAATAAAAGAAATAAATTGAAGTACAAGGTCACCTGAGATAACACATACTAGGATTACATGTAGTTAAATGTGGACATGGAAGAGAAATAACCCATCATGTTCTGATGGAGAGTGATTGCAAAAATGATCAAACGAATGTTAACAATCTGTAAACCACAAACTTGTGATCGGTAAATAGTCTTTGATTTCCTAGTAGAAAAAGTAAATGTAAAACGTTTTTTAAGGACCTTTTCATTACGTTGACTAATTTATTAACTACAAAGAATAAGAACATTATGAAATATTCTTACATGACATGCAGAGTTCTATCCCTTAATAAATATGTTGGGAAAAAATCCTTCAAGGTATCATTGAAGCATTTTTGAGGTGATTGTGTTTGTTGACAAAGTGGACATCTGAGTGGTGATTGTTGACAAAGCAAAATAATGACATATGAATTTGTTGAAAAAGATGATTTCATGATGGAATGTCGAGTTCAAGAGCTGAGGTCAACGATCCATGTTTTATTCAAGAACATCGACAAGAGGAATGGATGATCTGGAGGCGGTACAAAAGAATAGATACAAGGTGGTACCGTTTTCCAGTGTTTGCCAAATTTTTGGGACTGAAAATCGTCAAATGAAGGCAAGTGGTTTTTGGAAAATTTACTTGTGCGCTGTGTAGATGAAGGATTGGAAACTTGCGCTCCATATGTTTTTCAAGATCAGATCATCAAAATATGCCAAAGGGATAAGTGTCACGCATGTATTGGTGGTGTCGTGAAAGTGACTTGCGCGCCATGAAAGAGACTTGTGTGTCGATGCCTTGGAAGCTTGAGAACTTGCACGCCTATGGTTTTTCAAGATCAGAAGATCAAAATATGGCAATGGAAAGAGGTTCGTGCAAGTTTGGAATTAGGTCGCGCAAGTGACTTGCAGGAGAAGAGATCTGCGTGCCGAGACTTGCGTGCCTAGGTGAGAGTTGTGCGTCGTCGTGCAGGGGTGACCAAATGCCTATAAATACTGGACCACTGCTCTTCATTCTTTACAAGAGTTCAACACTTTGAGAAATCAGATCTCACGCCGCACAGTTGTGTTGGTCGTGCAAGTGGTGTGTGATCACACGGGTGGAGTTGCGCGCCAGTGTGAGGAGTTGCACGCTATTGTGAGAAGTTGCGCGCCGGTTGGACGTTGTGTGCAAATATTGGTTTGGACGTAAAAGGAAGAGAGTTGTGCAAATTTGGAGTTGGGAAAACTTGTGTCGCGCAAGTGTCTGAGGTGGACTTGCGCGCCCGTTGTTACTTGCACGCCGATACTTGCACGCCGAGATTGACTTCTTCGCCAAGTAAGGTTTATTTCCAGTAGTGATTTTCGGGCTGTGTGGAAGCAAGATGTTTTCCCGATGCCTTCGTTGAAAATAGAGATTCTCTTCGGGTAAAAATTGGGCTTCAAAAGAGCATCTAATTACATAGGAAGATGCATTACTTCATGCAAATGAAGAGACCTACAGGTCTATAAGCTGTGAGTGGATCCTTTCCGACGCAGTGAGCAAAGGAAGAGGAAGAATTTGATCCTCTCCACCAGCAGTGAGCTAGAGAGAGAGAACCTGGGATTGACCCTTTGGAAAGCAGTGAACTGACCCTAAACCTTGTAAAGTCAGTGATCTTGGGATAGAGTGACTGTGCCCGAACTTTGTAATCCAGATCTAGTGAATAATAGCAGAATTTGGTACGACCAGAAACTTGTTGGCGTATGATCCTTGGATGTAGCCCATAGCGGTGAACCAAGTAAAAATTGTTGTGTCCTGTGCATGCTTTACCTTCTGTTTATATTCTGAAACAGGAAAGTGTAAGAAGAGTGTTTTTCTTAATAGAGAAACAAGATCAGAACGCGCTTTAATTTTGAATTATTCATACCCTGATTCACCCCACCTCTCAGGGTACTCTGCCAGTGGACCTAACAATTGGTATCATAGGGAAAAGGTGAAATTACTTCTTCTCGAAATGGAGGTCACTAATCATAAAGTGATTCCGATCTTTGATGGAAACAATTTTCATCTATGGAAGAAACAGATGCAACACTACTTCTGATCTTTAGGAATGGATGTGTTCACAGTAGCAATGCATGGTATAACAGCTGACATCAATAGTGGTGCATTATCAGAAGCTGATCATAGAGAGATGGATGCTGATGCCAAAGCTATCAATTACTTAGGGAGAGACCTATCCAATCCTATATACACGAAGGTGATTTCATGTGAAACGTCACATTCCATGTGGTAAAATCTTTTGAATATATATGAAGGGGATACAAAGGTCAGAGAGGCAAAGCTACAGGTGTTGTGGAACAAATATTAAGATCTAAAAATGAACCTGAATGAGTCTGTTGACGCATTATTTGACAGGGTAAACATTGTTGTGGAAGATATGCGAGGTCTTGGAGAAGTCATTGAAGACATAAATATCTTAAAGCACATCTTCAAGAAACTTCCACCTCGGTTCAATCCGAAAGTTTCAGTACTAGAAGATAAAGATCCAAAAGAGCTGACAGTAGACAATTTTCATAGTACCTTGGTTGCATATGAAATGAGGAATGATGATAATAAGGCTGTGGAAAAGGGGAATTCCAAATAGGTGGATTTCAAGGCCATGAAGAAACTCACCATTGAAGATTCTCAAGAAGAATAAGAGATAGATGAGGGGATGTCATTCCTTTCTTCAAATCTGCAAAGAGGAAGAGGAAAGTTTAAAGGGAAACTTCCACTAGCATGCTTTCGATGTGGAAAGGTTGGTCATCTTGCATAAATATGCCCAAACAGGTTTCAATATAATGATAAGGATGATGATAAGTTGAAATTCCCATGAAGAATACTTCAGTGTTTGTGAAAGGGAAGAAACAATTCAAGAGAAATTTCTTCAAGAAGAAGAATATTCTTTCACATGAATTTGAAAGTTCAGATGAGTCTGGGGATGAAGAGGTTAAGGAGATATAAAATTGCAGAGATCGTGGGGTAAATGTCTTGGTGGCGATTGTTTGTAGTTCTCAAAAAAAGGAAGAATATGACGTTGAAGAATAAGAGGAAATTGAAGGGAGAGTTGATATGGAAGCTGAATTGGAAGTAGATCTTGAAGAGATAGACATTTGGAGAGCCAAAACGAAGAAAGCCAACAATGTGGTTCATTATTCCAAACTCTATATGCAACAACAGGATGAAGAAAAGATTGAGATATTAGAAGAAATTGAAAGACTAAAATACTCAACACCAGAGAGATTAGAATATTTTGTTGAGCATAAGCTTAAAATTGGGGAACAAAAGAAGGAAATTGATTATTTGACTAACATAGGAAAAGAGTAGGTCAGATGTATCAACAAGCTTGAAGAAGAAGTGGTCAGTCAGTGATGAAAAATGAAGGATAAAAAAAAACTCTTGACCCCAAATTTGATATCAGAAAAGCTGGCCATTCAGAAGACAGAGAAGATAAAAGAGGAGGCTCGTAGTTCAGTGGGAGTGAAGCAGCAAGAATGCTCAAATTCTAAGGTTGATTCAGGGCTTGATAAGAAACAAAAATATGTGGTAGTTGATGTCAGACCGCAAGCACGCATCCCGAAATTAATGGTTGATTTGGGCAAAAAATATAATCAGAATATTCAGAGATCTCAAAGGGAAAATCATAGTGCTGATGTAACATGAAGGAATGAACCCTATATCAGGTGTTATTATTGTGGGAAGATGGGACATTAACAATATGGGTGTTCCATAGCCAAGAGATATAGAAGGGAATAGGAACAGAGGTGGCAGCCAAACAAAGAACAGTTTTCTAGAACATATTTTGAAGGACACTGTTTTTGGTGGGGAGGATTTGGGCACATGGCTAGGTACTACACTTCGATCATTCAGGGAAATGTGCCAAACCATAATCAAAATGTTCACAAGCAGCATATCAATAAACCTACAAGGGAGTTAAAAGTTCAGAACAGATTTGCAGCTCTGCAAGATGAAGCTGGTCCATCGCACTCTGAGAATGATCATGAGTCTCAATCTATACCGAGTATGGAGACAAAAATATGGGCCAAGAAAAAGAGAGCAGAGAAGGTAGTAGTTGCTGAAATTGCCCTTAAAGAATTAGATCGTTCTGGTGTGTGGATTCTTGATAGTGGTTTTACGTCTCTCATGAAAGTCAACAAGGATCTGGTTAGAGGCATAAAATATGACAAATAAGGAGTTTTCAAGTTTGGAAATGATGAAGGCCTGAAGATAATTGGATCAAGAAAGGCTAGGTTTGGGGGAAAAGAAATTAGACGTGTTGATGTCTTGGTTGTAGAAGGTCTCAGTCACAATTTTCTCAGTGTCAGTAAATTGTGTAACTCAGGACATTCTATACGGTTTACCAAGAAGACCTGTACTATCATGGGAAAAGATGGGGCATTTGTTCTACAAAGAAAAACGACAAAGGGAAATCATTACCTTGTAAGTGGGGAAAAAGATATATGTCTTTTATCCAGAGAGGAAGAAATCTAGCTATGGAATAAGAGACTTGGTCATCTATTCCAACCATCTATGGATGATCTAGTAAAGTGTGATGCTGCTAGAGACCTTCCCAAACTATCATGTGATCGTGCTCATACATGCGATTCTTTTCAGCATGGGAAGATCATCAGAATAACATATAGGCCAAAGGAAATGAAATCATCCAGAGTTATCGAATTGGTACATGCTGATATATTTGGACCTATTTCACCACAAGATATAATTGGGCAAAGGTACTATGTCCTTTTAATTGATGATTATAGCATAATGTCCTGGGTATTCATCATTACCCATAATACAAAGGTGTTCAGTTTCATAAAGCAGTATATGAGGGAATCAGAAAAGATGCTTGGGCAGAAAATTCTGAAGTTCATACTGATAACGGCACGGAATTCACAAAAAGTCATGTCGAAGACTATCTCGAGAAACATAGGATAAGACATCAAGTTTCATCAGTGAGAAATCCCCAACAGAATAGATTGGTTTAAAGGAGAAATAGGATCATCAATAACATGGGAAGAATGATTCTTATTGATGAAGACCTACCAGATAAATTTTGGAAGGAAGCAGATTTGACATCGGTCTATGTTTGGAATAGGTCTCTATTGTTTTCAAAGCAAGGGAAGACTCTGTATGAACTGTGGTATGGAAAGAATCCACATTCTTGTAGTGAAAAGAATACTTCGGTATATCAAGGTCACAATGGACTTCAGCTTGACATATAATGACAAATATCAGACAGAGTTATTGGGATATACTGATGCAGACTGGGACGGTTCGGCAGATGACAGGAAATCAACATCTGGAGGTTCATTCTATCTTGGAGGACTATGTATTTCTTGGTTAAGCAAGAAGAAATATTGCATTTCATTAAGCACCGCAGAAGATGAGTATATTGTGGCCACTCAAGCATGTATACAGTTATTATGGATGAAGCAACAGCTTGACAATATGGGAGTTGAAGTGAAGACTCCGATTGGAATCTAGTGTGATAACTCAAGTGCTATCAATCATAGAAAAAATATACTTCATCAGTCAAGGACAAAGCACATTGAGATCAAATATCATTTTATCAAGAAGAAAGTGGAGAAAGGGTGTGTGAGGTTGGATTATGTGCCTACAGAGTTCCAGGTTGCAGATATTTTGACAAAGGCCTTACCCAAGGAAGCATTCGAAATTCATCGACTGGATCTGGGAGTTCATTAAATTCACCACACATAAAATCGTGTGGATGTGAACCCTCCCCCTCTCCCCGAGGTATGATGTGTTTTTCCCTAATGTGCTGATATGTGTTCTCTACTATGTTACAGACTAAAAATGAGTGACCTTTGCGTTCGTTTATAAAGGGGGAGAACATAGTGATTGTTCAAGGGGGAGACATTGTGGCTATTTGAGAAATCATGACAGATATGGAAAGAAGGTGACCAGTGGAGCAGCCAGATGTGGGGAGAAATGAGAAAGGGGGAGATTTTTAAATTTGGCGATGCTAGAAGTGATCGATCAAAGAATAGATATCAAAAAAGATGAGGATCGTGATAAAAGCATAAGAGAAGAGTGGTGTTGGAATGTGGTATGAATATTTCCAAAAATTGGTATCAGTGAAGTATCAACAATTGGTATCAATTTGGCAATTGGTATCAGTTTGGTGTCAACAGAGGGTGTCAGAGTTGAAGTGATTCATTAATGAACTTTTCATTTACTCTTGTTTCTCATGCTGAACATTGCTCATGTGGGCTTAGAGTATGTGTTGAGTAAATCCTTGATTTCTATCAGAATCACAATGAGGCGAATGGTGGCCGAAGATTCAATGACGTATCTTTTTATGGAAGAGTTTTCACAAACCCAAAGAGGGAGATGAATCGTTATTTAAACATGTGTCAACCATATTTCAAAAATTCTTTATTTTCAATTGGTTTTTATTTCTATTTCAAATAAATTTGGTAACCAATGAATCATTATTTAAACATGTGTAAACCATATTTCAAAATTCAGTTGATTCTATTCGTTCCCTCAATTATAATGGATAGTCATTAACTATCATTTGTTATTATATTTCGGTATAAATCAATGTTTTGTTCAACATTAGATTTCAGAGAAACCTACTATGGTGTATTGATCACGCTATAGGATAAAGAATCCCATTTAACGTAAAATTAATATCATATCTATCAATATTAATAGAAAAGAAAATATATTATTCTATAAATACCTTGGTCAATAAATAATTCCCATTTTTGAAAATTTCATCCTCTAAATTTTAAAATTGGGCTCAGAAAAATCATTGAAAATATAACTTCAGAAAAAGAGTCAAAAAAAATTTCACAATAAAAGAAATAAATTTAAGTACAAGGTCACCTGAGATAACACATACTAGGATTACATGTAGTTAAATGTGGATATGGAAGAGAAAGAAACCATCATGTTATGATGGAGAGTGATTGAAAAAATGATCAAACGAATGTTAACAATCTTTAAACCACAAAATTGTGATCGGTAAATGGTCTTTGATTTCCCAGTAGGAAAAGTAAATTTAAAACGTTTTTAAGGACCTTTTCATTATGTTGAATAATTTATTAACTACAAAGAATAAGAACATTATGAAATATTCTTACATGACATGCAGAGTTCTATCCCTTAATAAATATGTTGGGAAAAAATCCATCAAGGTATCATTGACGCATTTTTGAGGTGATTGTGTTTGTTGACAAAGTGGACATCTGAGTGGTGATTGTTGACAAAGCAAAATAATGACATACGAATTTGTTTACAAAGATGATTTCATGATGGAATGTTGAGTTCAAGAGGAGAGGTCAACGATCCATGTTTTATTCAAGAACATCGACAGGAGGAATGGATGATCTGGAGGCGGTACAAAAGAACAGATACAAGGTGGCACCATTTTACAGTGTTTTCCAAATTTTGGAGACTGAAAATCGTCAAATGAAGGCATGTGGTTTTTGGAAAATGGACTTGCGCGCCGTGTAGATGAAGGCTTGGAAACTTGCGCTCCATATGTTTTTCAAGATCAGATCATCAAAATATGCCAAAGGGATAAGTTTCGCGCATGTATTGGTGGTGTCGTGAAAGTGACTTGCGCGCCATGAAAGAGACTTGTGCGCCATTGCCTTGGAAGCTTGAGAACTTGCACGCCTATGGTTTTTCAAGATCAGAAGATCAAAATATGGCAAAGGAAAGAGGTTCGTGCAAGTTTGGAATTAGGTCGCACAAGTGACTTGCAGGAGAAGAGATCTGCGTGCCGAGACTTGCTCGTCGAGGTGAGAGTTGCGCGCCATCGCGCAGGGGTGACCAAATACCTATAAATACTGGACCACCGCTCTTCATTCTTTACAAGAGTTCAACACTTTGAGAAATCAGAGCTCCCGTCGCACAGTTGTGTTGGTCGCGCAAGTGGTGTGTGATCGCACGGGTGGAGTTGGGCGCCAGTGTGAGGAGTTGCGCGCTATTGTGAGAAGTTGCGCGCCGGTTGGACGTTGTGTGCAAATATTGGTTTGGACATAAAAGGAAGAGAGTTGTGCAAATTTGGAGTTGGGTAAGCTTGTGTCGCGCAAGTTTCTGAGGTGGACTTGTGCACCCTTTGTTACTTGCGCGCTGATACTTGCACGCCGAGATTGAATTCTTCGCCAAGTAAGGTTTATTTCCAGCAGTGATTTTCGGGCTGCGTGGAAGCAAGATGTTTTCCTGATACCTTCGTTGAAAATAGAGATTCTCTTTGGGTGAAAATTGGGCTTCAAAAGAGCATCTAATTACATAGGAAGATGCATTACTTCATGCAAATGAAGAGACCTACAGGTCTATAAGCTGTGAGTGGATCCTTTCCGACGCAGTGAGCAAAGGAAGAGGAAGAAGGTGATCCTCTCCACCAGCAGTGAGCTAGAGAGAGAGAACCGGGGAGTGACCCTTGGGAAAGCAGTGAACTGACCCTAAACCTTGTAAATTCAGTGATCCTCGGACAGAGTGACTGTGCCCGAACTTTGTAATCCAGATCTTGTGAATAATAGCGGAATTTGGTACGACCGGAAACTTGTTGCACTACTGGAAATGAGGTTTATACCAACGCTAGTATGCCAACGGTTTAACTAAACCATTGGGATATGATGATAAAAATTACCATCCCCAACGGTTTATGTAAACCGTTGGAAAATCTACATATTTTTTCCCCTTCCCCCACGGTTTCAAGAAACCATTGGAAAACATCCCCATTTTATCCCTTATCCCAACGGTTCTGGTCCACATTTGCCAACGGTTTTCTAAAACCGTTGGCAAACATCCTCATTTATCCCTATACCAACGGTTTAAAAAAACCGTTGGCATACTTTTTCTCCCAAAAATATACCTGGTTGACACTAAAATCGTGCTCCACGCACCATTTTTCCCAAAATCTCGACGCGAAACCAGAACTAACCCTAAACCCGAGCACGACGCACCCATCTGGAAGATTTTTCCCAAAATCTCGACGCGAACTCTACTTCCCAACCGGCTCTCAACGCGATCCCTACATCCCAGTGTGACAGGTCTGGTTTCGCAACGATTTGTTCTTCTGCTTTAATGGTACGTGTGACTTCATTTATTTTTCATTTTGTTGGTCCATTTCTTTGCAATGTAGTGTGTATTATAATTCCCTTACAAACACAAGGATTATATCATTTTAGGTTGTTGTTGAAACCCAACTTCCCTATCTTCTCTCAAGGTTTCTCACTCTACTTTCCAACAGGGATCTCTGATTCAAGTAATTTTTGTTCATTCGCTTTAAATCGGTAAGCCTGCCTTTATTTATTTTATATTTTTTGGTTCCATTCCGCTGCAATGTATAGTCTATTAGGATCCCCTTATGAACACAAGCAATATATCAATTTAGGCTTCAGTTTTGTTGTGATTTATCTGTATAGAATCATTTTGATTGATATTTAAGGGGTCAATATGAGGTGGGGAGGAGGGGGATGTGCTGGAGGGGGGAGGGGGGATGGGCAGGGGTGAGGTGAGGAGGAGGGGGGGATGGGCAGGGGCGGGGGGGTGGCTGTGCAGGTGGGGGAGGGGGGGATGTGCTGGGGGTGAGAAAATATGAGAGATGGGGGATGAACGATCATCCATGTGGATGGAAGCACCAATACATCAACGACTATAAAAACCTGCCCTATGAGTGCCTCAACACATTATGATCTTAAAGCCACTCTATCTTAAGTGCTCATTCAACTAGAGGGGTGTTTCACTCATCCAGATCTCCTATTAGATCACTAATCCCATCTAAATATAGTCAAAAAATCGAGATAACTAGATCAACACTTAGTTCCAATGCCTGATCTATGATATCACTGTGTCTCCTACTCGGACCAGAGTCCTGACCAGAAACATCCTCAAACCTCACGACCAAATTCCAACCAAACCTGGGATAATCCATCCTTCAAACCACTGTCCAATTAGCTAATCTAGAAGCATCTATCAACTCACATAAAGCAAATCACATACCCTCTCCATGGTCCCTAGGATATTATCGTCTAAAAAACACTATTGGATCTCTTTGACCCACCTTAGGGCCAAACCAAAACACGAGGCTCCCATGGTCCTCAGTGTGACAATATTATGTGATTTCCAACTATAGCATTCTATGGTGAACCCAAAATCTTGGCCCATTCCATTAAAAAACCCCCCCAAATAGGAAAAATTCCACAATAAGAACATGACACCCTATGCGGGGTTCCTCTACTACATCCAAAGAACAAGATACACCCAGTGCAAAAATATCCCAAATGCCCCTCAGTGGCCTCCAACTGATCATCGATCAACAACGTCTCCAACTGATCATCGATCAACAATGCACCCAATGGGAAATCTAAAAGAAATTAACACCTAATGAATTCTCAATGGTCCTCATGACAATCATAAAAGTTTTACCCTATAAGGGCTCTATAGTACACTATTGACTAGTCCACATGGACATTTTCAATTAACAGCTATAGAAACCACTGGTCACTCAATCAGTAACAAGCCCACTATGGTATCCTCAAGAGTCCCTTAAACACATATAAATATCTTAAGGAAATACGACCATAACTTATATCCCACAACATCATCCCATCCCAAAGGATTCAATAGCTCCAATCCTAAAAAAAGGAGGTAATCGTCAACTGTTCTAACCTTGAGAAATAGGTACCAACATGTTAGGATAAAACAAGATCTTATAATATATACTAATTAATTATACTTTTCAGGATCCGTATGAAAGAATATTGAACAAAACTGGATGATAATTCACAATCCATTCCAACTAACGTCTCATAACCCTCACACATGATTCTCATCTCACAACCCAACTTGCTAGAGGATTCTGAATCAAATCCTTGAATAAACCCTGATAAATAATTCTCTTAGTCCAAAACACCATAAATAACACATTCAAACATAGAAATTATTCCACCATGGAAATTTATATCAACAGTTGATCAAAATTGAATACTCATAATTCGAATTCTGACTTCAGGGTTAAAATAGGGTAAGCATAACAAGGAGAAAAAAGTACACAACCTGTACTTCAAGTACATGATATATAACCCAAAATGTCCCCTTGTTCCATGTGACATAGACCGCTCAGTGTGTACTTTTCCAAAGTAAAGATCATGTGTGCCGGTATATGATGTTTACCCCCCACCTGGGTACATTCACATACAATGCCCCACATAGCATGAAAAATTCCCTACCATAGATTTATACCCTATATGGTCATCTGCCACTAGCACACCCTGAGTAACCACTACATGGCGTGTAACCCACCCACTTGTATAAAACGTTCAGTTCCCAAAACCCATCTTTCCCTAGTTTGAAGAACACATGATGTGTGTTCTCAAAAATACACATAATGTACACGAGTTCTCCCAAAACCCATCTTTCCCTAGTATGAAGAACACAACCATCTGCCACTAAGTCCACACGTTACACCGTCAATCCCACAACTCATAATGTATCCTCCTAAGGTACCACAAGATTCAAAAAAGTGGTATTTAATTCACCCAAAAAACCATATCAATCTGGTTTATAATTAACATCGGGATATCCAAAATTAATGAATTTTTTTCCAAATCAACATCCACATATATAACAACATCATTTCCTATCGACCATCCTTGAATTGTGTTACCTCCAACCAACGATTCTTGCATTACTAAGAATTCGATATCCAACTATTGGTCATTATTTACATGGTACACAAATGATTACTTGATAAATAATGGATCAAAACCAATCACTGATTATTCCTCGGATGCATTCACCGATCATCAATCCAACAACCTCATCAATGGAAATTCCACTTCTGAAATTCTTTCTATAGGATCCCTTGTTTTCCTACAGAGAGCATCTAAAACAAAATTTCATTTCTCAAGGGAATAATACATCGCAGAATCAAATGTCTGTAGATTCTATAACCAATGTCACTAATGTATACTCATGTATCACTAATAATGTCTTTAATATAAGAAACATTGTTTTTGTGTATATGAAAAATTTATCACTAAAGAGATAATAGTGAAAAAATATAAGATCATAGACTGTAAACGCCAACTCCATGTCATTCGTAAGGTAATTCTTCTCATGGGGTTGTAGTTGATGAAATTCATAATCCATAACCTAATTCCTTTACATTAAAATAGCTCCAAAACACATATATGATAGATCGAAGTAAGTCGACTATCCAATCACATGCTTTAGAAGTATTAGGTTTGTAATTATCTTTAACATCTTCTTTATCTCTAGGAAGGCCTCTTCAAACTGTTCTGACCACTCAAACATAACTACATTCATTGTAATCCTAGTCATAGTCATTTATAAAGGGGAAATATCTAAATGAACCATATGTAAAACCCGACTAAACAAGGAAAACCATAATCTCAAACATGTTTCTTGTGACTTCTCATGACATCACAACCGATAAATTCTTTGGGTCCACATAAATTCCCACATTAGAGATTACGTGCCAAAGAAAACATACTTTATGGAAGCATAAGTGACACTTTGAGATCTTATAAATCATACAATGTGGTCAAAGTGTACCAAACAAAATCTATAGGTGTCAAATGTGTATCTCTATGGCTGGTGAGTATATAAGGATATCATCAACAAGCACCCCAATGAATGAGTTGAGATATGCATGGAAGATCCCATCCATGAGATCTATGAACACCATTGGATTCCTTTTAAACATGAAAGGAAAGACAAGATATGTATGGAAGATCCCTTAATAATTTTCACACCATTTGTAATACTAAATCATATATATACATTCATAAAACTAATCAATTCATGTCATTAAAAAGTTCCACATGTCTCATTAATGCTAACTAAAAAATGGCAAGGATCAATATTTTCCCTCATGTACCTCTTAATTACCTCTACACAAGTGGTAATTTACCGCTATGAAAATAGTAAATTATCTTCACACATGTCTTTTCCAACCCAACTTATTTATATGTATCCACCACTTTTACCCTTATGCAACTACTATAATTCCAAACATCATCAGTTTAGCATCTACAACCTTTTCAACTCAACTCAAGGACTTCTATAACACTCAAAATACTCTCAAAACAACATGATATATACTAAATAGAATTTTTTTTACACGTAAAATAGTTGTTTTTAATTCTTTAAATTCTACCTCACCAACAATTATCAAAATTACAAATAATTCTACATTGAGGCTATCCAACCAAGGTATATAAGAAGAAATACATAGTCTCCATTCCATTTATGATGGAATCAAACTCAGAAACTCTAGAACATCTTTACACACACGTTTAAAGATTCTTATATATTCCATAATGACAAAAAATATAATCATACATGGCTACTTAAATCCACTCACCCCTTTGTAATGGTTGTCAATACCACAACACACCTCTAAATTCAATATGTGTTCTCATTTATTTCACATCCCAACAAGCACCTCAAAAATATATTGTTCAATGTATAAAACTCTCCCTTTATCCTTGACATTGACAATACCCCCTTTCTAAACACATTAATTATAATAAAAAGGGAAAAAAATTATTCGAATACCTATTGTTTCATATTTTTAATGATGGTTAGATAATTATAGATTTCATGATTTTGAACACTTTCAAATCCTTTTAACATGGTTTCCTTCCTAAAAATGGATGAACCCACTTTATCATCATCATGGTAGTTTATATACTCAATGATGAGAATATTATCTTGTCATACAGTAGTGAAATCCTCTTCTAACTTCACCAATATTTTATTATTTCAATTCCCTACATGTTAGTAAACATAAAATTAATGGGGATAGGGAGGGACACTTTTCTCTTTAATTATTCTGGGAATGTTGATAGATGTATCCCTATTGAGATCTTCCATACTTCCCAAAT
Organism: Viscum album; assembly: GCA_963277665.1. Taxonomy (NCBI): domain Eukaryota; kingdom Viridiplantae; phylum Streptophyta; class Magnoliopsida; order Santalales; family Viscaceae; genus Viscum; species Viscum album. Next base: position 1,020,773,717 of record OY728165.1, read on the forward strand.
TTATCACCAGGATAATCCTTAATCCTCTTTTCCTAATTGTATCATCATTTATCATTATAGAAAACCTGATGTTCTCACTTTTCTCAATAGGATTATTGTGTGGAACCTCTTTTACTGAATGTGAAACAAAGTGAAATGAAACCTTATATTCTAGCTTATTATTCTTCATCTTTTCCTTTTATCTTGATAGGAATGTCATACAGTCCATTGTAACATGGCCGGTTACCTTTCATTCTCTTAAACATTAGGTTTTCCTTATTTCATTTCCTCATAAAAAACATTTTGTTCTTTAATTAGATCTCTATTTTTTATCGTGTAATTTTGAATAGATTTTATACTTCTTATTCGTCTCTTCTAATGTTTAGAAATAATTGGAGGCTTTTTTTAGACTTCTCACCTATATGTTTCTACATTCTGGTATTATTTCCATTTCTCACAAAATTTATTATTTTTCTTGGATTTATCCCATACATTCCTTCTAGATCTATGTTAATCACATATTCTTATAATAATTAAAGTATTTGTGCCAAAACAATCCCACAGCACCAATTGTTACCCTTGATGCTTTGATCTTGGAACATATTAGTGAGTCTATATAAGAAATTATACTTTATTTTTAGGCATCATGCAACCTTTATTTAGTCTTCTCCCAAGGCAATATTCTAGGGTTTCTTTAACTTGAATCTTCCTTTATGTTGGAGTAAACTTATCAAACATTCTTTTATCCCAAACACCATTTGTTTTTTTATTAGAATCTATAATTTTAGAGAAAACAGAATCAGTGTGATTTGAAAAATTAATAGTTTTGTACCTTTTCCTTTGGGATATCCTTCTTTGAAAACATGTATAATTTACCCTGACTCTCTCATTCCCTATCATAATCTTATCTAATATTCCTGAATGTATTTTCAGGATTAACCCATCATGATTGTGCCTCACTCAATTATTTCTCTTTTATAATAATATTATCATTATGTTCATTCATGGTAGGGTTGGATATCATGTTATAATATGATAACATCATTATCACTCAAGTAAGGGTACTTCCAACAACTTATCTCACTCAAGGTGTTGTCATTCCTTAAGATATATCACTATACTTGTTAGAATTTGACACCCAACATGTGTATGGAATAACAAGGTCATTTGGTCCATATCATAGCTCACAAAGTAGTGTACCACCATGAGGACTATGATCCCATGTGATAAATGGTTAATATTTATGATTCTCCCTATGGATCATCATTCAATTTTCAATGGATACAAAAATCATTTATGGATGGTATATACTAAAATTCATGTAGTAATCTACTGGATTGTCATGGTGGATTATCTGAATGTTTGTATTACAGATTGGGGATATAATGTTACCTTGTTATCTTATCCTCTTAGAATATGATAGAAATTTCCCAAAGTGAGCCCAACAGATGATGTAAATGATTCATAACCGCTGACAAACACCATGTTGGATGTCATCATAGAAGATCCCCTTGAAAATTAGGAGTGTGATCTCTCATGAATCAAGTAAATAACTATCACCATGTTATAATCATCATAGTGTAAATCTCCTTCTATGTTAGTATATAGAAAGATTAAATTCATGGAGAAAATACCAACTTTATCCTGGTGTAATCAAAAACAAATAACCGTTATCTGATCAATCAGATTGAGGTAGGGGATTCTTCATATATGAGTTATAAACTAGAATTTCCAATATCCCGCTCCCTATTTGATCAAAAAGACAACATTTTTTTGGTTCTTGGTCTCTCTACCACATCATTATGTGAACCATGCCAGGGGAAGGGATGTGAGTAAGCCTTTAAAAATGGATGATTATTTCTCAGTGTTTTTTGTGTGATTGCAGCTGAGTTTTTGTTAGGTTTTTGTGTTTGCAGGTTGCATTTTCCCTGAAACACATAAAATGAGTGTGTTTTTGTGTGTTTGTACACTGCAGTGTATCACACAAAATGAGTTTACAGGATGCATTTGAAACATATAATGAGTTTGCAGGCTGCAGTTGAAACACACAGAATATGTGAGTTTGCAGGGATCTGAAACACAGAGTTTTGCAGCCTGCACTTGAAACACACAGAATGTGTGCTTTTACAGGGATGTGGTTTTTGTAGCCTGCAGTGGATTGCAGGCTGCTGCTTGCAGTTGATTGCAGGCTGCTGCTTTTAAAATAATGGGGTTTTATGCCAACGGTTTCTAAACCGTTGGTATAACCTGCTGTTTTTTCCAACGGTTCAGCTTAACCGTTGGTAAAACAGAAACTCTGTGCTGCTGTTTTTTCCAACGGTTCAGCTGAACCGTTGGTAAAACAGAATAATAGGTTCCAACGGTTCATATGAACCGTTGGGAACTGAAATGGTTATAGCCTTTTGCCAACGGTTTAAGGTAAACCGTTGGTATAAGTCTTTCCAAACGGCTCACATACCAACGGTTAATCAAACCGTTGGGATAAGATTTCCCAACAGCTTTGGGGCCTTTCCCAACGGTTTCCAACCGTTGGGAAAAAATGAATTTCCAGTAGTGTTGGCGTATGATCCTTGGACGTAGCCCTTAGCGGTGAACCAAGTAAAAATTGATGTGTCTTGTGCATGCTTTACCTTCTGTTTATATTTTTCAATAGGAAAGTGTGAGAAGAGTGTTTTTCTTAACAGCGAAACAAGATCAGAACGCGCTTTAATTTTGAATTAGTCATACCCTGATTCACCCCACCTCTCAGGGTACTCTGCCTAGTGGACCTAACAATTGGTATCAGAGGGAAAAGGTGAAATTAGTTCTTCTCTAAATGGAGGTCACTAATCATAAAGTGATTCCGATCTTCGATGGAAACAATTTTCAGCTATGGAAGAATCAGATGCAACACTACTTCCGATCTTTAGGAATGGATGTGTTCACAGCAGCAATGCATGGTATAACAGCTAACATCAACAGTGGTGCATTATCAGAAGCTGATCATAGAGAGCTGGATGCTGATGCCGAAGCTATCAATTACGTAGGGAGATCCCTATCCAATCCTATATACACGAAGGTGATGTCATGAAAAACGTCACATACCATGTGGTAAAATCTTTTGAATATATATGAAGGGGATACAAAGGTCAGAGAGGCAAAGCTACAGGTGTTGTGGAACAAATATTAAGATCTGAAAATGAACCTGAATGAGTCTGTTGATGCATTCTTTGACAGGGTAAACATTGTTGTGGAAGATATGCGAGGTCTTGGAGAAGCCATTTAAGACATAAAGATCTTAAAGCACATCTTCAAGAAACTTCCACCTCGGTTCAATCCGAAAGTTTTAGTACTAAAAGATAAAGATCCAAAAGAGCTGACAGTAGACAATTTTCATAGTACCTTGGTTGCATATGAACTGGGGAACGATGATAATAAGGTTGTGGAAAAGGGGAATTCCAAATAGGTGGCTTTCAAGGCCATGAAGAAACTCACCATTGAAGATTCTCAAGAAGAATAAGAGACAGATGAGGTGATGTCATTCCTTTCTTCAAATCAGCAAAGAGGAAGAGGAAAGTTTAAAGGGAAACTTCCACTAACATGCTTTTGATGTGGAAAGGTTGGTCATCTTGCGGAAATATGCCCAAAGAGGTTTCAATATAATGATAATGATGATGATAAAGTTGAAATTCCCATGAAGAAGACTTCATTGTTTGTGAAAGGGAAGAAACAATTCAAGAGAAATTTCGTCAAGAAGAAGAATCTTCTTTCACATGAATTTGAATGTTCAGATGAGTTTGGGGATGAAGAGGTTAAGGAGATATAAAATTGCAAAGATCATGGGGTAAATGACTTGGTGGTAATTGTTGGTTGTTCTCAGAAAAAGAAAGAAGATGACGTTGAAGAATAAGAGGAAATTGAAGGGAGAGTTGATATGGAAGCCGAATTGGAAGTAGCTCTTGAAGAGATAGACATTTGGAGAGCCAAAACGAAGAAATACAATAATGTGGTTCATGATGCCAAACTCTATATGCAACAACAGGATGAAGAAAAGTATGAGATATTAGAAGAAATTGAAGGACTAAAATACTCAACACCAGAGAGATTAGAATATTTTGTTGAGCATAAGATTAAAATTGGGGAACAAAAGAAGGAAATTGATTGTTTGACTAACACATGAAAAGAGCAGGTCAGATGTATCAACGAGATTGAAGAAGAAGCGGTCAGTCTGTGATGAAAAATGAAGGATCAAGAAAAACTCTTGACCCCAAATTTGATATCAGAAAAGTTGGCCATTTAGAAGACAGAGAAGATAAAAGAGGAGGCCCGTAGTTCAGTGGGAGTGAGGCAGCAAGAATGCTCAAATGCTAAGGTTGATTCAGGGCTTGATAAGAAACAAAAATATGTGGTAGTTGATGTCATACCGCAAGCACGTATCCCGAAATTAAAGGTTGATTTGGGCACAAAAGATAATCAGAATATTCAGAGATCTCAAAGGGAAAATCGTAGTGCTGATGTAACATGAAGTAATTCACCCTATATCAGGTGTTATTATTGTGGGAAGATGGGACATTCACAATATGAGTGTTCCATAGCCAAGAGATATAGAAGGGAACAGGAACAGAGGTGGCAGCCAAACAAAGAATAGTTTTCTAGAACATATTTTGAAGGACACTGTTTTTGGTGAGGAGGATTTGGGCACATGGCTAGGTACTACACTTCGATCATTCAGGGAAATGTGCCAAACCAGAATCAAAATGTTCACAAGCAGCATATCAATAAACCTACAAGGGAGTTAAAAGTTCAGAACAGATTTGCAGCTCTGCAAGATGAAGCTGGTCCATCGCACTCTGAGAATGATCATGAGTCTCAATATATACCGAGTATGGAGACAAAAATATGGACCAAGAAGAAGAGAGCAGAGAAGGTAGTAGTTGCTTAAATTTCCCTTAAAGCATCAGATTGTTCTGGTGTGTGGATTCTTGATAGTGGTTGTACGTCTCTCATGAAAGGCAACAAGGATCTGGTTATAGGCATAAAATATGACAAATAAGGAGTTGTCAATTTTGGAAATGATGAAGGCCTAAAGATAATTGGATCAATAAAGGCTAGGTTTGGGGAAAAAGAAATCAGACGTACTAATGTCTTGGTTGTAGAAGGTCTGAGTCACAATTTTCTCAGTGTCAGTAAATTGGGTAACTCGGGACATTCTATACGGTTTACCAAGAAGACCTGTACTATCATGGGAAAAGATAGGGCATTTGTTCTACAAGGAAAAATGACAAAGCGAAATCATTACCTTGTTAGTGGGGAAAAAGATATATGTCTTTTATCCAGAGAGGAAGAAATCTAGCTATGGCATAAGCGACTTGGTCATCTATGCCAACCATCTATGGAAGATCTGGTAAAGTGTGATGCTGCTAGAGACCTTCCCAAACTATCACATGATCGTGCTCAAACATGCGATTCTTTTCAGCATGGGAAGATCATCAGAATAACATATAGGACAAAGGAACATAAATCATCCAGAGTTGTCGAATTGGTACATGCTGATATATGTGGATCTATTTCACCACAAGATATAAATGGGCAAAGGTACTATGTCCTTTTAATTGATGATTATAGCAGAATGTCTTGGGTATTCATCATTACCCATAATACAAATGTGTTCAGTTGCATAAAGCAGTATATGAGGGAATCAGAAAAGATGATTGGGAAGAAAATTCTGAAGTTCGTACTGATAACGGTACGGAATTCACAAAAATTCATGTCGAAGACTATCTTGAGAAACATAGGATAAGACATCAAGTTTCATCAGTGAGAACTCCCCGACAGAATAGAGTGGTTGAAAGGAGAAATAGGATCATCAACAACATGGGAAGAACGATGCTTATTGATAAAGACCTACCAGAGAAATTTTGGAAGGAAGCAGTTTTGACATCGGTCTATGTTTCGAATAGGTCTCTATTGTATTCAAAGCATGGGAAGACTCCGTATGAACTGTGGTATGGAAAGAATCCACATTCTTGTAGTGAAAAGAATACTTCGGTATATCAAGGGAACAATGGACTTCGTCTTGACATATAATGACAAATCTCAGATAGAGTTATTGGGATATACTGATGCAGACTAGGCCGGTTCAGCAGATGACAGGAAATCAACATCTGGAGGTTCATTCTATCTTGGAGGACTATGTATTTCTTGGTTAAGCAAGAAGAAAGATTGCATTTCATTAAGCACCGCAGAAGATTAGTATATTGTGGCCACTCAAGCATGCACACAGTTATTATGGATGAAGCAACAGCTTGACAATATGGGAGTTGAAGTGAAGACTCCGATCGGAATCCAGTGTGATAACTCAAGTGCTATCAATCATAGAAAAAATCCAGTTCATCACTCAAGGACAAAGCACATTGAGATCAAATATCATTTTATCAAGAAGAAAGTGGATAAAGGGCTTGTGAAGTTGGAGTATGTGCCTACAGAGTTCCAGGTTGCAGATATTTTGACAAAGGCCTTACCCAAGGAAGCATTCGAAATGCATTGAATGGATCAGGGAGTTCATTAAATTCACCACAAATAAATTCGTGTGGATGTGAACCCTCCCCCTCTCCCCGAGGTATGATGTGTTTTTCCCTAATGTGATGATATGTGTTCTCTACTATGTTACAGACTAAAAATGAGTGACCTTTGGGTTTGTTTACAAAGGGGGAGAACATAGTGATTGTTCAAGGGGGAGACAGTGTGGCTATTTGAGAAATCATGAAAGATATGGAAAGAAGCTGACCAGTGGAGCAGCCAGATGGGTGGAGAAATGAGAAAGGGGGAGATTTTTAAATGTGGTGATGCTAGAAGTGATCGATCAAAGAATAGATATCAAAAACGATGAGGATCGTGATAAAAGCATAAGAGAATAGTGGTGTTGGAATGTGGTATGAATATTTCCAAAAATTGGTATCAGTGAAGTATCAACAATTGGTATCAATTTGGAAATTGGTATTAGTTTGGTGTCAACATAGGGTGTCAGAGTTGAAGTGATTCATTTATGAACTTTTCATTTACTCTTGTTTCTCATGCTGAACATTGCTCACGAGGGCTTAGAGTATGTGTTGAGTAAATCCTTGATTTCTATCAGAATCACAATGAGGCGAATGGTGGCTGAAGATTCGACGACGTATCTTTTTGTGGAAGAGTTGTCAAAAACCCAAAGGGGGGGATGAATCATTATTTAAACATGTGTCAACCATATTTCGAAAATTCTTTATTTTCAATTGGTTTTTATTTCCATTTCAAATAAATTTGGTAACCAATGAATCATTATTTAAACATGTGTGAACCATATTTCAAAATTCAGTTGATACTATTTGTTCCCTCAATTATAATGGATAGTCATTAACTATCATTTGTTATTATATTTCGGTATAAATCAATGTTGTGTGCAACATTAGATTTCAGAGAAACCTACTATGGTGTATTGATCACGCTATCGGATAAAGAATCCCATTTAACGTAAAATTAATATCATATCCATCAATATTAATAGAAAAGAAAACATATTATTCTATAAATACCTTGGTCAATAAATAATTCCCCTTTTTGAAAATTTCATCCTCTAAATTTTAAAATTGGGCTCAGAAAAATCATTGAAAATATAACTTCTGAAAAAGAGTCAAAAAAATTTTCACAATAAAAGAAATAAATTGAAGTACAAGGTCACCCGAGATAACACATACTAGGATTACATGTAGTTAAATGTGGATATGGAAGAGAAATAAACCATCATGTTATAATGGAGAGTGATTGAAAAAATGATCAAACGAATGTTAACAATCTTTAAACCACAAACTTGTGATCGGTAAATGGTCTTTGATTTCCCAGTAGGAAAAGTAAATTTAAAACGTTTTTAAGGACCTTTTCATTATGTTGACTAATTTATTAACTACAAAGAATAAGAACATTATGAAATATTCTTACATGACATGCAGAGTTCCATCCCTTAATAAATATGTTGGGAAAAATCCTTCAAGGTATCATTGAAGCATTTTTGAGGTGATTGTGTTTGTTGAAAAAGTTGACATCTGAGTGGTGATTATTGACAAAGCAAAACAATGACATACGAATTTGTTGACAAAGATGATTTCATGATGGAATGTCAAGTTCAAGAGTTGAGGTCAACAATCCATGTTTTATTCAAGAACATCGACAAGAGGAATGCAAGATCTGGAGGCGGTACAAAAGAACAGATACACGGTGGTGCTGTTTTCCAGTATTTGCCAAATTTTTGGGCCTGAAAATCATCAAATGAAGGCATGTGGTTTTTGGAAAATGGACTTGCGTGCCATGTAGATGAAGGCTTGGAAACGTGTGCGCCATATTTTTTCATGATCAGATCATCAAAATATGCCAAAGGGATAACTGTCGCGCAAGTATTGGTGGTGTCGCCCAAGTGACTTGCGCGCCGTGAAAGAGACTTGCGCACCGATGCCTTGGAAGCTTGAGAACTTGCGCGCCTATGGTTTTTCAAGATCAGAAGATCCAAATATGGAAAAGTAAAGAGGTTCGTGCATGTTTTTAATTAGGTTGTGCAAGTGACTTATAGGAGAAGAGATCAGTGTGCCTAGACTTGCGCGTCGAGGTGAGAGTTGCGAGCCGTCGCGCAGGGGTGACCAAATGCCTATAAATATTGGACCACCCCTCTTCATTCTTTACAGGAGTTCAACACTTTGAGAAATCAGAGCTCCCTTCGTGCAGGTGTGGTGGTCGCACAAGTGGTGTGTGATCGCGCAGGTGGAGTTGCGCGCTAGTGTGAGGAGTTGCGTGCTGGTGTGAGAAGTTGCGCGCCGGATGGCCGTTTTGCACCAATATTGGTTTGGGCGTAAAAGGAAGAGAGTCGCACAAATATGGAGTTGGGGAAGCTTGTGTCGCGCATGTTTCTGAGGTAGACTTGTGCGCCCGTTGTGACTTTCGCGCCGATACATGCACGCTGAGATTGAATTGCGCACCAAGTATGGTTTATTTCCAGTAGTGATTTTCGGGCTGTGTGGAATCTAGAAGTTTTCCCGATACCTTCGGTGTAAAGAGAGATTCATCTATGGGTGAAAATTGGGCTTTAATAGAGCATCTACTTACAGAGGAAGATGTATTACTTCATGCAAATTAAAAGACCTACAGTTCTATAAATTGTGAGTGGATCCTTTCCAACGCAGTGAGCAAAGGAAGAGGAAGGAGGTTATCCTCTCCACCGGCAGTGAGCCAGAGAGAGAGAACCAGGGAGTGACCCTTGGGAAAGCAATGAGCTGACCCTAAATCTTTTAAAGGAAGTGATCTTGGGACAGAGTGAATGTGCCCGAACTTTGTAATCCACATCTAGTGAAGAATAGTGGAATTTGGTATGACCAGCAACTTGTCGGTGTATGCTCCTTGGACGTATCCCTTAGCGATGAACCAAGTAAAAATTTCTGTGTCCTGTGCATGCTTTACCTTCTGTTTATATTGTGCAACAGGAATGTGAGAGAAGAGTGTTTTACATAACAGTGAAACAATATCAGAACGCACTTTAATTTTGAATTAGTCATACCCTGATTCACCCCCCTCTCAGGGTTCTCAGCCTAGTGGACCTAACAAAATATCTACCTCAAACTTATATTCTCATGAAATGATGAGTATTCAATATGACTTGTTCACACCAAAAGCACAAGAATCAACATAAAAAAAATCACATATTCCCCAAATGAATAAATATCCATTCATCATGTCTTGAAACATTATCCAAAAAAAATTGTACAAGATTAGATAACCCCAATATTTTATTCCATTATAAATAAAAATACTACTCTTAATATCTAAAATTCAACAAACATTACCCAAAGATCATCGAAGACAATTAAATACACAATTATCCTTAATATTCGTCAAATTTTTCCAAACTATGATTGAAACTATAAAACTCAAAAGGATTTTTTCATAAAGTCTTCCATGATAAGTCTTAACATTTATCACCAAATAACATCAACTAATCACAGAGTATCAAACATAAATGTAATTAACCTTGTTACATATTTTCCTTGATAGTTTAATCATTTCCATAAATAACCCAAATCTCCATTTGTCCTCAATAAAAACATAGATTGGTATAAAATAAAATTCAACAATTACTCCTCAAATAAAATCCAATAGAATTCTATTTTACATTGGCATATTGTGTTTCCAAAAGAGTCACTACGAGAAAACCGTCGTTTAGCGGCGGTTTTTTCGCGGCGGTTTTAAATACCGCCGCGAAATGCGTTTCGGGCTGGCATTTCGCGGCGGTTTTTAAAACCGCCGCGAAAAAACCGCCGCTAAACGGCAAAAAAAAAAAAATTTAAAAGTTTTTTTTTATTTTTTTTTAATTTTATTCAAGGATTAGCGGTAGTTTTTTAAAAAACCACCGCGAAATAGCGGCGGTTTCGGTAAAACCGCCGGGAAATAAAATGAAAAAAAATAAAAAAACGTGAGAAACCCCAAAAACACTAAAACGATCATAACTTTTGATCCGGGCGTCCGTTGAAGCGCCACGACCAGTCAAATCAAAGCTCATGAAGAGATATAGAGGCACATATAATCAAAACCGTGAGACGTTCTAAGGTGTGGACGATATTAGAGTTATAAAAAAGTTGAAAAAAGTTCTCCAACTTCAAATGGCCATAACTTTCCCTTCGGGTGTCCGTTTGGGCTCTACCACATATCAAATCGAAGCCAGCGAAGAGAGCTACGCACAAGTTTGACAATAGCTAGCTTCTGTCAGGTTTTTCGACCCCAAAAACTCCTCCGAAGGCCACCAAAACCCTGTTTCTGTCACCGGTGTCCCGTCGAACTTGTCTTCAAACGGACCTAACTTTCGATCCGCATGTCAATTAGGCCTCCTCCACCTACCAGATCATAGATCGTTCCATGAGCTTCAGTTTGACTGGTTGCGGTGCCCACATGCACTCATAGATCATATGTTATGGACTTTTTAGTGGGTATCGGGTGTGTTATGTTTTTCAATGCCTCGTTTCTAGCACCCGTTCCCCGTCAGCTTTTTTTTAAATGGTCGTAACATCCGATCCGCCTGTCCATTCGGACTCTTTCACCTTTCAGGTTGAAGATCGTTTCGGGATCTTTGATTTGACAGGTCACAGATCTAAAACGGACTCTCGGATCTTAAGTTATCTCCGTTAATGTGAGTCCAATGTTTTTGTCTCTTTATGACCGTTTTGACGAGTTTTAACGGTAGCTCCATTTATTACTGTTTATTTGGGTTTCCATGACTTGTTATCTTTATCAATGGTTTTTTGTGGGTTATTATGATGATTATGTTGAATTATTAAGGAGTTTTCCAGAGTTGTCACGAGTTTTCATGCGTTCTCATTCTTTCTAATACCTCATTCTTCATATGCTTCTCCATCCTTTTTCATGCATTTTCATGATTTTTCATCCCTTATCACGTCTTTTCATACTTTTTCATGTGTTTCCTTTATTATTTATTATTTATTATTTATAATATACTTTAATTTATTTATTATATATTATTTGTAACTGGTTATTTATTATTTATTATTTATTATTTATTATTTATTATTTATTATTTATATTTATTTATCATTTATATTTATTTATTTATTATTTATTATTTATTATTTATATTTATTTATCATTTATTTTTATTTATTATTTATTATTTATTATTTATTATTTATATTTATTTATTATTTGTTATTAATATTTATTTATTATTTATTATTTATTATTTATATTTATTTATTATTTGTTATTTATATTTATTTATTATTTCTTATTTATTATTTCTTATTTATTATTTCTTATTTCTTATTTCTTATTTCTTATTTCTTATTTATTATTTATATTTATTTATCATTTA